>JAILWY010000015.1:9342500-9942500 GCA_022113835.1 Atopsyche davidsoni
TTTTCCATTTTGTATTCTTATAATTAACAATTAAAAAAAAAACTTGATAACTAGTAGTTTTTGTTTTACTGAACTAACAAATTCCCGATACTCTCTTTGGACACCATATATAACTTTAATCAAATTTAGGATTATAAAGAAGTTAAATGATTATTTATTAAAAGTAAAATCAAATACTCGTACATTAGATATTTTTCGAATTTTATAGATCGATGGGTTTTTTTGTTGTTGTTTCATTGGTAAATCTTTTACTTGTAAACAAGTTATTGAATAAATACGAGTTACTTTCTGGGTTGAGGAGTGCAGAGGCGTGGATGTGGCTGTGGAGCGAATGGGTCGATATCTGGCCCAGTGCGATATTTCATGTTTTTACCGGACTGAACATGATTCTGACGTCGCCGACTACACGAGTGGCTGTCTTTCTCGCCGGACGCTCGTGGGAATATTAGAAATGCATTTAATATCAAATAAACCAGCAACCACACTGAATAATATTGATTTAAAAATAAATTCAAATATCACTAGGAATATTTTTTTTAGCAGCCTGTAACAGGATTTCGTCAGACTTAAACAAGAAGTAAAGCATTTATTTTTTATATGCAATACATAAAAATAGATATATGTAGAATAAAAACAAAGTAATAGAATGTTTTATACAAATTTGAATGGCAAAAACAGCAAAGAGGTGAGCGTTCTCGCCTGTCAAGGGTTTCTTCAGAGAGTATCAAAAATTCCTTACCAAAAGTAACAAACGATTATGGGTAAAAAAATAACAGTATTTTATTCGTATGGAATAATTCACGCTATCATAAACTCCAGAGAATAGCAACTATGATCAGTTCGACAATGCCCTTGAAAGGTGAGAGTGCCTACAAATGAAAATATAATGTTTTCTCCTAGCCGTTTGGCTATTAAAATTTGTTTTCAAATATGGTATATCAAATGTATCTACTGGTTGGCAGTTATTATAGGATATTTTTGAGTAAAATACTTGAGTGATTTTCCACATGTTCGTTTTTTATTTGTGACCGGTTTCGCCAACCTTTCACGTTGGCATTATCAAACAGAGTCATACTTGTTTGATAATGCCAACGTGAAAAATCACTCAAGTATTTTACTCAAAAATGTTAAAATGGAATTCCACCAAGTACTCTCTGTCAAAAATATTGAGTTATTATAGGCATCAAAGATTTTAAAATTTAACAAATACTCTAGTAATAATCTAATTACTTTTTATATAATTTTTATTGAAATCTGTAAGTAACATTGCACCGTCTCAGGTAGGTGTGTTCCCATGATTGGCCAGCAGCCACGTGGCGTCCGTTTTACATGACCGGATCCCGGCGGCGATTATCCGCGCGATCTCATTGTTTCGGTTGCGCGTCCGTCAGTAATGACGCGCCACCGGCTAATGGCCCGGCCACGCAGGGCAGGGGATCCCAATTAATATTACCTTTTTGTTCATGTCGAATAACACCACCTATTTAATTAATTATTTGTTTTTAAATATACACCAAAAAATTTCGGGAAATGAGTACGACTTTTATGAATATTTAAAAAATAATTATCAGCAACTGAATAATTAATTTCTATTTATATATAATATTCCATGGTCGAATTAAATTATTTTATTTAAAATAAATGTTAAGTATCCGGCAAAGATGCATAAATTTATGCTTTTTTCACTGTTAATTTGTATAAATAATAAATGCATTTATTATTATTACATTAAATAAATACCCAAAAGAAGTACTTGCAATAATATTTTTTTTATAATTCCTTTTGTGTGTAAGTAGAAAATGATAAATATGTATTGTTTTATGTTTGATTGGAAAACAAAATAACCTAACCTAACCTAACATGTAAATTTGTATTAAACTATGGCATTTGCAATATCTTTATTCATTAGTTTAATTATCATGATAAGAAACATCGTATCGTTTACTTAAAATTGCAATATTATTTTTAAAACAGATCCTGTTTCTGATATATTTAGCATTTAAAAATTATACATTCATAGCTGATAATGTTTATAATGACATATTTGACATTTAATAGCATTGTTCTGATAAAATTTTGCTGTATATCATAATACTACGATTTTAATTAGCTAATGTAAAAAATTCTAAATCTTTTTAATAAACCAAGTGTAAAGAATACTTTGATATGAACTTTCTAAAGTAGCTCGCTTTTTATTTTTATGAGTGTATTTTTTCACTGTGTCCAACGTGGTTTGCATTTATTTTATTATTCAGATATAACAGGACTGTTGGTTTAAAAATTGGTAGGTTGGAAAAATCCCAATTCTGACATTACTTTTCATTTATTAACTATTATTATATAAAATACACAAGCTGTGAATCCTTTTTTGTGTGAATTAATAGTAAAACAAATCAATTATATTAAATAATAAATGCACGTAATATAAATAGCTGACAACAGTAATATCACAGATATTTTTTTACTTAAACTGAAGCATAACTTTAAATCATATCATCTACACTACGAGACGCAAAAAACTAAGAATATTTTTTTACTATTACCAATTGAAAGTCATATAATTTATCTAAATAATAAGATAAAAATTCGTAGTAGTTTTAATTATTTAGATCAGCGTTGAGAGCACCCTGTATGCGGCAGCACAGCCAGGCAAACATACAGAATACCTGCGCGTACCGCCCGAATACAGAAAATCCTCACATTTTGTCCAAATTAGTAGTCTGCCGACCATTACCAATCTGTGGCACGTACATTATTGTGGTCTAAAAACGTTAAGTAATAGCCCATACTCGATGCTATTATTTCTGACATAATTGGTCTTAACATCGGACGAGAGCCGAAGAGCAGCGCGGGCCGCTCGATTGATGTGCTTTTTACATACAATTTCTAGTAAAATTAAATTAAATATTTTTAGATGTTTTCGCATGAAAGTGCGAGCATGTGCACGTGCATGTTCCTAGTGCATTCTCATGGGAAATCCTGTAAAAATGATAACTATATTAAAAAAAAAAAAAAATTAACAGTTTTATCCACGATAGGCAGCTTTAAAATAGCAATACTCTAAATGGAAATAGCAAGTATATTAAGCCGATGGATAAAAACATTTGACAATGACAATTCATATATTTTGTAACATATGCAGTGTACTAGACCAGTGGCTCTCAAACTCTTTTGGCCCACGAACCCCTTTTCATAGTCAAAACTTGCCAACGGACCCCCTTTCATAGTCAAAAGTTGCCCATGGACCCCCTTGCATAGTCAAAACTTGCCCACGGCCCCTGGGTGAAAAACTACATAAATTAATATTATAGACTAGTTGGTGCAAGTATCGACTCTATTGCGTTCCTGTATTAACCTACCTGACTCACCGCGATGCCTGTTATTACTTGTATTTTATGCACCTGTCTATATTCATATTTTACTTAGGACGTAAAAATCGCTAATAATGTATTCATTGTTATGTATTTTAACTTCCATATTAATAAAAATGTGTCACAATTTTTTTACTTTATATTAAACCTTGCGCGCACCCCCTGACGTTGTTCAGGGACCCCCAAATCGATTTTAATTTTCTAAGGACCCCCTGGGGTCCGTAGGGACCACTTTGAGAAGCACTGTACTAGACCTTTATATATATTTATATAGGATATTGGTGACGAATTATTTCATCGAATATTTTCGACCATCCAGCCGCTGGCATAAATTCCGGATACCGTATAGCAGTGGCCCCTTTTTCTTTAATTTTTCCTTGGTATATCAGCTGTAGAATGCTATCTATAAATAAACACATAATAAAATATATATTATTTTATTTAATAATATACAGTGCTTACGTCATACGTGTGGACATGTGAATTTGAATTCATGTCTTCCGAGACAAAAAACTGTTTTTAAAAAAAAACCTATGATCTCGATAGCCTCATTTTACTTTCTAAAATTCTGAGCATTCAATGACTGCAAACATTATTACTACAATACGTGTTTATTCTAATCAGAGAGATTATCATTTAAATCACAATTCGCACACACCCTCGCGTGAATATGTAAATTCGTAGCGAGAGCGCCGGCGACCATTGGATGCGTTTTTTATTTGATATTTGAAATATTCGGCTTGTATGTTTTGCTTGAGAACGTTCAAGAAATGACACAATCACAATGATGGATCGATTCGAATAAAATTACTAATCGATATTTAGTATTTGCATAACTTTTCAGTTGTAGACTTGAAACGGTAATGTTTTTTTTGGTTATACCTACTTTTTAATGCATGTACTTTAAACGTACCCTTATAATTGTTTGAGGTGAATTAATCCGATAGTACACATTTTTTTCTATACATTTCAGTTTTAATATTACATTTATTGAATCTGGAAAGCATTATATTTCAAAATACTCGTAATTAAGAAATGCATCACATTTAATACAAACTAATAGCCGAAACTAGACACGATGTATACAATCGTGCGATTACGTTTAACGAGGGTTTCGACAAAGAGGACCCACATTACATAATATTTCATATTTTATTATGAATAGTCAAAAAGCATGGAGCTTTTAATGGTTTTTTCAATGACGATTTTTTTCTCATCTTTAGCAAAAGAAACCATCTAGCCGTTTGGCTATTCATGCTACTCATACCGTTGATTCTCTTCTCGTCTCCACTGTAAAACTTGACTCTTGAAGGAAGCGTTCTAAAGTTCAGTTACTTATTAATAATAAAAAACAAATTTAATAAATCGGTGCTCAAATTGATTATACGGTTTTTTTTATTAATTTTTTGTACCCAATTAATATCTTTCTATATCGCACAAGCGATGGGTACACCCGCCGGTTTTCACACGTAAAAAAATCTTAACAAAATAATTGTTCGGCCCGCATCCAACTGCTTACGGCGTGAAATTATGTTTATACTCCCCGTCCGAGTTTTTTTTTTAATTGTGCCTTTAAACGAAGCCTTTTTTATTTGAATTATTGTTTAGTTTGGCCATTCGTGTGGTCTTGGAAATTTAAATATAGCTATTAAGGCGGACTGGCAAGTCGGAATGGCGTCCATCTCCAGAACGTGAGGATATTTTTGATGTGAAATCGAATGAAGAGGCTATAGTATTATTTTGGCTGCAATTAAAAACAGTATAAAAATAATAGAATAAAATAATTTTAATTAAATTGGTTTCCCCAAGTACTTCGAGCAAATATTAAACAAATAGTTTCAAACGTGGTAGAAACCTATAAATATCTTATTATTCATTACTTCATAAATAATTTTTGTTTTTAAATAATAGCTCACTGAAATTGAGGTTACCCTACTCCGTGAATAGTTTCAAAACTAACAGCCAGTCCTAACTAAATCGTCATAGTGTTGACATATCTGAGCATAAGGGCGTGAATGCTAGAATGACCACAAATTAATTGGATTTTGAATAATTTTTTTTTTAAAACGTCGAAATGATATGTAATTTCGTATTAATATTTGTATAGTATTGCAAATAAATCCTGCGTTTCAGGTTCTCGGATATTATTTATTACAATCATATACTAGATGCTAGACTGTAATAATTTTCTTTTGAAATATTAAATATGAGTAATCAAATTGGTAGGATATAATGAATTTTTCGCCTTTCAAGAGCTTGAGATTGAGACGATAAGAATTTACAAATCAATCGGCTATTAATATTTATTTATTTCAAATTAAACCAGTCTGTCGTGGATGGCAAAAATATCAATAAAAAATATTTTTAAAATAATATAGTCATAGAAAAGCGTCTCCAATGCCTGAGGCTTCGAGTATGAAATTTACACCTTTCATCATTAAAATAAATAATATTACGGCAGAAAAAAAACCTGCGGTCTGTGAACACGTTTTTTATTCTCGGAAAAAATGTGTTTTTTTTATATTTACGACGGCCTTCACCGTTACCTGTGACCTTGTCTGCGATCAGCTGTGATGATGGAGGGCGCTCGCTGCAGACGCCATTTCCTGTGGGAGAAAACACAAAATAGGCTCTGAATTCTTCAGATTGATTGCTTGTCACGTTCTCCGCGGAGGCCTGTGTAAACAAGCGGGTAATTGACGTGCTATGCATTTGTAAATTTGACGTGCGGTTTTCAGTAATGCCTGAAAACTATGATTTAAAAATAAATTAAAATTTATTAGTTTTATGAAAAAAAAATAACGTAGTACTTTGAGTATATTTGTAGGTCTTATGCGCCAGGAGACGTCTTTTAAGACGACCAGATGGTATCGTCTCGGAAATACCATGAGCTTAGTTGGATTGTATATTTATATATTGTTATATAACAGCAGATACGTACATTGTAAATACCTCAATTTTTCAACATACTCGCATCACAACAAATAATAATTGAAGCAAGATTAATACCTCGATCACGGTTCCTGCACCGAATCGGTAATAAATAACACAGAGCCATGTATGGAGCTAAAGTAAATATGCCGGAGAGTCCATAGGATAGAAATATTGTTCTCTGTAGTGATGGGCGACATCGGATAATTGATTTTTTGCAACAATCGATTTGTTCGAATGATGCATTTGATTTAGAAATATTAAACCTTTTGGGTTTATTCCTTTAAAAATGTCACATTTACAGATTTTTTAAATGGATTATTTATTCGTGGAGATAAAGCAGCGAAGAATGGTTTATATAATATGTAGATCTTAAAAACATTTTGATTTAATAATATTGTTTATTGTTTATATTAAAGCGAATTCAGAGAAGTATTTTACTGTATTTATTAAGTCAATTGCTATATCCAATCAAATATTTTTAACACAGACTTATTGCTAGAGTAAAATTGTGATTTTTAAATAAACCGGAGCACCCTTATGTTTACACCTTTTATTTGCTAAAAACGTTTAATTTCAAATCATTCGATTTAAATCTTGAATATTTCGAATATATTCGGTATTTTTCGATTAAAGTCGAATGCGCCCGTCACTAGCTCTTTGCTTAACCTATGAGGGGAATTAATCAATTATTGTGTGTTTTCGTATAGGCACAAGCGCACAGCGGGTAGGGTTCATAGACAAATAGCATGGGATGGTCATGAGAATCTATCTCGCGCTGTATAATACAGGCATACTATTGAATATTAAAATCGATAGAGGCTTCTAGAAAGTATTAGTATGATTTAATACGTGTACCAGATGCGGTTTGAACGAGCCACACGCATTACTCTTCTCGATTCGTTCTCCAAATGAGAAAGATTTTTTTTATTTATTTTAACTTACAAATTATCGTAACCCCGTGACCGTGCATCACTCGTTTGAAAAAAAATAAAAAATTTGTATTGTTAAATGCTTCAAAGATTTGACTGCAACTATGACAGTCAAGGGATGCTTTCCCATTAATTCAATGTCAAACATGACGTATTTACCTGATGCGATACAAAACATAACATAATGTTTCGTCACCATTAAAGTTAACGAATATAAATAGCCGATTGGCTAGGAGTTTTTGATCGTCTTCGTTAACAAGCGTTTTTGCCTTTGAGATCTAAAGAAGCCGTTAAAACTAACTTATCATGTAAAAAAGAGAGAAAA
Source organism: Atopsyche davidsoni (assembly GCA_022113835.1). Lineage (NCBI taxonomy): Eukaryota > Metazoa > Arthropoda > Insecta > Trichoptera > Hydrobiosidae > Atopsyche > Atopsyche davidsoni. The sequence continues at coordinate 9,350,060 of JAILWY010000015.1, forward strand.
GTTAAATACTCTCTGTTTTACATCAGTCACTTTATAAAATTATATATAACATCTACTAACTCAAAACCCACTCACTCTGAAAACAGATTGACCGTTTTTCTTGTCATTTCAGTCATATAAATGTAAAATCAAATTATTTTTTATATGAAATTTATACATGAATAATTAAAAATAATTATTACTTGAAATAATGAAATTTGCATCCATATTCGATCAATACATAATTGCAAATAATAAATATTTATTGTGCATTTTTTATTATTCATAGTTTATTTTAATATTGAATAAACATTATATAATAACAACCGTTTTGACAATAAACATAAACACACATTTTCATCAATAGAAAAGACGCCGGCGATATTTTGGCGGTGTCGGGGAAAACTATCTAAGTCTATAAAATAAATTATTAACGAATGGTTTATAATATCGATACTCCAATGATTGTATCAACAACTTTAACAAAAATATCAAAACTGCTGATACAAAAAAAATAATTAATAGCCTAATTACATTCCAATTTTTGGAGTAAACAATATTCATTAATTCCTTTAGTTTAGTTTAAAAAAATCGGGAATGAAGCATTTTGGATTGGCATAAGAATCTTTGTTGCCAGTCTTAGAAATTGAATCCGTGTGTGTTAATGAAAGATTCTTCTGCTAAAATTTCTATCGATTTGTCAAAAATGATTACCAAAAAGGTGAACCTTTGAAACTCAATGAAAAATATGGAAACCCAATCTTGGTCAGTATGTTGGATTGTTAATTTAAGTATTCTAGATTTACAACCGAGTGAAGCAATATTTTTGATTCTGTAAAAATTATAGATACTTTCAAGATTTAGTGAAAGAGATAAAACACCACAAAATACGATGCAAAAATAAAACGAATATCCTCGTATAATACGTACACCAATAATCAAAGGACATTTTATTGACAGAAAACTTGTATGCGTGAAAAATGCGGATAATTATTAGTTCAAAATATGTTTTGACTTGTTTAGATCATAATTCATAGCGCGTGGCTTTTTAACCGTCGCAAAAAATATGTCTTATAATTTATTATAAATCTTTATACCACGGCTTCCTATAATTGAAAACAGCGCCCTGGGGTTTTGTCATCGACGCAACAATCCACCTGAGAAAACATCCAATAAACATAAATTCGCGAACAATTTCTTCGCGGCAAAATAATGGCTTTTAATTATTAATAAAGCTACCTGAGCACCAATTATTAATTAATTTTCAAGCATGTTAATTAAGTTACGTTGCAAAAAATATTATTGCGCGAGGTTCTCGGGCAGGGATTAAAATATATTTGCTCGCGGGATCGAGGTGCCCGTGTGTGATGGCAGGTTCATAGGTCGTATAACCGGCCGTTTTACATAGGGTTTTTGAACTCATGGGGTATATCGGGTTGTGAGTGGTTGCACACGCTGTAATAATCGTGGCTGCTTAGAAGTTTCAGCGCGATGCTTGAGGTGCAAGGGCTTAGGGTTCAACGCACAAATAATGCCCCACCAACATCGGTTATAAAATAAATGTTACATACGTATAATATATTACTTCAACGACGATCAAAAAGTGCAGACTACAAGAGGAACATTAGAATTGTTAAAAAAACTGCTTTGTTAAAACAAAAAAATCACAGAAAAAATATATTAGAAGCTTTCCATTGGTGTTATAGATTTTTTTTAATTGATTGTAAAACAATAATGAGCTCGGCACCTCTTGTATGCTAATAGCTGGAAAACCAGGCAATTAAATAATAAGGGTCTTTTAGGCTTCATATTAGGAAATATTTTAACCTTTATGTAACAAAGTTGCTTTAATAAATAGTGATGCATTAGAGAATAAAGGGATGCAAAATTTTAACCAAGGGTTGTCATTGTATACCTCAATACAACTGTTACTTGCAAGTTTTTAAACAAATGTAGGATCAAGAGAAATAGACAAAAGTTCGTTTTAAATTATAAATAAATACGCTTTTTTGGGCATTCAGGAAAACTGTGAATATTACATATATTTTTAAGACACAAGGGAGTTATAAGATGACACATCTCGAATGTTATAAGCGAGTCATCAAATACGTACCTAGAATAAAAATAATCAGAGGCATACCTTCAAATAACGATTAAAAATTCCGCTCAGATACAAAAACAGGGTTATAAAAATTTGACCACGAAGCTGCAACTTAAGAGATATGTGTTTGAATCCCAGAAGTGTCTCAAAAAAAGGATATGCACGAATTTCGTCATTTCACATGTAAGTCGATCACGTATAATCACATTTTATGTTTGTTGTAAGTAAATTTGCAGGTGTTGCGGGTCAACAGGGTCATATAAATAATAAATAATCTACCTGAGCTGTAACCTAAACTGCATGCTTAGCAAGCAACAATTTTAACCGTTCAATCACGAGGCAGTTCGTCCTAGTTATCCGGTATAAAATATTCGATTATTTTAATTATATCATGTTTTATTAAATATAATTGTTTCATTCAAAAACACGGGTCTTAGTGCGCATTTACTATGATCATAAGTTTATCACCGAAATCATAAGTTCCCAAAGTCTAATGACCCACCGGCCATATTCCCATAAAAGAATCTCTGAAATTACACACAAGAAAAAAGAATCATCCATCTTCGATTATATTTTTCTAACCTCATTTGTTCTCAGATTTCACGAATTGATTGCACCAATAAAGCATTAATTAAATCGATAATCCACACGGAAGATTGTTGGGTTTTAATTTTTTAATACACTAACCGGTTCTCCTAACACTGTAGTTTCTCCCGTACAATGGACGGGCCGGGTCGTGTGGAGGTACCGCTCTTGGGTAGAGTGCTTTCTATCATTCAATGCCTTTTTTATCTATTTATATAATAATGATTTATTTTGTAGATTTTTCGAAGTAAATCCGATTTTTTGAAGTACACAGATTTCTATACTAAAATAAAATAATATCGATCAACTTACAATAATATTGTGGAACTATTTGACAATATTTTAAAATTAAAATAATTGTTTTTTTAAAATGTTCAGTTGATCAAAAGAAATAAACCAAAAAAATACGATAAAATTTTTCATGAAGCATTGTGGGTAATTTTTTTTTTGCTTTTAAAGTTCAATTATAGATATTATATTTTAGATAAGTTTTTTGTATAGTTGTAATAATAATCAACATCGAATATGATTACAATACTCTTTATTAAACTGTGTTTACATTTAACCTCAAAACCAAATCTTTTGTAACACATAACTAACCGTATTCACAACTTTAAAACAAAATTAAGCAGTTATTGCATATTAGAGCAAATCATTGTAAAAGAGATTTTATAAACACTCCCAAATTATTTATCCACTGTACAGTATTCAAATTTTTTTTCTTCTGTTTTATACATATTTTTTTATAAGCTGTAAGCTTGAACCCTTCCTAAGTGTCAAAAAAATTTAAAGATTTTTTCTCTTAGTATAGTGGTATCAATTTTTCGAGCAGGCATCTCTCCACGGCGGTAACTTTACACGCACCGATCGCCTTAAGATCGCAAAGAAATTTTGGAATAATGAAAAGGTGTATTTTTCCTTAATGCTTCCTACGTGAGACTATTAGATTCGTAGCTCCAGTCACCTGTAATTTCTAGGCACCGCTGCGTTCAAGAGCGATCACGATTCTGTCTCACATACATTTTTATAACGAAATTATTCATATGGCAATGCCTTCAGTAATTGGCCTGAAAAAATCGAGACTAACACCCGGTTTCTGAAATACCGATCGGCGAAAACAATTGTTAAAACATCACGCGTATTGCCTAAAGCTCTTTTTTATATATGAAATGTAACTATTGATAGAAATAAGATAAAAAATAATACCGATCATCAAAAACGTTGTTTGATTGATTATACACGACTTCAGAGATTTTTCCAAGGATTTGAAATCAACGGAATTGATTCATCGTTTTTCACTAATTTTTCTCATCGTTTCACGTGTTAATCGATTGTCTGAATGATGTATAAATTATAATAAATTGACGATACCTTTAATACGACTTTTAATTTATCTCAAGATTTTTGAAAGCTATCATTTTGGAAACTGGTGTGTAATAAACCGGGCGTGACACTTTCAATTATTGATTTACGATTTGAAAATACGCCCGATTTTTGGAAGGTTGATTAACAAAAAAAATAGCTAACCAGCCGTTAAATACTTCACACGGAATGAATAATTAGGTAGCTGTTTCTTTTAAAGTAAAATAAATGTAAATTTAATGAATACAGTCTCTTCGGTAGTTTTACTCAAATCGTTGATTCCAAAAGTTATGCAATCCGGATGACGTATTTAATAGCTTGTTAACATTTTTAATCGATTATTAGTTTAAACACACTTAGTGCTGCTCTTGGAGGATAAAAATAGTTTTTTTTGTATTATTGTACTGCTTTTTGCGAAAAATAGAATTTAAGCTGTTAACGGACCACAAAGTTTTTTTTTCATCATTGCTTATACACATATATAATTTACAAATTGTTTGATTAAAAACAGGGTTCAATACATTTAATGCATATAAATTGTTAAAAAGTATATAAAACATCTGACTTTTTACGATTTTTTAATGAAATTTATTTGCATTTGATGATAGATAAGGTTTTACTGTAGTATTAAAGTATATTAGTATACAATTAGTTAAAACAAGATTTTATCAATACAATAAAAAAGCTTTTTTATTTTTTTGAAATATATGCAAATATTTAATGGTGTTTTTAGTGTGCGAGCATGAATAAGGACTAGGTTTATCTAATTTAATTTCAAATTATTTTTAAACTAACCTAAAGTTTAAATTCTTTAGTAAATATATTGTTTGTCCGTCACTTTTTGTTAATTTTAAATATCAAATGCATATTCCTTAGCCTGTCGGTTAATTGGTAAAAATTGATTAAAAACTCAGTTAATTGACTTTTAATCTAAGATTGTTATTTATTTTTGGATAACATATATTTAAAATCAATATATATCAGCGTCTTGCATTAAATGCATTTAAATTACATGTAAGACTGATTTAATTAAAAAACAAATATTAAAAAATGTATTAGCATAGGTTTATCAATTTTAAATAGCGTCTAAATTTGTTTCAAAACTAGAAAGTTAACCATAAAATAGCCAAAGAACAGCTTAGATGTTTATCGTTCCAAATCACGAAAGCCCGGGATTGTGCATTTAAGTCCCATCACCTATGATAATTATTTTATATTCAATAAATACATGTTTTCATCCATACATGGTTATTATCGCTTATATTTATCTAAAAAAAAAGTAAATAGATCAGCTCCGTACTTGCATATACCATTTCTAATTCTCGCTCAGTTAGATGGCACAGTATTTCAATTGGATAGAGTACCAAACCACAATAGATAAGTAGATTTGTGGGAATGAGTTGCAGGTGTTGCTGTTAAATATTTTCCATTGTTTATAGGTGAATCGACATCCTATTATCATTTAATTGTCTCGTGTACGCATATACTTTATAGTACTTTGTTTATCAATGATAATATATTTCTCAGCATGCAGTGCTCTATAGATTTAATGCACTGCATTAAAAGTTAAAACAGCTTCTCCAGCAGCGTTAGAAGACAGGAAAATTCAAATCTACTTCAGAGTCGGCCTATAACCCACTACTGTGTGATTCCAAAAAACAATCTACCGGACCCTCTTCCCTGTATCTCCGTAATGACCAATTTAGATAGGGACTGGTCGATTAATTTATTTTTATATGGGGACATCTCCCAAGAGATAAGGCGGAGGAGACGAGGCTGGTCAGATTCTCCGAGGAATGCCATTCAGGGCTACAAGGTCAAACGTGGCTAAACTTTACATGTGTTTGGTATATACCTCGGGCCATTTCATTAGAATTTGTTACTAATTGTTCCATAAAATAACCATAGGAATGAATACGTAGCAGGTGAATACCTGCGTTCGTTAAAACGTTTTCTTTTTACATAATCAAACGGTTCAATAAATCATTGATTTTAAATATTACTTCATATTTGTAAGTAGCACATACTTGGCAAAATTGAATTCACATATTTAAGTGATAGGTTCCATATAGTTATTTGAGAAAAAATAGAATAACTCAAATAAATATTAGTAATAAAATATTTAAATGATTCAAGTGCTTTAAAAAATCAAATTTTACGTCTTTTTAAATTAAATGATTTAATACTATTATCTTACGTTCATATAACATTTTGTAAACTATTATTCATGTCTAATACAATAATATTTAATAGTGTTATTATTTTTGTATCTTGATAGTGGAATTTTCAAAAATTATTATAACGCAAGCGTAATGAAAAACCATTTTTTAAGAAATCGTATTTTGTAAATTTAAATTATTGTTGGTACTCGTTTGTCGAAACTTTGTTTTTATTTAAAATGGAATAATTTAAATTACATTTTATTAACAATTTATTCATTAAAAAACCAACTGAAGAGATAAACGCATATTTTATTTTCAATACAGAATATATTTAATGACACAGAACCTGAGATCTCCCCAGAATTGTCCGAATCCAAAAGTGGTAACATTAGTAAAATCGAATCAAGAAGACCCATAATTCTAGTCGAAAAACACAATAAACAGGCTAATAAATCTGATTTTAATTTATTAAGAATCCGTTCCCTGCGTTCAGTGAATATAAAACCATTGAGTCGCATCCCCCCCCCCCTTTTAAATATTGTATATTTTACTAACACGTCGTTTTATTGAAACAGAATCTTGAAATATTCCACTTAAAATTGAATCACAATATATAATATAATGTCAACGTGAAGTATTATCAAAATATACACAATTTTCTCAAACACCGTTGACATAAAATTAATTTTAAAATTTTCGTATTCTCTACTTTCGTTTATAAGAAAACAAAATGACACATTGGTGCTTGTATTGCACATTAAAAATTGACACACAATAGGTGACCGTAAAATTAGTAAGCTACGTTCCATACAAAATAAGAGTCAGGTGGATTTATCGGGAAGACTGAGAAGAGTGTTTTAAGGAATTCCATTTTAATATTTTTGAATAAAATACTTGAATAAGCACACATAATGCCAAAGTGAAAGGTTGGCGAAACCGGTCACAAATAAAAACGAACATGTGGAAAATCTGTTGAGTGTTTTAATGAACCACTGTGCTTTGCAGAGCAACAGACGAGTGAAACGTTGCGAGTCACTGGCCCGAGCACATGCGTATCGATTTTCCTAGAAAGCGGTCGTTGCCCGTAGCGGCGACAAATCACCTGTCAAGCAATTAATATCCGTATGTTGCCGTAAATAAAGGCCGTTTCATCACAGCGCCATTAGCCCGAAAGCCTTCCCGGCCGGTAGTTTGTGTGAGCCGAGGCTTCTAATTGCCGGCACCCGTGTGGGAACAGTGTGCGCCCCGCCGGTGCACGTGCACCGCGCCCGGCAGGTGCCTAGGACTTATCACATGAAGTGTCGAAATATAACCTTATCCTTATGAGAAAGTATCCTTATGAAGACGAGAGTCAGTAACTTAACCCACTACATAAAATTGCTTAATCGGAAGTTGGTGTAAAGTAAAAGCTACTAGCGCCATCAGCCTGAAAGTTCCTTACTTAGTTCACAATAAAAACGATTCGAGTTGCTTCATTGCAAGTAATAATATGAATTACAACATTAAAATGACAATGAGTAACTTCAAGTGACTATCGGAAGCTGGTTTAGAACGGCTACCTATTACATAATACATACAGTAACTAAGTGTATGAAACATAAAGTTTAAATTTTACTAAACGGTTCATCGAGAAAAATAAAATTTCTTTACTAGGAACACAATGAAGAAAAAAGTCGATTGGCATCATCAAAATTAAGGATTTGTATTTTGATAGAGTCAGGCAATAAATGTAATAAATAAAAAAATGAAACTTTTGACGTCATCGTCTATTCAAATCCCGTTGTTTTCTATCGTGCGTAGTATTAGATTTTGCACAAACATCGTTTAATACATGACTTTGCATAGCACAAAATACGACAGATTTAATAAATTTATTGCATTTTCGACTGAGGCATGACTGTTTCTTTACTGTACACTTCACTGAGCGGTAAAAAAAAAACGCATCCGCGTTTTTTGCACCAGCCTCCGAGGGGCGCATCATTCCTCAAAGGAATTCTATGAAATCCGTCCTGACGCAGGCGAGCGGCCCGGGGCTCGTTAGGAGCGGCGCAAGGAGAAGACGACAAACGAGTATACTATTAGAGGCTTCTAACAATAACCAGTCAAACAATCCCCTTACGCTGAAGGAATTCCTGAGCCGCTCTAACGGGTGTACCGGCAGCGACTTGTAGGGAGGCAGAATCTATCACGTCTCCTGCTCTATGCGGGGCGAGCACTGATATGCGCTATCCGAACTCTTGACAAGTAGACACACATCTGCGATCGATTGTACGAACACAAATATCATCAATATTTCAATAATCAAAAGATCGTAAACAAAAAAGTATAAACTAACTGTATTAACGATATATTTAATGAAAAAAAAAAAACACCTATATTAATATTTCGATGTCTACTTAAGTCAGAAAAAATATATATTCATAATAAAATAAGTTGTATTATATATAGAATATTTTATAAGCGCGGGTACATCGGTTGTAAATAACGATTAAATTTCTCATTGAGTTATATGGTTACATGATAAAAGTGCTTGCTGCAGGTTTGTATGTATTATATATTTCCGATGCCTTCACTTCCTAGATTTTACGATCTGTTTACTTCGCATCAGGTTAATTCACACATACAGCTTGTAAGGGAAAGTTTGAAAGAAGGATTGCATTTTAATTGACATCTCCCATAAAACGCTAAAAAAAAGATTTGCAATACAAAACTATTATATTCTTGGAGATGATCCTAGTACTGGAAATACTTCGGAAAAATAGTCAAACACTGTAGAAACTAAATGACTCATAATAATAGGAATGTTTTTGGTTTGAGCTATGAATAAAAATAATTTCTAAAAGCCAGTTTTTTTATCTTGTAATCTTAATTTGTAATTTATAAGGATGTTTTATTATCAAAGGGCCTATCTTGTGTATATTAACGTGCACGATACCGGGAACACACTACAGTTGGACGCTTAGCCATTTTTTTTTTATAAATGATTAATATGTTATTAAAATTGTAGGGGGTAATGAGCGTGTGCATTTAAATAGACAATCAGCACGAAGATCAGAAGTCAAAGGCTGTAGTGTCAGATTTACATTGTGTCTGCAACAATACTCGGTGTGCCCGAGTAGATAGTTGTTTGCTAAACGATCTTCTCGCATCTTCATCGAGATGCAATCGAAGAGCCGAACAAGTTTATTAAAAAAAAAACACACAATGAGTTATTTTTATAATTAATACGTTTTAAAATTGAGAATCGGAGAGTGTTGTAATTATTTAAATTGAAAAGTAAACTGGCTTTCTAGCAGATGCTTTGATTAGTTTTCCATTAAAAAAATACAGCTGTTAAGTAATTCCACGCTTCTTATTCACTTGAAATTGTAAAAACTAATTTATTTACTTAACAATTTATTAAGATTGAAAAATTGTTTCCCGTTTTCAATATATCAATCACGCGAAGTTTGTAATAAGAAGTTTTTACAAATAATCATTAGCTTGTTAGTTCTATCTGGATTTTGAGATCAGGTTCTTTAATATTGTATGTCATACGGTTGCGAACAAAAGCAATTAACCATAGTATTAAAAAATATATATTTACATGTGTGTATGTGTGTGTGTTTGTGTGTGTATGTATATGTAGATTGTATTGTTATATCATGGTGATTTCATAAAGCGTTGAATAGAATTTTACTTAATCAATAATTAAACAAATCTCAAAAACGCAGATTAAGTTGATTGGTTTTGGGTTTGAGTGGTTTATTAAGCAGATCATAAATCATGCAGCACGAGTGATTCCGCAGGACTCGAATCATTCTCTCCAATCAATAATTACTCCAGCAGCGACTGCGGTGATGAACTGAGTTGCCAGAACTAGTATCTCTCCGCAAACGTGTTATTAAAATCACAATGTAATTCCACCTGGGCTGGATGAAAGGTGATTTACTATATAAAGTTACATTGAAAAAATATAATTGATTAGTAAAAAAACACGGTAAATATTGTTTTTCCCACACCTCTTGAATGGAAGGTGAAATAATCATAAAAATTATTTACTCTGCAACCTGTCGCGCACTTGCTTTATCAACATTGTAAACTATGTCGAAAAGGTTTTGAATTCATCTTTGTAGAACATAAAATTTATAAAAATTAAAAATTTACAAATTAAACCATAATAAAATAAATGAAAAAAATATTTTGAAATAATAATTAAAAAGTACAATAGAAAGTAAAAATATTAAAAAGTTATGATAAAAGAACCAGTGCGAAAAAAACAGTGAAACAAAATAAATTTTATTTAATATTCTTATAAGTAGAGACTATTGCAAAAATCTCAATAAATTAGAGGAAGTTTTTAATGTGCAGAATTGTTTTTTTTATTTATCTTATTGATTATGCATAAATTAATACAATTTAATTTTCATTAAAATTGACGAAAAACACAAAGCATCACTTTATCCGAAAATTTAATTTTAATCTCTAAGATCTTTTTATTTTTTAAAACTTCAAAATTAATTTACAAATACAAATATATCTGAAGAAGTTGGCTGAAAGCCGGCCACAGAGAAAACGAAACGTAATTTCCTTGCCATTAGGATTATTGTGTTTGTCAATCTAAAATAGTTTTTTTATTGTATGATATAATAATTTTACGGTAATTTATTGTGTTTTTAATTGTAAGGTTGTGTTAAGGTGGAAATGCGTTTTTATTCCGGACATGTGCCCATGTGAACTTTTAGTTCTGTACGAAGATGCTTCGAACTTGCTCGGGAACCAGTTCCATTGCATTGCTCAGATGAATATCTCAAATATTTCCTTGAATTGATTAACAAATTGTTTTGTGTCTCATCTCTTCTACAACAGGTTTTGTTTACTCTCTTGCGTAAGAAGTTTACATTTGTGAGGACACACTGTACTTAATTACGGACAGGTAGAAATTAGTATTCGCTTATCTGAATGAAGGGATCTCTTATAAAACTCGAAACCATTAAAATAAATAAAATAATAATTATTTAATGTCACACATGTATGTTGTATATTTATCGAATACTGAAATATTTTTCTTAAAGGCATTTTCTTTTTTTTTTTCATCGACACACTCAACTCTCAGAAATATTCCCAAAATCACCAAACCAGACAGTTTTAGGCAATATTTTTTATGGTAAAACAATTTAAATGATCAATTCTTATATTCTGCGTGTCGCGTTGACAGGAGACATCCAAGGGTGGACAATCTGAAAACAAGGAGTGAATAACGGCACTATTGTCTAACAAACAGCAGTTAGCCGCAAAGGAAAAGGCTGGTTAACGTGTATTCTTAAGCATTTATGGGCAATTGCTGCTGTGTTTTATTTATTATTTGGCATTCACTGCTTTATACAGTTATATATATATATATATACAGTTCAAAAAAAATAAAATTACTTACCAACTTCTTAGTTGGTTCTTCTGTTCATTTAAGCAATCATTAACATTTCCTTTAAGTGCGTATATTCAATACTGTATCTCTTTATTTACTATATTTTAATTGCTGGCTACACTCACTGAACCAACAGGTAAGACAGGAACACAAACGAGTGAGAAGTTGCAAAAAAATATGTCCATGTAAGAACATGTACCCACACTGTGTTTTGTCAGGCTGTTGTCAATTTTGCTCCTCTCTTCGTACATCCTGCCCACTCTGCGCTGTTGACAGCTTATTAAATAAGACACAAAGGCAATTTAATAATTTCTCGCCTCAAAGAGTGTGAATATTAAAAACACATATTTATTTTATGAATAGTTAATAGCCTGAAATATTTCGCATACGCAAGCGTGACGTGTTTTAAATGTTTTCAGTAAGTTTTATTTATTAATTGCTCGCAGTTATTCATTGCTTAGTGAGAATGTCAAAATGCTCAATAGAGTAAAAATAAATATAATTAAACCTTGGCCGATGTTTAGAATAATAATAAAGCTTCAAAGTGCATAATAAGCTGCACCCAATTCAATTAGAGTTTATACTTGACGACTATCAATTTAACGTTTTAATCAATGTTTTAAAAATATAACTAAAACCTACTCCTCTAAAAATGTATATATCTTATTTTAACCCAGTTAAGGAATAGGTTTTTATTAATTACACTAAAACTATTTTTGATGTCAAATATGTTATTTTTATTTATATAATTTTATTTTTTGACGCTACTAGTTTCGCATATATGCTAAGTTGGCATCCTCAAGCCAGCTTTGCAGGCAGGCTCGGGATGATTATACAATGCAACCATGTTGGGAAAACATGTAACTATATATGTCTATTTTGAGGATTGAACGTCAATCAAGTGCGTATTTATTTACCTATGCAGGTATATATTAATATTAATATGATTAGAGTGATGCACAAGTCACGATGATATTTTTCTGAGCATTTCAATGTGTGAAAAAATGTGCCTAATTGTAGCTGGAGTTCCTCGAAATACTTTCTTTAAAAAATATTTAATTTACACGTTTAATAATATTAAAAGAAAAAATAAATAAAAATCAGTATTTACAGTTCAGTCCTGTGTTTGCAATTTATCAATTAGTATCATAATTGTGTATATAAAACCACAGTATCATGCGACTTTGCTACGCGTTTCCTTGTTATTCCTGAAATGCATCGCAATATATGCAGTTTCTCAGATAAAACTTGATTGGGTTATAAAACGCATCTGCACTGGTCGTATTAACACCTGTCTCGGCGTCTCTCATTAGAAAAGTCCGTCTCCTACCTGGCCGGCAGGTCTACCCGAGCGCTGGAACTGGTTCTGCCGGACATAAACACAATTGCCAACCGAACTTAATTGAGATACAGTTATCCAGACGAGAATGTCGTACGATCCAAAAAAACAACGACAATGAGAACGGAATTTGAGAATCTTTTGCCCCTGTCCATGAAACGACATATTCATTTCATATCAATTATTTTACAGCCCATCAAAACTTTTCATTAAATATATTAAGATGGCATTAGATAGATTGTGTGGTGTTTTTACATTTTATTTTTTTAATACAACTAGTATCGCCAACATGCTAAGTTGGCATTTAAAGGAGAGAACTTTGGTTTATGGCGTCAACCTTGTATGTTAAATTAAAAATAATTTTGTGCTATCTATAGTTTGAATACAAAAATAACAAAACGTTAATCTGTTGTTAATTTTACTGAGTCTTACAAGTCTAGTTATATTAAACAGCCCTTGGAGACACTGGTCATAATCAATAACTTGAGTCAATTATTTCTAATTAACGACACTACCAACATGAAAAACGGGTTTCGTTTTTCTAAGGCATTTCCTGTTGGACCGACAAGACATCGACAGTGGGATGGTGTGCGATAACAAAGACATCCAACTATTATTAAACCCTTCTTGTAGAGAGAACGCCATCTTTAACCACATAAATTCTAGATTTTTTGACCCTAAAAAAAATTATGCGATTAAGTCTATTTAAGACCGAACAAGAGGATGGAAAAAATATTATCTCAAAAGGAAAAAAAACAACGCTACAGTTATTTAGGCATAATGAAGTCTTATATTTCTGAAAATGGTTACAGCACCCCAAAAACGCTAAAAACAACCTCTTGAACGTATTTGTTAAATAATCGATCCACTCTGAAATTTTTTTAGAGACAGTACTGCGATATGAATCCAAATCAATATTTTTTATGAATAATCTACTGCTTTTCTATGTATTTAAAGATTTCCTAGTAATATAATTATTTCTGAATAAATCAAGTGCTAATTTTATTATAATATATCAAATCCATCGTTTCTAAGTTTATAGTAAATCACCTTCTATTGTTGAGGGCTATGAATGATGGCGGAGTTCTATTGCAAATTATAATCAAGAAACCACATTAACAAAGAAATAATGAGTAACCAATTCCAAGAACATCTTTGAGCGAACTGAAGAATTTACAGGCTGTAACTTTCAACGATGTAATTTTTTCAATGCGTCACATTTGAATCGAGACTTCTGGGTAAAGAGTGAATAATACACATTCTAAATATGCGGATAATGAAATGACCTTTCAAGGCTTCACAAAACTTGTTAATAAATATTTATTTAAATTTTTTATTCCTGTTCCGTGGTAATTTTTACCTGAAAATATTTTAAACATTCTTAGTTTTAAGATATATTATGTAATTATTTTGAGATGTTGTGGTTGGCGTTGTTTATTATAAACGATTACATTTTTTATTAGAATATAATGAAAAAAATTAATACAAAAAAGTATACCTTCAAATACATTTTGTGGACGTAGGATACATGCGCTCTTTTTAATAAAGGAGAGAAGTCACAACCGGAAGCTGATAAGCTCGCTTTTAGCGGAAACGACATAAATTTGCTAGTTCTCTTATATTAGCAATCTTATTATTTAAAGTTGCTATAAATAGTGCGCTCAATTTCGGATGAACAACAGATATTATTTGTAAAAAAATATGTATAATATAATATAGAATTTTGACGTGCCTCGACACCTGTGATACCGATTTAATTAAGTGTTTCAACGCATTCTCGGGGGTACTTTCAATTTAATGAAAATATTAGTGAAGAATTTCAAATCACTTAAAATCTCATTGCGTAAATATGTAAATGCTTATAAATTATATCGTACGCACAGTGTAATCAGAAGCCAGTAACAATGCAAACATACCTAATAATCAAACACCATTAAACACACAACTTGCATTTCGGTCATACTGAGCCCGAGCTCTGTTTTTTCCTCAGAATCTCGTGGCTTTTTTTACCTGTTGAAATTATACACCGACTCAAATCGATAATTTGATACAGAAGTTAGTTCACTAGGGTCATCGCTCTTCAAGCCGGCAGCGCCGCGTCGGCGCGAGAGCCTCTTCTCGATCGAGAAACAATCAAACATACCTTTGTTTATTTTTTCAGGATTATTTTCAAGCTGAAAGTAAAGAGTACTGCACTCGATTAACCGGGTACAAAAATTACATTATACCATCTACTTAATTCTTAATTAAGTAAGTAAAAAAGTTCATTCGTGGTTATTGTACATATTAAGTGGATTACATGAGATGCAAAGGCTCTTGCTGCTAACAGCTATTTACTTATTAGATTGCTTCAAAACTAGTTATTTTACAGAACAAGTATTCAAACTTGATCGTGTTTATTATATTTTAATTTATATATTTTGTTCAGCGTTTTTAACTTCATTAAAGAAATGCATTACCCTTGAGCAGCATATATGATTAAATGTATCTAATTTTTTTTCAAATGCCTTCACATTTTAAAAACGAACATATTAACGGATAGTTCTTAATTTTAGATATTTTTTTTTATTTTAAAATAATTATTAATACTATAAGTATTATTAAAACAACATATAAAAGCAAATTAAATGCTACAGATTAGGCGTTAAAATATAATACAATTTGATATTTTTTAAATATTTATTGCATAGATTTTTAAGTTTGCTATATAAATACCCTCACATTTTTAATTTCAATAAATTGAGGCAAAACGTATACTATAGACTAATATTTATTATATTTTTTTTAAGTGCGTTAATTTTGCTTTAAAATCCCTTACATTTCTGAATTTTACGTGTTTAAGTACACGCTCATGCGTGGCGCACATATTATAGTAAATCGTCGGAGAAACAATCTAAAAAATAACGCGGAGGCTTTAATCGGAGCCGCGGGTATTTACAGTAACCAGTCGCCTAACAATGGCGGTCTCGCAACATGTGCTGTACGGAAGATTCGAAATGATTACATCCATTAAATCCGATTCTATTAAACGAAACAAGAAAATTATCGAATAAGATATGGTACGGCACTAGCAGCACTCGAGCACACCTTGTGCGGATCTTCGTACTCCGGGGACCTGTCGATTCCCACGCTCTCCAAGTACCTAATTTTTAATTATTATTATTAGTTTTATTCAATTCGATTTAATAGTAATCGTAAATTTATATTACATCCGCGGACATTGTGTTTTTTGAGTATTATTATGCTTGCGCGTGAAAATAAACGCCTCGGCTTGAAAACGCCGCGGTAGGGCGAAAGTTGACCCATTAAGCTGACAACACCATTGACAATGGAATGGTAACTGGTCAATAGAGTCCTTACTCGACCTCGACATCTTTAGGCATAGAAAGGGCAGCAAATTGAGACTACACCAGCTGGCGAAAACATGACCAGTCTACTATAATATTTAAATAATATTGGCTGCACACTTTGATTTGTTTTTTTATGATTCTGCCTCATCATCATTAATCATTTGATTGTCAGCTATATCGCAGTTTGTGTAGTCACAGGATCAACGTAGTCTCTTAAACAGTGACGCACCTAGACCATTTTCTCTCTTGGGTTGTCCTTAATCCTTTTTCTGAGCGTCAAAATGTCGAGGTTTTGTCGAGTCAAACCGTCAGAGTCAGTACGATTTTTTGATAACTTGCACACTTTATCATTGATTAGTTAATATTTTAAAATATTAAAAAAACAACCACCCCTTCCCTATGTACTCTAATTTTAGTGATCAAAGTAATCCTCACATGACACTGGTGTGTAAATTAACATTTTTTTACAATCTATTTAATTATATCTTATTTCTTTAAAAGCTTTGAGTTTTCTAATCACAAGGCACTATTTAAATGCAACAAATGGTTGATATTTAGTGGAAAATTCATACAAATGAACTAAAACACAAACTAAATTATCTTGTTATTCATAATTATTAAATAAACCACATCTGCTTTCCTAACATTAGGTCATTTTAAATAAATTCATAACTTTTCAGACTAAACATTCATAAGCTATGGTTAACTTTTTAAAAACAAATTATTTACTTTCGAATTAATTACTTAATTAAACAATATATTTTCTGTGTGGGTTAATTATCCGGTTTTATTTAAAATATTTTATAACATCAATCAGGTTAAATATTTATCGTAAGTCTAATGTATGATACATATAAATCGTACTTGTGTCTCTAAATAATTTTTAGGCAAGGTTCTTGAACCTTTGTATCTTGCGGTCCAGTCAAATGAAGTGATATGAAAATAATACAAGCTCTAACGTTAAGTGGAGTTGACATCACGAAAGCAAATACGAAAGAGACGGAAGCAGCTTTTATTTATTTTGAAATACTGTACACCCTGAAAAGGAAACTACTGGATCCAACCGTGATTTTTTTTATTATAAATAAATATTTAAATATTTTTAGTGTGTTTATTTTTCGACGTTATGATTTTTCTCTGCTTGATAATGCCAACCTACATAATATATACTTTTAAAACTTATAAACGCCAATAATTAAATTTATCTGTTACATTGAACAATACTAGTCGTTTAAAATACATAATGTTCTCAATTACTTGTCTTAATGTTTGAAAAATAACTTTCCTAAATATTGCGTCCTAATTAAGACCAGCACTTATACAAGAGTGTGTAGTCATTATATATAATATTTTTTTGTATACATAATTTATGTGGATATTCTTTGAAGGAAGTGAATAAATAAGATCCTTTTGAACCGTTCGGATATTGTACAAAGTCCAGTGCGCATTTTCAAAACTACAAGTTTAAATGGATCAACAGAAAATTTCATCTTCAGGCTATAAATTTAATACGAAACGTTTAAAAGTAGTGATTAAATCAAAGACAGGTATCAATCATGCAACCGCATAAAATCAAAAACCATAAATTTTAGACGACCGTTTCGAAACAACAAAAAATGTAATTAATATCAAAGTTCAAAAACTTTCATAATTTCCAGGTGATTCCTAGACCGAGAATGCACCTGAACAAGACAACAGGTGTCGCGGTCATTCGGAATGAAACGACGATAAAAAAAAAAAAACTTAATTTAGCTTCGGCATTTTTTCCCAAGATTCGGGCGGTTAATGGCGCGGCCGATTCGAACGATAAAAAGTTCCTCGGGGCTTCGAAATTTGAATTTGAATTTGAATTTGAATTTGAATTTTTGAACGGGCAACCTGTTTGGTCGCTTCTGCCGGCCCCCGACGGAGCTGCTCCTCGTCACCTCCGCGCTCTTCATTAGCGGCCCCCCGAAAATGTAACCACCAAAGCGACATCTAACAATACCCACGCGGCTAGGAGACTACGCACATTTTTCAAAAATCCGATCGTAAACTTTTTGCTATCAGGTTATTTGCACTCGTTGAGTATTGAATGAAGTTTTAAGCATACGAAGCATACGCAAAGTTTTAAAAAAATTCAACCACTCTGTTGCTGGTATTTTAAGAAAATTATAATACAAAAAAATTTGTAAAGCATATTTTGACATAAATTTTATCCACAATCGAATTGGCTATACAATAACAACAATGTTTTATTTGTGAACACTCTCGGCTTTTCGAAGCTTGAATAGCAAAATCTCTCTTGTTTTCATGCTATCAGAAACAATGTTTAAAAGTCAGTTATCTTCATGCAATTATTTGCGCCATTATTTTGGATATATTCTATCTTTCGGGAGTTTTTTTTTGTTAGAGGCATCGTTTGAATACCACTGATCTGTCACATAAGATTAGAACCTCCTTAGAAAGTTCTCGAAGCTGTCACAGGGATTACAATCATCCATCGGATGTGGATTCTTATTATTATACCGTCACAATGTACATTAAATCTGGAACGGGCTGGAGGATATTACATAAGATTTTTACCATACGATTAAACTCAAGAAAGCAATAAAAAATACATATCAACCCGTTAAAAGAGACATTATAAAAATTGTTAAAATCAAGGCTTTGAATTGATTTGGAAGTAAAGTTTTGTCAATTGGAATGTATCCGCTGGTAACCGATTAAAAGTTCTAGGCTTTAAACCGGGTGAAGTATTTGTGAAGAACGAGAAGCTTTAAGAAAAAATATACTATCTGACTCAGGTTTTGTTGATTTTAAGAAGGAAAATTGAAAGTGTACGTGTACCTTATAAAATAAAATTGAATTACAAATTATGTAAATAATCAAGCAATTACAACCATATTATGCCCTTTTGTGTATAACCACAAAAAACCTGATAAAAACCCTTTTAATAATGAAATCATATAGCAATCAAGTAGCAATCATTGAAGCCTCGACTACGGGGAAGTTAAACACTTTATTTTATCAAATTGTGATCAGATAAGCTTTCTTTAAAAATTATTTTGGCTATAAAATATGTCTGGCTATGTGAATTAAAGTTTATCGCTAGTTTTAAAACAATAAATGGAAACTATGTTTTAAGTATCAGGTATCAACTTATATATTTAAATTAGATTAAAGTCTAACACAGTTATTAACATGACTCCACTGCAGATGAAACGTAAAATTAGCATAGGATTCGTTAAATTAAAGATACAACAGTCATCTGCAAATATCTGAAAGTATAATATTTATGAATAAACGAGTCGTAAATCAATAAATTTAAAAGTAAATTAATACGTCGCGGCTAAAAGCCTGTGAAAGGTGTTTCTGAAATCGTTTATATATAAATCGTAACGGATTCCTACCAATGCGAGAATTCGCGAACACATTTTTACTCAATAATATGGTAATAAAAGAATCGAGATTTTGAGCTAATCGAAAATCGATAGGTTCAAAGTTCTCCATAAGAAGGCATTTGAACAATAAAAAATGTATATTCCTCTTCTCAAAAATATTTGTTGAATGTATTTATGAGTTTTTTATGACCTATTTCGATAATTTATGACCACACTATCACTTCGAGATTTGGTCATAAATGAGTGGTGTTTATATTAGTGATATAAGATGGAATTATAATGTAGATTCCACGCTAAATAAAATCTGTATTTAGATGCTTTACTTGTTTCGTTGTTGACGAATGGAATAAAAAAACAGAAAACTGGTTCGCGGTTAAAATATAACCTGATATGAAAGTTTCTTGCTTTTTTTTCCAATCAGTGGGTGAGTCACTAATTATTAGGTAATGTGTTCAAATATGTATTGTGGAGACAACAAGATTGATTGGCAGGTAATGATAAATTAAAATTATGGATGAAGATGGTCGAATGACTTGATTATAAAAATTATAAACTTATTCTTAGGAGACAATTAGTATGATGAAGTAACGAAATTCATTGCCCGGTATTCTAGACGTTATTAACATGTTATTTGATGTTAAATGAGAAAGATAATATATATAGATATAAATATTTATATTTTATAATGTTTCTTCACCAAAAAATATTTTTAAATGATTCTTCGAAATAAGGGTAATGCCACAAATAATTAATAAAAAAAAACTTTCATTGTTCTGTCCATATCCAAAAATTAAATAATTTCTTCTCCGCAATAAAATTCAAATGACTCCGCGAGCGTTTACGACACGTTCATTAGAATTTATTGATTTTTCGATAAATAATCGATTTAACCGTAGCAAACAGATAAATTTAATCCAACGTTAGAATTGATGGCATTCGGTGGATTTATTATTTGTCCAAGATTTATGAAGATTTCCAACAATTCTGATTGAATACACTCGCCGTATCCAATCCCAGTCTCTAGCATTCCTACCGATGGGCCATTAAATTTATTACCTAAATATCTCAAACCAGTCGACCTTCCCATGTGGACTTGCTTGTTAAGAATAACACAAATTTGGCTCAGCACCCCACCCATATACTACTGTATATCTCAGGCTCATAATTACCACTGGAGATTAG
Source organism: Atopsyche davidsoni (assembly GCA_022113835.1). Classification (NCBI taxonomy): domain Eukaryota; kingdom Metazoa; phylum Arthropoda; class Insecta; order Trichoptera; family Hydrobiosidae; genus Atopsyche; species Atopsyche davidsoni. Next base: position 9,370,907 of record JAILWY010000015.1, read on the forward strand.
AATTTTCTTTAGTGAACAAAAAGTTGGAAGTGCCAAGACTATGACCGTTTATTTAAAAAAAACACTTTTCCTAGGATTTCCACATTTACAAAAAAAAATCCAGAAGCCTTACAAGCAGGACATTGCCATCTCTATATGATTTGCCAATATTGAATTTTTTACTTAGACAAGACAATATTAAAATATCTACAAATGCAATGTATAATTAAAGTATCCCAAACATCGCATTATAAAAACGTTGCAACCATTTTTAATTTATTTATTAAAGCATATTATCAATGTTCAGAGTCCAAGTATGTTTTAAATACATAATATTTTTTATAGACTATAAATTAGCACAATGTACTCAATGTACATGTACACAATGTACCATATTAAAATATATAACATATTAAATTTTAAAAAATAGTGTTTCGTTTTGTTTGTATTGGCATTTGCCAATTAAAAATAATAAGGTCGATGCGGCAAAGTATTAAATTTGATAACGTTATCTTTAAATGACAATTATATACTTTCCCATTTGATGAAATTCACTTGAAAAAATCGATTTGTTAGCAGCTGATGGTTGTGCTTTTTAATAAATAAAATATGCATAAATATAATTCTGATTTAGATTGCCAATTCATTTGAATTTTCTAATTGACAACTTTAATAATAAAAAAAATCGGTCAATGATAAACAAGTACTAATGAAAATAAATGCTCCTAATAAATCTGTTCGAGTATCGTGTTATGATGCTGGGCTTAATCGATCACGCGTAATCGATTTTTTTTCACTGGAATGAATGAATCAGTAATTCAAACATATTCTTTGAAATACTTTAATATGTTAAATAATGATAACCCTTTACTATTTAGCAACAGAGAAATAAATAAACTTTTTTAAAATATTGAAGACTTTGAAAATAAAATACTTTACGCATTTGGAAACTATTCACAACTCAGCATGAAAATTTTCGAGTATATTCAATAGCACACTGTGCCACTTTTATTTTATTTTCTCGAATTTAATTTATTTTATTATGAAATTCGATCGCACACACGACAGCTTCATAATAAATAGTACGTGATGCTGAATAATATTTACTATTAAAATCGATTATTTATTCAAATAATTCGATCAGCATCAATTTCTGCTAACAAGCGTATAATTTGACGCTGAATAAAAGTCTCGGAAAAAATCGATACTGTTGAAAGATTCGAATATTTATTTCGATCAAATCATATGAATCGATCGCGCCCATCCCTACGACACGGCGTGTACCATGTGCGCTGAATCACGCAGGCCCCAGATCGAGATTGTCCTAATGCGGCCCAAACTCCTGGTCACTCCGAGCAAACACCTGTCCGTTGTGAAACCCAATGTGTGCACAGGTCAATAATTTCATCAGATCCAGCCAGGGCTGCCACAACTTAATTTTTTTTATTAATATATATTTATTAGTGTTTTGTGTATCTAAAATTCTAGGAAGTAAGTTAGAGCATCTGGTCTCCCTAGATTCAAGAATACCTCCTGTATCAATTATCAAAATAATTTGTTTTTTCTCGCTGTCACATCGTTGTTAAAATATATTTTTTGAGAAAATGCATTTGATTGGTGAAGATCCATTATTATAATGATAAAAGTACCCTTGTATTTTGTCTTCACTTTGAGTTCATTAAATTATTTGCATTAGATGTATAACTAAACATGCATCTGATGATGACCTTGTCTATTTGGTCGAAACTAGTAATGCAAATAATTTAACAAACTCAAAGTGAAGACAAAATACAAAGGTACTTTTATCATTATATATTAATATTTCAATTTTAATAGTGAAAGATATCAAGAGAGTAATTTCAATAGTAAGTTAAAAAGACAAGCAAACAAGCGGTTCAAATGAAATAACTGTTATATTAGGCATTTGCCTTTTTGTAAACAACAAAAACAACAAAGAAGCTTTTCACTCTCTTAAAATTTAAATTTGAATAAAAAATTTGATACAATCGGTTTTTTTTTACTGACCAATTAAAATAATATTTTTAATCTTATTTATGTCTAATCCTTTTACCTGAAATGCGAAATTCATACACCCATTGACAAAAAAAATTGTATTTATCGCAAAACGTATAACATATTGTTTAATTAAAGGTGTATCTATTAATCTGCGTATTTATAGTCTAGGCTTATGAATTAATATTTCTTCTGAATTTTTTTAATCGTTATATTTGAATATATTAAAAAAATTTGATTACGCAGGTCAACCAAGTCAAAGATCCCATTTCAGACGCCGCTGTCTCTGCTTGCATCATTGTCTTTCGGACCAGATATTTTTTGTACCCAAAACCACCTGAATTAAATTTAAATAAATTATCGACCGTGCTGAACACGTTCGGAACCGCTGGTCGATCGATTTCCAGAACAGAAAAACGTTGTTGTGGCTCCCTGAATGGACAAACCGAGGTATCGAACTAATCAATTAAAATATTTTTTAATTCAATCGATTGTGTCATTTTGAAAGATTTGATGACACGTCAAACTTTGACTTTTGACTCTATACTTTGCTTTAAATTCTATTAATTTTTAAACCACAAGTAATATTTAAGTAAATAGATAAAAATATTTAAGCTAAACTAGAATATTACGAACTACGTTTTGAGCAGTCTGTAGTGGTGGAATAATAAACGTTAAATATATATTTTTTAAATACAATTGAACCACTCAACCTTTTTTTAATCACAGTATAACAGTTTGAGAGATCGTATTGTCTTAAATAAAAAATTAAATATATTCGGGCAATCGATTCTAATAAATAAACTATACCTATAAAAAAAAATCACATGTAAAAAAACAGCCAGCGTTGGTGTCGCAATCCCTAATGTGTTAGAAAGCTTTTAACAATTCGTTTGATATGATTTAATGCACAAAGTTATATCTAGTAGCAATAAATAGCAAACGATTACGATCGCATTACAAACTCTTTGTAGTTTTTGTCTTGGCGCAAAGATATGTTTATATTTATTTATTTTTTGTCGATTCTGACGCAACCGTTGGAATAGACAATGGAATCGTTATTATATCGACTGTTTAATGCCACACCATTTTGTAATTCGTACTCGCAAATCTAATAACGTAAAACGGCTGCTCGTAAATTTGAATTGAGATATTGTATATGAAATTATATGGATATAACGATTTCGTACGGTTTGTTTAGTATTGTCAATTTGATTGGGAAATTATTGCTGAAAAGTAAACACTTTGAAAGTCGATTGTTTTTGATGTTTACTTGTGAAGAGAAAAAAACCATATATATATATATATATCATCTTGTTTTGTTGCCTCTCCTCATAGGAGGCTGGTGACCATATCCTCGAATATATCTCTAACTAATTCGGCTGCACTTCCGATCTCCAGCCACTGGCGCAAATTCCGCATCCACGTGAACTTCCTTCTTCCCTTTTTCCTTTGATTTTCCTTGCACAATAGGCTGGAGGATGCCATACTTATTGCATGGGAGACCTTTCGCTTTTTTACCTACGTCAAAGGTTCCCTTTCTTTGCGTTTTCTGTGCAAGAAGACTCTTTCGTTTGTGATGCGGTCAACCCATGGTATCTTATGGATTCTCCTATGCAGCCACGTTTCAAACGCTTTGATTCTTCGCATAGTAGCGGTCTTGAGTGTCCAGGCTATATATATATATATATTATATGCAAATAATTGCGTTTGTGTATGTGAGATCGTGATTCCATTTTATAATATAATAGGCGAGGGATTGAAACAAAGAGAGATGAGTGAGCGCAGAATCCTCGCATTGTACTTAAGTACAGTGTAATAGATAATAATGGATAGTTGATATTGTTAGTTTTTGCCTAACAATGGGCTGCTCAGTCACCAGTGCCAGTTGGAGATGCGGTTGCGCGACCGCAGCGGCTAGCCGCGTGCTGTCCGGCAGTGAATGCATGGAGAAAAACCGCGTGCCGCGAAGGGGCGCGGCACCGCTGGTCCGCGAGCTAATTACGCATAATATAATATTTTAAATAAATAAAATACTTTAGTGATTTTTACACATATAAATTTTTATTGCTAACCGGTTTCGGCAACCTTTTACGTTGGCATTATCAAAATGAGCAGATTGAGAAAATTTATACGCGAAAAAATCACTAAGTATTTTGTCAAGTAAGTACTCTCTGTCAAAAATATTGAATTTTTACATAATATAACATAAACACTTTGTTTCCCATGAATTGAGGCCTTCAATTATCATTATATCATTTGTATCGTTTAACGATTAATATTCATTAATCAATCACAAGGCTCACACAAAGACATCTGTTTATCTAAAATAAATAAAATAATACTTTTAATTTAAGTCTTTTTTAAAATAGTTTGAGTCAAATAAATAACATTTCGTTTATTTTCATACAAATATAAAAAATTTTCTACTAAACTCATCAATGAGACATTTGAAAATTTACTGATATTTAAATAAAAGATATCTGTATGTAATAATATGACTTAGAATGAAAATTAGTTTGATAATATTTGATTAAATTTTTTAAGATTTGTGTTTGAGTGAAATTTAAACATACACCTCTCAGTTATCGTAGCCGTATACCTTAATCATTTAGACCACATTGTTCTTTTAACTGGATGTAAGTTTTAATCATTTGTAATAAATTCTATATTATTGATAATCAAACGTCGAATTTTATTTCGAGTAGATTGAAGAAGTTCTTTAAAAATTGTATATAATTACGACTTAAGTTGTAAGATATTTAACGATAAGTATTGAGGTCGTTATACGAACGTAAATACCTATTCAACGGTTATCTCTCGTAAGCATTCGTTAAAGTTTATGAAGATATTAAAACATCTTTTATTTTTATTATTACTGCCAATTACAAAATAATGGAAATTATACTTCAACAATGCAATGTGGTGAACACAATAGCAGTTTGAAATATGGGATAGAAATGAACAGTTTATCGGAAAGTTATTATGTTGTCAATTGCATAACAAGGTTTACGAAAGGTTTATTGAGCCAACGTCATAAAATTTCGCCATATCCTGCTTTGAACTAAGGCTCAGGTGTAAAAACAAATTAAAAATATAAAAGTTTTCAACAAAGGACTTGATTATTTACTTTCACGTCTTCTTAAACGAGAGCAGTTTTATTTGGATTTCTTTATATATTTTTAACTATGATTTTTTAAGCCACGAAAAACTGTCTGTATAAAATTAAGCAAAAAGTAGCACTATTACCTTACTTTGAACAAAAAAGTTACATATGTGTCAATAAATGAATGATTCTAATTTCATTATTTTTGGCAGTCGAGCGCACGTCTGCGAGCGCCAACGCGCACGGCCATGGTGACGTCAGGGTGCTGCGCGTTTTTGATTTTTGAGCGTATACTTAACAAACAAGATGGCGACTTCTGGCTAACGCACCCCCCCCCCCCCTCTCCTCGCACCGCGTCTCCCGACAATAGCCGCGGCCCTTGGCATGCTGATGACGCGCCATTGTTGTGCCGGCAAGGAGCATGCGGATGGTGGGATCATAATTATCTCATATCCAATTTAATATAAATATATATATATATATATATATATATATATATATACATATAAATATATATATATAAATATATATGTATATATATATATATATATAAATAAATATATATATATACATATAAATATATATATATATAAATATATATGTATATATATATATATATAAATAAATATATATATATATAAATAAATATATAAATATATATATAAATATATATACATATATATTTATATATATATAAGAGTCAGGTGGCTTTATCGGGAAGACTGAGAAGAGTGTTTTAAGAAATTTAATATTTGTGACTCAGCGTACTTGGGTGAATTCCATTTTAATATTTTTGAATAAAATACTTGATAATGCCAAAGTGATAGGTTGGCGAAACCGGTCACAAATAAAAACGAACATGTGGAAAATCACTCAAGTGTTTTACTCAAAAATATTATTATATTATATGTTATTTGATTGATTGGATAAGATCAATTATAGTCTGTACACAAAGTTCCTTGCATTCGATTTGGGCACACTGCATGAAATTAAAATATTTAATAAGGGTTATTTAAAAATGCACGGTATAGTTATTACTTAATTTGACGTTGACTGATTGCAAAAAAATTAATCATAAATGACGGGTAAATTATTTTATACTATCCGATCGTAAAGTAGCGGGCAAAACTTTTGAGGCCCTCCTCGCACATATCCACCGTCGCCTTCCCATCATCTCCACCACTCATCTCCGCCTTTGTTCTCGGAGGTCCGAGGTTCGAACCCCAGCGCGGAAACAAAAGCTAGGAGTCGAATTGTTTGCCCACCGTCCATACAAATGAACGTCTCGCATTGTGTACTGGCAAACGTACTCCGCATTGTTGTTTTATTGTATCTTAACAAAGCGTTTTTCGCGTACATTCGGCATCTCCGTGTAATACACGAGTACGTGGCTCGCCTTGAAACTGTGACATATTTGGGAGATGAGTCTCAAGCAGCCCACACAAACTGCGACACAGCCTCCAACTGATTTTCACTCAGCAAATCACCTTTTGTTTTGGGTTTTTTTTTCATGGTTTTACCTAAGTAAACAACGCGAGTCAGTTTATTTGCAGCGGGTGTTGCTTGTTTTGGGTGAAGATTATATATGTATAAATATAAAGCTTATTTATTTGCGATTTCAGACCAAATTGTATTCACTCCTGAAAATAGTCATATGATATCTGTTTGAAATAATCGCAAAAATATAGAGACGTGCAAAAATATGTACCCATAGTAAATTAATGATCATTCAAAGTTTTGTGTAATTTTATATTTTTTTACTGCTGCAGTATTGTTGACATTTTATCACGAATACATACGATAAATCTTCTTCCATATCGTTTAAATAAAACAAAGAAGAACACAAGATAATTCGCAACAAGTCGAGGCTTTTGTCCGAGGCGGCGCACAGGTCTGCCGGCGGGTTACATTGTCTCCGCTATCTCGGGACTGATCTGGACGGGCGGCTGCGGCGCACAAGCCCCCCGAGCGGCCTGCACACGCTGCTGCATAATCCAGAACGGAACGGCAGTTAACCAGCAGTCCTCGTACTTAGGCCGTCTTTTTACAACTACAAAACTCAACTGTGTTATAAAAAAAAAAACAACCCAAAATCGGATGCAATCGGCTAGCTCAGTGACACAAGTTTCGCCAAGCTGGAACGCATCAATACAAGTTGCAACAACACTTTTACAATTATTTTTTTGTAAAAAATATTAAATACTTTGTTCAATAGTATGTTGAGTTAGTAGTAAAAATAACACATTACTAACCCTTAGTGTAAAGCTGAACTTAATTTGTCTCAGTATTTAGATCATAGGTTCCCAAACTATTTTATCTGCCTTTCTAATATTGAATTTTTGCAAAGCCATCATCTTCAAACATATTTTTGACATCTGATATACAGGTGCGCCATATTTCATGTCGGTATGTAAACATTCGATAACTATTTTTTTTTGTAAGAAGGTTGACAACTGCATTAAAAACCCTTCTCTATGTGATATAAAGATGGAAAAACTATCAAAAACCTTCTTGCGATAGTCCATAATGCATTAACAGCATTATTATATAAGTACATAGGTTCAATCTGTGTTCAATTATGACATTTACGGAATGCCTAATTTTTGGTGATGACCTGCTTAAATGGGATCCACTCTCATAGACCCCCATTTACAGTTCGTGGACCCCCAATTTAATTTTTCGCTATCATCGACCCCTTGCAGGGCAAAATCGACCCCTGGGGGTCGATATTGACCACTTTGGGAACCAGTGATTTAGATTATGATTGCTTCTTTACAGTATGTATGAAATCCAAAAGTTACGAAACGTACTAAAGTGGCAATAGACACAACGAATAGGTGTTCTTATTATATCTCATTACAACGTAATGAGATCCGGCAGCGTCGCTTCTAGAAAAAAAATTCCCAGTGCCATATGCCAAGCGAAGTTGTAACGGACATATCCATAGAGAATCGTAATCATACAAAACCGTCTACTTCTCCGCCATTGTGAATTGAAGATTACAGTGAACCGCCTTTTTAAATTGTGAAAAATAGGGCAAAAAGTAATATACATTTCAAAGTTGTATCAAGAGATTTAAGATTCTTACGGTTGAAGTTTTTGAATGAACGCTGCTTTTTAATACATTTTTTTTATACTATTGGCTATTATGACTTGTTTTTACTCTTTTGTTTGCATGATTAAATATACGTTTGGACAAAAGCTACATCAGAAATTAAATTATTTTATTAAAGTATTTTTTTCATGCTGTATACATCTAGCTCACACAGTAATAATATAAATTAATTTGTGATAAAAGAGAGAATTTGCTCGAGAAGCCCCGATCTCTATTCCGGGTGAGGCAAAAAAAAACAGTTTTAATTATAAATTGCCTTTGGCTTCAAAAGTAAAACAACCTTCGCAATACAATACGCCAGAATTTTTGTGATTATCATATATCTAAATTGATACATTTGCCATTGCTTTTGAACGATTTATATCTCTTGTCTATATATCTACATTTTAACGGCCTCTTCTTCTCAAAGGTTGCATGGCTATAGATATTTTTTAATGTCTTATTTCTGCAGAACAAGACACAAATACAAAAATAAGGCATAAGTAGCAATTTAATGCAATTTTTAGTAAATTATATCTTTGATATATATATATATGCATTATTTTCTACATTAAAGTTTGCATGGTAATATAAAAAGTCTAAAAAATAATTTCATATTCAGGGTTTCAAAAAGCAAAAGTTCCTGTGCTTGTCATTGAAGTTTGAGACACCTTTAAAAATGTGAAATCATTAAAAAGATATCGATATGATTACGGTCATAAACCAAAACATATTTCTTCCATAGCAAGATTACTATTTAATTATTAAATTACAATTAAAACTTGATTGATGCCCTGAAAACGCACAAAATCAACAATTCATATCCTGTTTATAATCATTGTCTTTCCGGTCCGTCTGTGTTCACCCCTTTGCCACTCTATTTTCATTTAATATTTGGTTTTCCCCCATTTTGTCCATTTTAAAATGGGGTTGTTTATAACCCCCTATTTCAACCCTTACAGGAGGGGTCAATTTTTCATTCAATTTGAAATCACTTAAAGAAATTATTATGGAATGTAAAGGGTTGGAGAAGATGGCTTTTATTATTATGGGCAAATGTTTTTTTTAAATTTTTTTAATGAAAAATATTTTGATTATTCCGCAGTGCGCTCCTGAAAATTTTCCATGCAAACTCGGAAAAAGGGTAATCAACAAAATGCAAAAGAAAAACTCAAATAGATGAGAGAATCGACATGTTTTCTTTTTGCTTTTGTAGTCCGTACAGTAAACTATTTAGAAAAGGCACTTCATGTGCAGAATTTAAAAGAAATACGATAAATTATTATGGTTTGTGATTATATTTTTAACAGAAACTATACACGTTAAGAATATAATGTGGAATGCATTAAATAATATATTTTTTAAAATACTAAAATAAAAATATTAATATAAATCTTATATAGTACCTGTAGTATATTTTTTATGCTTTTATTTACTAGAATGTACTTAAATTTTAATAAACAATAAATTAACAATAGAAGATTGGCCTGTTGGTTAAATGGCAAGACAATTTATAAGATCTTGAAGTCCATGGTTCGACACGTGGATCTCAAAGTGATGTAATTAGGCTCACTCTTTTCCAGTTTGGTCAGCGAAATTGTCAACACAAGTGATAAAAATACTGCTTAAATTTTAGATCGTCTTTTGTAAGAGATCTTGTAAATCAAATAAAAGTTAACAAATTGATTTATTACTTTGAAGGTATAAACATTAAAACGACGTTGAGTAGATAACATTTTCTTGTTGATGGACTCAATTTTAAATCTACACTTATGCGCCGGAAATGGTAGAAACGAATCCCAAATCACAAACATCCCCAGCAGGGCGAAATCCATCACGTCTAGAAAAATAGCATTAACTTCAGCAAGGGGCATTCGAATCACACTAATAATGTAAGAAATTGCTAATTTTTTATAGAAATGTGAGGGGTTCAAACCTTCAGGTTAAAATGTCAATAATACATACGAATCATCAAATATTTTTCTAGCAACTTTTATCAACGGTTTCATGCCTGCGTATACCGATTAAATTTATTTATGTATCATTGAGAGGGAAGTCGAAAAGATAACAGTTACATGCCGTTGTAACTACGAGGTCTCAGTTTGAATCCCATCTATGTCTCGAAAAGGATTGCAAGGTTGTGTGAATTGAATACGTGAAATCGCATAATTCTATAATATTTGTTGAATTGCAATAAATCTTGTTTTTTTTAACAGTACGATTTTCAACTTTGTCCTGGCTGTTACAGAAATACATATTTTGGTAATGTTGCAAATATTTAATTTAATATCTAATGCAAACACGGAGTTTCTTATCAATACCATGAATTTAGATAAATTCTCTGCAATTTACATTATTTTGCGTAGCCTATTATATCATGTGTTTTCAAAATATTTTTTTAAATTTATAAAACTACTGTCAACGGAAAATATATAAAAATTACATGTAATATTATAAAACTTGTCATTTTAATTACATAATTTGTATTTGTATTTTTTTTTTGTTAGTTCAATATTTGCCATAAAAACTTGATGTCTATTTATGACGGAGGAATTATGGTATTAATTATCAAAAACGATTACTTAAAAATCAATAATAAAATTTTGATACCATACCTGCAAGTTCCTATGACGTAACGATATTTTTTTTCATCTCCTTATATTATTTTTTTTACCTTCGTATAATATTTAAAAAATATATCTATTCAAATTTTCCTAACTTCTAACCCTCATATTAGAAAATTATCATTAAATTTGTTTTATGGAGTTATTTGAAAGCCCAAAACTTAAATATAAATTATCATATTCAAAATAAAACCAAAAGAAAAAATATACTTATTCAATAACGATATTAATAAAATATATCGCTAGCATAACCAAAATATGTTTAAAAACACAGAAATATAATAATAGAAAATAAAAAGTGATTGTTAATGCAAATATTCGATAGCTGATAAGGCTTTATCTGACTGTATACACAAAATTTATTTTTCAGTATGCAAGTAGATGATGACCAACCTATATTTTTATAACTCAATAAAATTGTTGGTTGTATATAAATATGTAAGTTAGACTGATTGCGAAGAGCAAACTAGTGAAAGTAGTTTTAAAGAATCATTCAAATACGTTGAGAGTAGAAAATCCTCAAATCCACTCGTCTCGAAGCACCGGCTTATAAATTTCACGATATATAGTGAGTAGTCTTCCATAGCAACTAAAATCTTTCTTATAGTATAAACATTAATATATATATTCACAATAATTATTCCCGAGCAAGTGGTCTACAGAGGTGTGGTTTATTTGTTATGATAACGTTTGTCAACATTGATGACGAAGTATTATAAGAATATATAATTTTAATATCAATAACGATAAGAAACTGTTCCATCAGGTATGTTATTATTATAGATATTTTTGCATGGATTCTCACAAGACTTATTTCTCGTTACTTTGTAGATAACTTTTTAGCCTAGTAAAAATAACTTTGCCACCATTTTTAAAAAGGTTATAATTCATTTCCACGTTTGTGGTAGTAATAATCTTTATTCTAGAAACACACAATAGAATAGTAATAATAAAAAACGAAATAATTTATTATGTCGCAGCGAGTGTAGGAGCATTTCATAATTTAAGAAATAATTTAGTTTTTGATATAATATTCCTAATATTTAATTTTTATTTCTGAAATTAACAATAGCCTTTTGTTGAAAATCTAATGGTACGTTTGGTTAAATAAAGTAAATAAAGCAATCATTCGATTGTGTTAATCTCGTGTCAATCAAAACAAAATGGCGCTTGTTAAACAATTGCTATCTCAAATCACCACTCCCAGTTTTGGCTATGCCCTTGATAATAATATATTCATAACATATTGTCCTTCGCCAGGTGAAGACGCGTTATATTTCAGGTATTCGTGGTACCTCACCTTATCTAAGATGTTCAGAGCTTCATTGTGCTTCACACAAGCATGCATGCAGTCGTAGCCAACCATTTAAAAAATTAAACAATCACTTAAATAAAATAAAATTTATTATTTAGATATTTATAAGACACCAATCTGCCAGAGCTCTCGATCTCAAATATTTGTAATCATGAAATCATTTTCAATAACCTTTGTATAAAAAGGATATTTTGAATCTTAATTTATAAAACTATTGCAATTAATAGAAGCTTTCTTTTTATGAAATAAATAAATTATTCAGAGTATTAATTTAATAAGTCATAATAATGGTAATATGACAAAATCAATGTTACATTATCAATATTTTTAGTAAAAAGGTATTAATTGATTTAGCAGCCGATTTTAATAAATTTTAATGAATATCTTAAATAACGATATTTGTACAATCTTATAAAACTTGCTACGACGGTACAAGGTAGCCACATATAAAATAATTTACATTGTTTTAAAGCGATTGGTTTTAAACCACATACAATTTTGCGGTCGTATTATACTGAAAACAATTATGATTACCATAATAGACTATTATATTATACTCTGTCCTATGTAAATATAGAAAATCGTATTAAATCAGAAGTAAATTATAACTTATTGCTTTAATACTTGATTTTATATTCTACCAATATTGTAATGTGATTGTTTTATATGTTTAATAAAACACACTACAATTAAAGCCAATTTACGGAGTCATTTAAAAATTTATGCTAATATAGAAAGAAATAAATATTTCAAGTTATGAATATACTCTGATAGCTTAATAAAAGTTAAAATAATTTATTTTCTATAAGTTTTAAAGTCTTCATATTTTGATATAAGTAGATAATTATTATTATTTAATACAAGCGTTTTTTATATTTTGTAAATATAAAGTTATTTTCAATTTACGACTTCTCAAAGCTGTGATATTTTTTATTTTTTCACATAGTATAAAAATTTCATATCGAGACTCGTATATTTATTATTTGACTAAAAAGCACAACGTGAGAAATTTTGTGAAAATATCAAAAAATTTGTGTTTTTAAATTTGAACGCAAAAACTGTTTTTTATTTCTGATGGCAATTTTGTGTTTATTTAAACTTACGGATAAATAAATCGATAAGAAAACGTAGGATATTTTTCCCGGGAACACCGAACCTCATGTCAATGTACAGAAAACGTTCACTAAACCAGGATTAAAATTCTTCGATTTAGTAACAACTATCAAGCTGTTGGTACATTTTATTTGTGATTGAACTTTTGAACGGGCATTTATTACTTTAGTTTTTGTGTCAGTGTCTAGTTACGAAATTTTATTTATTGTGTTTTTTCTGTTGATATTACAGAGTTGTGAAGTGATCGAATACATGAAGCAGCGAAAGGAAGAAATCGTTCAAGAAGAGGTGTCCAGATTTCTACGTAATGACTAAAAAGGTATGTTACTTTTAAAATATTGTCCATAAACAAAATATCCTTGCTTAATTTGTAATAACTCATTCAAACCACACATATAAATAATCAAATAGCAAGAAGATTATGATCATTTTCGAGGGCTTCTTTCAAGTCTGATTCAATGTTTTTATTGTTGTCAATACGTGATTATTTTCAAATAATAATAAAATAACCTTTTGTCCATAAATTCGAAGAATTGCTAAAACATTTACAGGATGTTCTGCATAAAAAAATGAGAAAGGAGGTTTTATGTTTTACATAAATATCACGCGTCCAGGGTACAGGCTGTATTATTCAGAGCCCGCGGTCCACATATATATTATCAGCAGCGGGAGAGAATAATAAATATCGCGATAAATTTTATATCCCCGAAGGGTGGATTTTTCAGTGAACAACCCCCACACCCTTCGTACAGTAAAGGCTTGCGTTAAGAATGGCGGCTGCGGTGCAAATGGGATGGGACGATAGCGACTGTTATCTTTATAAAACCTGATCCGAAAGTTTTCTTAAGATTATTCGACTTTATATAAAAAAAAATATATATAATTATGTAAAGCATATAAAAATATATATTGGTGTATTTTTACTATCACACTGAGAAGCTATAGCTTTTCACATTTCAATGATTTATTTATTTTGATCGAGATATCGTTTTTTATAATAAATAGACATTTAAGAGCTTATGCCGTTTGTCTCGAAAAATTTGCGATAATCTGTGAAATTTTAGCTGTTTAGCTGATCGTATTTGTAATATATTTAGAGTATTACAAATATATTCAGAGACTTCATACTCGGCGGCGGTAGCATGAACTCAAAACAGGCATTTGGGTTTTATTGGCGTCCAAGTATGCACTTTCAAGAATTGCAAACCAGCTGCATTCCTCATGAAAATGATTCCGAAAAGCAAAACATCTTATCACTAGTCGGCATAAAATTTTAACGCCACGACGTGCATAGAATTTTCCAAATCGTATCATTTAGAGCTTGCAAAAACACACCCCCGTCCGTTGGAAATTTTCCAAAGTACGAATGAACGGAATATCCACTCTCATCACGTCGATTTACAGCCCCTAACGGGCCGAAAGTCCGGCCGGAGCTACCCCTAACCGCGTTATACTGCGGCCTTACAATAATTCCGGCAATCATAAAAGTGAAAATATTTCGTAGTCATCAAATACAAATATACACGTTTTTTATCGGCACTTTTCTCTCGATCTGCCCCCGGCAGACCTGGGCACGCAGTGTTGCCAATTTGGGAAATAACAAATTAGCTTTACTCACAACAGACTAAGTTTAATTTTGGATGCCCCATTGACAGCCAAATGTTTGAATGTTTTCATTTTTTTTGTGTTTGTGAGCGCTTTCGTCTCTCAAAAACATCTTCAGATGTGTAAAAAGCACTCGCAAACAAGAACGATCTGCTGTTCATATATTTAAAAACATATTTATCAAACAATACAATATTAAAAATGCTACAAATGAGACACGCTCTAATAGACATATATTTATTAATAGCTTTATACAAATTGAGTTTTCATTCTTCGTTCTTGAATATATTTTAGTAAGGTAATATTAATACTCTACTGCAAATATATACTAAACCAAACTGAAAATATTAATTATAAAAACACTAACGTCCTTAAAAGGCAGCTGAATCATTTTAGAGCTTAAAAAAATATAGTGCTAGTGGTTTCCTAGTTTTTTTTTTTACAGTTTTTTTTACAATATATTATTTTTCCAGTTTGTCGGTTTACAATACTCTCGAATTCGCTCTTAAAGTTATTGTAAATATTATTGGATATACACGTAATATTTAATGTTTGAATTTTTTATTATTTTTATTTTCCCAACACTCCGGCTGGCAACACTGGGGCCGCACGGGAGCCAAGAGCGCCAAACCACCAATAATCGATGCGTGGTATGGACGCGGGAGAAAAAATTGCCAGAGCACTTTGTGTTATTGGAATCTTAGGCATATGGACGACGGCGTCTGTCCCGAGAGGTTTATAGGAAAACAATTTTGAATTGATGTGTGCAAGGGGGGGAGGCAATCTTTATAGTAGCCCGGGACCAAACTTATGTTTTATGAACGTCGGTCAACCGAGTTAGTATCTCGCATAATGGGTTTTGGTTGTAAAATTCATAGACTTTCACGGTATGTTTTTACCCCATGGTTTTTAAGACTTCGTTTTTTGTGATGCTTTATTATTATTTAACTATCGTTGAATATACATAAAACACGCTGTTTTATATCCGCATTTATTCACCCATAGAAGCTAATAGTGTAAACAATGAACGATGAACATGTCTAATTGTTCAGAATGTTTTAGTTAGGTCAAGTCACTGTAAATTTGATTTTTACCATTGTTTATCATCTTAATTTTTTTAAGACTATATTCTGGTCAGCTTGTAGAATAAATCGGAAAAATGTTTAATGAATAATATTGTATACATTACTGACATGTATATATTTTTATTATCTATCAAATCAACACGCGGTGTGAATTTCACGTTGGAATGACCGGTAATCGAGGATCGGCGTCTGATGGAGTTCATCGTGTTTGCTCCATCGCTCAGCAAGCGGCTTGCTGTACGTAAACCAAGCCATACAAAATAAGATATAAATATTTGCAGGCGAGAGGCAGCACGTGACTTGAATCCGGGGTTGCATGAGAGATCTACCGACGTATCTCATCTCTCAATCGGTCCAAGTGGCCACGAAAAGACCCCACGCCCCTATTCGCATTATGAAAAAAACACCTCAAGGTAGTTTAACCCTAAAACCTTGCAGACTTAAACACTTGTATCACAGGTGATTATTGAAATTTTGATATATCCGCACTTGCACCGATACGAACGCTTTTTTTCTTTCAAGAGATTATTATTACAATGCATTTATGCAACATCTATAAGTAAATGGAAAACAGATTAAAATAAAATTAAACCTATATGACGTTGATTTCAAAGCATCTCAGGCATGATGTTGAAGTAGTAAAGTAACAATTACTTGCTTTCTTTATACAATTATACTATTTTCTATAAATCCGGTAGCAATGTACGTAATTGCGTACTTGACGAGAACCTGCGGCTATGCTAGTGCTCGTTTAAGAACCAGTGGTTACTCGTGATAGCTCGGAATAATTTGTAATACTCCATATTTAAACAACACATGCAGCATAATCAAATAACAATGAGGATATGATTATTTTTACTCTTGAATGCATTAGATTTTTTATGCTAACGAAGCGTTTAAATGGCAAGAGTAGTTAAAAACAAAAATACTCATATTCTCCTACTCATTTAACTATTCTTATTTGTAAGTAAGTTAAAGTTTAAGTTTAGAAAAATTGGTTTACTAACATCATGCGTTGTAGTACACTTTGAATATTTATTAATATATTTGATATTTTTAACAGAATGTACTTTTTGCAATTTTAATTTGATACTTCTTCAAACAAAATACTTTTAGTATTGTTCCTAATTTTTATTTATTGTCATGTTGGCAAAACTCGTAGCGTCAAAATATAAAAACAGTATGGTATGTTAACTCGTATGTACCGAGTACAATGCATATAAGGGTTGAAATATTCAGTTTAAAGCCGAAATGCCTTACGGACCGAGAAACCTCAAGATTTAGCCCAGGGTCTGAATTTTGATTCTTCGCAATGATCAATTTGAATATCATGATTATCATAATTTTGCGTAACTTTCTTTGCTGCAAAAAAGTGCGTTTTTTTTTCTCGACTGTCGAATTACCACCTGGTAATTATTGTCGTTAACAGGCGAGTTAAATTAAATTTTACTATGCGGCGGGTTTTTTTTATATCTGATAGAGCACTTACAGGTGCGAGCAAGGTGGAATTAATATTCATAGTCAAAACGCTTTTAAATTTTTCTCATTACGCGGCTATTTATGCAAAGTAAATGAGTTTTAAAGCAATGTGGAGAAATCACACTGTATATATTAAAATTTTAATCAATTTTAGTAATGTCTTACTGGGCTGTACCTTTTGCATTAATTTCACAAGAAATAATCATTCATTTTTAGATAAAATCATCGAGTAATACAACCAGTATTATAAAATGACATATTAATAATATATCACTATTTATTATAACTTTTTTTTATGGGATAAATATGTATATACATATATGTATATATATATGCATGATTCACAGTTGGACCACATTTATATTTTACTATGCTTTTATTTACGCATTCAGACAACATAGTATAAAGAATCTAATATATAGATATTTTTTAAAGACTCAGATTTTTTGGTAGCATGAACCACATTCATACAAGAATACACAAACTGTTAAACATTTTCAAAAATTAAGCTTTTTGGGTAACATGAGTAAAATGAGCCACACTTAGAAATATTCATTCGAAAAATATACTAAAAATACACAAGACTATAAATAATTTCAAAATTGAAGCATTTGAGCGTTACTTGGTAACATGAACCACATTCATTCAAGAAGTGCGGACTGAAAATTGAGCTTTTTAGGTTAAACTTAGTAAAATTGGTAACATACGAGAAACATACACAAAACATTAAATTTTTTTAAAACTGAAGCTTTTCGGGTAACACGGTTAGCATGAACCATATTTATAAATATCCACGCTTCATAGTTCACAGTATACTACAATCACCCAAGCAGGTGAACATTTTCGTGAAGTCGAGCTTTGCTGGTACTCGAACCACTCTTCAATGCGGCTCCCGAGTTCGCGTCTGCTCACCACCAGTGCGTGGAAGATAATGCTCTTAAGAGGACAAAAAAAACACACCTCCATAATAAACCCTATTGTTCACTTGCGGCGCACTCTCGCCGGGCGGCTTTTAACAGGCCCGCCATTACAGCGCCGTGTATTCTTTCAATTTGATTTTTTTCAGTAACCTCTTCAGGTAAACGCCATTAGACCGTAAACGTGCTCTCGACAGATATTAAACCACCGCCGAGGCTATAATTTCTTATAATTTTACAACTATCTCTTTTGAATGTTTCTATTTTTTTGTTCTATCAAAAAGTATTTACACAATTGATATCCTTTAAAAAAACTGCTTTTATTTTTTAACAATTTATTAAATTAACACCTGCAATATATTTTTAATCACATATATGCTGAAAGTCTAAATATCGTTATTTATTTTTATTTTCTCATATTTACCCTGTCTTACTACCACTTATTTACACAGGAAATGCATTTATGCACATATGATTTTTCTACTTGCGATTCCTTATTGATAGAAGTAATAGTAAAAATTGATAACTAACTACTCACTTTTGCCGAATGCTCAAAAACAATTCAATAAACTTTTTCATCGTTTCATATTATATAAATAATAAAACCGTATGGATGTAAAATGTGAATTTATCTAGAGCGCCCAATAGAAACCTGTTGAATAAAAACTCGCACAGCCCAGATAATGGTCCATTGTTTGAAATAAAGCCATTTTAGTGTTATTTCCGACCGGGCGATTACACCGACTCCGCGCCTGGTCTCCATTAATATAATCACATATTTACCTGGACAATTGGTCAAGGGGGGCAGGTGAGGGGCAGGTGAGGGGCAGGTGAGGCGAGGGGGCGCAGAACCGGTCCCCGCGGGCCGGCGGGCGCGCCCGACAGGTTGGGGAGCTGTGCGAGCGCTCGCTGTGAAATCACCTGTTTTGTCTTACAATAACACACAGGTGTTTATTATTTAATTTGCGTAAACTTGAAACGATTAAGTGGTGTAATAGGTTCTTGGTTTAGGAATATGTAAATGTTATAACATATTTTAGATTGTGTTTTTTTTTTTATTTGATGAACACATCACCATATTTTTATTTTAGACCAGGCTCTTTCTATAGAAAATACTTGGTGTGATTTTTTTAAAGAAACCTTTTTTCTCCATTTTATGTCTGTATATGTGTGTGTATCAGCAAGCAAAGCGGCTTAAAACACAACCAGTAATTTTTTAATTAAAATATATTGATTAATAAAATAGAACATAAAGTAAGTTTCGAATACACCTCTCTGCATCAAACAAATTGTATTCGCTTTTATCTCAAAATCACATTTATAATATATAAAGAATCTTAACGTGAACAAATTATCCGAACATTCTCCAATCGATTATTTCGTGTTATTTATAATAATAAGAAAGGTGAGTTTGGTTTGAGTGCTCGCCGATGTTGCTCGTACCGCGGGAACGAGGTTGTTTTCAATACAATACACGAAATTCCGAGCTGTTGAAAGCAATTCCAATGATTTATAGATCGATCGCTTCCCACTTGAATGTTGTTTGTTGAAATACATTTAAAAACGCTACCAGAGAGGTTCTTAAATACGTGATGAAGTTCATAACATCACAATATATCCTCGACTAAAAAAAATATTTTTTTATTGCCTCACAATAAACTGCCTTTCTTATCTTTGAGAAATCCACTCCTAGCTCTGCTGCCTAGCTTAGCTAGCAAGTTGTTTTACCCACTAAGGTTATATGTTACTTAAAATTGTAAGCCATGGATTAACTACTGAAAATCGTCTTTCTCATCTTTAAAAAACCTACTCTGAGTAATGTCACAAAGCACAGAGATCCACGAGAACCGTGATGTATAGGCTCGGATCCCATATGTGTTGCAAAATAATACAAGATTTTTTTGTAGTTTTACGTTTAAATCGATTACCTATTGTGTTTCTGCTCGTAGTTTTGATAGAATTACTAATTAAACACAGCCAGGCAATCTAACATGCAATAATGGCGTCTGACCTCTGGTCGAAGGTAGTTCTGTTGGTAATAAATATAAAAAACCTGACCGACGATCTTCCTTCTGTGAGAGTGTACAGTCTCGAACAAATCTACCGAGGCGAGCCCACACCGTGTTGCTATGAAGCTTTTGTTTATTATACTCACGACATACTGCGTTGATTTGTGATACTCCACATAAAAATAATAATTTTATAAATCCAAACTAGTAAAAAAAACAACGAGTAAATTCGCCTTTCAAACGCTGCACTCAAAACAACAAAATCGCTTCTAGTCATATGACTATTTATTTTTGTGTTATCTATTATATATTGTAAAATATAATAAGTTGTGTTCAATTATCGTTGTTTAAATAGTATTTTTTAAAAAACCGCTCAAAATATTCAATAATTGAATATCTTTTTGTGTTCTGGCGACAAAATTTTATGGGATATTGCTTGTCAGGTACTGGTAGAGGATCTACTCTGTTTATGGGGTTTTCGGTGTGGGGCTGGCACGAAGCGCACAGGTTGGTTATTTACGATTGTGTGTTTGAAAAACAATATTTGAGAGAATAGAATTTACGACGATGTTCAAAATTAATTAAAAATGCAACTTTTTTCTTTGGGTCTCGACGCGGAAGCTGGGACGGTCGGAATAATGATGTTGTATGAAAGAGAATTGATTATATACGAGAATAAATTGGATGGAATCGCTTTTTATTTATGTATTCTTTACAAAATTTCGTTACTATTACTTTGAAAATGTTAAAAAAAAAAAAACTATTTTGCATTTTGTACAAAGAGAATATTGGTTAAAATTACAAAGTATTTTTTTTATTAATCTTTTGCTACTGAATTTTTTGAATAATTTTAATAAAATATACTGTATTTCTATACCGTGGAAATGTGGTTATTAAGGACGTGTTTTATAGTAACTTTTATTCAGTTTTAGTGTTCTTTATATTTAATTAAACAATTTTTTCTGGATTCAGTCCATGAAAAAATATATAAAGCATGTGAGCAGTATTAAATTTATTATGAAAAATATTCTATGATTTGTAGGTCGTAATATCATATCATTTCAGGGAATTAAACTCTTATCATGTAATATAAATCTTCGATTAACTTGTTTTCATGGCACATCTGCGATCAAATTGTTGTAAATGAACAACCTGCGCAAAAACCAGTCACACAATTTTTACACTCGTGACTCATGATATCTTATCACTCACAACAATTAAATTATTCTTTTCCTGATATATAAATCTTCAATTAAATTAATTTGAAATCGGCTCTTTCGTGGCGCATCTGAGATCGAATCTTTAGTGTAAATGCTGTCGGTGTAAAAACCAGATACCCCAGCAAGCATGCTTTGATTTATTATGGACCAGATAATTTTTTTAGATTTACGCTCGATTTGTGTAAAATGATTGATCTCACACTGAAGCCGACAACTGGTTGCAGAGATCTCGTAAACGTCTGCTGTGGGACTCACTTTCAATTATTTATATCGCATTCGTATGCTAATTCTAAATTGGTGGTCGGGAAATCGAGCCCCCAGCACGTGTATGGCATCAATACACACAATTTAAAGCATTTTTGGCTTCACCATTAATTATTATTGAATGGGTATATTCGTTGGTTTCCATGTGAACCCACACCTCTACGGGTGCGATAGAAAAAGTAATATTCAAGATTTTATCCAGATTTATATTTACAATAAGATTCTGAACTATTAACAGTACGAAACAGCTATTTCTGAGGCTTGTATATGTGTTTGCAAAGCAACGTCATCTTTAGAGCCGGTTAAAATGCTTCATGCAGCTGTAAGTATGAAATGAAACTATACTTGTTTTAGAGATAGTTATAGTACTTCGTGTCGTTGGTAACATCTTAACAGTTGGTAATATCGATGTTCTACGAATGTCTACTATACTACGAGCAGTGTAAAGCACCTGTTTCTTAGAGTTTACAATGTGTATGCAAAGCAACGTCATCCCCGGAGGTATTAACAGTGCTTCGTGTGGCTGTTGGTAACATTTCACTGCGCATTCATTATCGCGCCTGAGGCTGCGAGCCCGGCTGCCTCCTCAGAAGCCTCCCGAGCGTTGGGTAATGGAAGTCCGTTTTACAAGACAACACATACTTAATAATATTATTCATTTGTATTTATATCAGACTGACCCGCGTAATTGATTTCAGAGTCGAACGATACAAATGCTACCGTTTTACCTGACGAAATCGTGTCATTTGAATTATTATATTAACGTCCATTTTCAGGGTAAAATAAAATGTTGAAAAATTGGATAAAATGACGACTTTTCAAAACCAAAGTTTGTTAAAGTTTTTTTTTTTTTTTAATTTTTAAAATAATAAATTGCACAGGGAGTATATTTAATCTTTTAATTCCAATTGAAAAAAAGACTTTGAATGTTAAGGATTCATAGAACAGGGACATGACGAATCTCCAAATTCCTACACTTCAATCGGAAAAAAACATATTTATCATATTAAAAGTACATTTACAAAAAATATAAATATATTCTGTTCGGAAGAAGGGATTAACTAACTTTTTGGATTTAAATTTTTTTGATTGGTAAAACGGACCAGAAAATGATAAAAAAAACTCGAGTATTAGGATTTTGGCCCTTAATAAATGTTTTTAGTTATTTTTCAGTCGTTGTTATTTTTGGACTTAATTTATTCTTGGGTCTAGTGCTGCTTTATAGTTTGCATCTTCCGAAGTTACTTTCCCGGTCCTGGTGTCAACTTTCTCTAAATTTCTCTAAACTTTTAAATTATGTTATTGCAAATATAATTGCAAAAAGCACAAATGACACCCACAAAACATATTTTAAACACTTTGCAGCACATTCTAGAACTTCTAGAGATTGCTTCATAGTACTGAGACCGAAAAATATGCCGCATAAAACAACGTCTGCCAAATTCTACGAACACGAATTTTCAATACCTAATTTGTATTCATTACTAATGGACAAGTATATTGACTGATTTTTTTAAAATGACTTTTGTGTCAGTGTTTCGATAGTCTTGCAGCATCATCTCGTGTAGTGCCGTCTTCGCGATTCGGTTCCACAGCTGGCCGCGGGCTGACGTCCGGACAATAAATATAAAATGAAATCGTTGATGATGATGATGATGTACTTGGAAATGGGCGCGCATCGCTTCTGACGGTGCTTTCATATTGTTCTTAAAAATGATCTTTTCAAATTAGTGAATCACGTAAGGTTAACGCGCTATTTATATAACAATTTGCTTTGAGACATTTCATCCATCTTCGAGGACTTATCATATCATGTTTTCATGATATCATAAGTATTATAAATGGGATTAAATATAATTAAGTATTTATCTAGCAACTAGGATTCAGCGATTTTAAATTTCAATTAATACATCATAGTACTTTGATTGAAAAAACAAAATCTCGTCGTTTCATAATATCGCACGATAAGACCACTGTACATCGCTTTCTTGATAACAATGACGTCATAGATTTAAGTAAAATATATTTATAAAAAATTGAACTTTGATTTAAATGCAATTATATCACAAAGATACAAATCATGCTAGACATTTACAATTACCGAAAAAAATACATAATTTATTGTTAAATAAACAATGGCGTAAATAAGCGAAGATTACTCGCCGTGCAATTACCGAGAAACCATTACAAAATTAAATGAAACCGATATGATGAAACCGGTTTCCATCTGACGGTTCACAATGCAGATGTGGATTTAACAATGCATTGTCTGCTAGTTTATTAACGGAATCCAAAAAAATAACATATCTGCTCATATCGATTTCTTCACGGGCCGTAATTTGCAATCAAAGATCGATGCGTGCACAGAATCACAATTTTCCCTTCTGGTTTTGTATTTACGATACTCATTGTTCATAAACTTATTTTATTAAGTGTTACGACGCGTCAAGTTATAATGATTTTGGTATTGAAACCGTTTTTAAATTTTGAAACCTCGAAGATGTGCAAAAGAGACACAAAATTATAATAAGTGCAATCCATATTGATTTCTTAATTTTTTTAAATTAATGTTATATGTTGAGATACAATTGGTTAATTTAGTGATTTTTAATTAAAATATGTTTTCAGATGCATGAAACAAGTAAAAAAATCTGAAACGTGTTTATTTATGAATCAATTACCTAAAGTATATTGTATGTACAATTAACCTGTATAGATAAAAAATCATATATATTAAATATTTAATTATAATCATTGGCGAAAATAAAACCGTTATTTTTGCCATTAATTTCTTTGCCTCCATTGTTCTCGGCCTATTAAAGCATGTTATCACAACATAGAACATAAAAAGTAGAAATCCACAACACATAACAGACGATGGTTCACACCTGTAATGTCTGCAGCAATAAACTGGATATATTCTCACCTGTCTCGAGGTAGAGCCGAGTCGCAGAAGCAGACACAGTAAGGAGACTGCTTCTTTTGAGTGAATCAAATAACTGCTTTTATTTATTTTTTGCCTCGAAATCTTTCTTCGTTATTAAAGTATAGTACAACTTTTATTTCAAATGCTTATAATACAGAATGCGAGAAAAGTTAATCATTTTTATATGAATTTAAATTATATATATTTTTTAAAAAGCTTACAGGATTTTAACCAATTGGATAATACTTATTGTATCAGTTTTGATAATATCAAATTTTAACAAAAACAGCCAACATATTATTACCTACAACACGATGTCACATTATATTTCAAAAAGTTAAACAAAAAAAATTTATATAAACCATGAACACATAGCTCAAAAATAATATTTTAATAACTGAATAAGATAATTTGTGCCTCATTTAAGCACATAAACATTTACTATTTAGAAGTAAAAAAAATCAGAATTTAAATTAATTGTTACTATTTTTTATTTTAAAATGCCCATCACTATATTTCTATTATTTATGGAGACGACGATTAGGAGCAATTCGTAATACTGGGTCTATAAACTGGAAGCTTTCTAGAATGTTCGAGCAGACCGGCCCCTAGACGAATTCGGCCTGAGAGCGAAATCTCTTGAGCATGGAAATGATGTCATGTTTGTAAAATTTATTACAATACACAACTGTCTAAGACTAATAAAGAATTAAAAGTGCATTCAATTTTTTTTTGGATACAAATAATAAATAAATTGACATGTTATTGGTGGAATTTCACTGAATTAGTTTTTAGTAAAATAATATTTTTAGTTCAGTTCCCACTTTTTTTTTGAAGTGACATGTTTCGCCAACATGCTAGGCTGACATCATCAGGCAGAATGAATATACTTTAATTAATAACATATAACCAAATGAAAAAGTGTTCGCAAGAGAGGCGACGATTGATACAAGCAATAAAAAAAGCCAATGAGGTTCTTATTAGGTACTCACAAATAGAATATAACTATAAGTTTTCAATTATAATCGATTTTTTTATCAAACTCGATAAAAATAATGAATTTTGCTTTAAATCAAATATTTTAGACAAAACATGAATAAATCAATGTTAGATATAAAAGCTTAGTATCAATATTTTTCTACTGTTATTTGCCAATTATTTTATTCGTAATATGCAATAGTTAAATCTTTACATCTATCTATATTCTCGTCCCATTATTGTTACGAAAGCATATGAAAATTTAATATAACTACGAGTAGATAACTGTTTGAATGTATAAATTAGAAATTAAAGCTTAATAGTATTTTCAAAAAAACAATTAACGAAGTCATTATCTTAATTCGACATGAAAAATATGACATCAAACACAGTGTTTATGGTTTTTAGATACAAACTCCCATTTATGATAATGCGGACATGAGGTCGTTGTATTAACATATATCCCCGCGTACTGCGACAACAGTGACTAATATTCTTATGGTGTTTTTTTCACCGGCGCGTAGAGGCTCTATAGAATTGTCTTGTTAAAAAGACGCACATGTAGACATGACATATGTGTCGGATAGACAAACGGACAATGAGTGAGCTCTCTGGAGACATTCCACTAAGTGCTGGTCTATGGATTGTAATCAAGGATGCCACATAGATTTTAAAAATATCAAATTTATATATGAGATATTATTATTTTAGCAAAAATCAGTGATATCATTATTGATTTCTTTGAAGCAATCAATTTCGCCATAATCGATTTTTTAAATCGAAAGCACTGTAGTAGTCGTAGATACTATTTTTTTGTGTTTTCTTCAGGGATATGATTTAAAGGTGGTCCGAGTACCAAAACAAATCACAACACTCATAAAAGAGCATCACATAAAACAGGCAACACACGAACGCATATAAATACTTTTAGGGATTTTTTTATATATTTAAAAAATATGTTTGTTCAGCCCTGTTTCTGAAAAATAATCACGTCGTTGTCTGCTTCTCCTGCCTGAGGTGTTGAGAGGAGAGATCCCACGATAACCTTGTGAAATAAAAACATCTCCGACTACCGACTTGGGAGGAATTAATATTATAAAAGATATCGGACACTATATTACACTGATGGAGGGGACCATTTGCATCATTATAAATATTCATCGCGGTTTTTGATTTGTCGCCGTCGAGATGTCTGCCGGTATTTTTCGAATCGTTAAATATTGAAATCGTCCCGCCGATGTGCCTCGCTCTCTGTGTTTGCAATTTAAAGTCGGATTTATGTAAATTTGCTTATTTATAACAATGATTATGTTTTTTTTACTTTGAATATAATCTTGAATACTGAATAATTACCTCAAAGCCGACGCGTGGTTTAGACATTGACGTGTAAGTTAGCAGACCCTAAGACTGGGTTCAAACTCAATTTGAAAATAATTGTAGCTATTTCTGTGATACCAATATAAGAAAAACCCACAATAGTTTACTTGCAGTCTCCTATTCTATGAAAAAATATATTTTAAGAATCTTTTTTCAACTATTTAAAGTAATTTGTCTGCCGCCCAGTGAGTAAAAGGTTGATACTAATAATATAGTTTGATTAATCAGTATAATGTCAGATGTTTAGGTGAATACTAAATACAATGAAATTTCTATAAATGATTAAACATAACACAAAATATATTCAAAAAAATTGGTATCTTTATATACGTAATTATAATTTTACAAAAATATCACACTTAACAATATTTAAGTGATCGATTTACACAAGGAACGACTAAAAAATTTTTTTTTTCCTCGAAATCGTGTGTATGTATGGGTCTAATTAAAATGTATACTAATCTTCATTGGTTGTTGAATTTGATTATGTTAGTCATGTTTATTATATTTATTATAACAGTACCCGACACAGATTAAATACTTTTCAAAATTAAGGACCTTTCGTGTAATATGTAAGGGTATTACATGGTTTTTGCTGCACACCCCAAAATTCGCGAAGAGCTTTGATACACAGCAAGTTCATCTGCTTTGAGACGAGAATATAAAAAAAGAAAGAATTTGCTACCCCTATATGCATGCGGTGGTCATATACTTTTTAGTCTCGGTCAATGAGTTTCCTCCATAGAAAAACCAACATTATGCCAGAACGAATCCATCTTTTAAAATATATTTAAATATTTACACTGCTAAGCGTGACTCTGATGTCGAAGAACATAAAAATCAACGTATTTTAATTTATTACTTATTGATTATAATCAATATCTGATAATTTAAGATCTGTTTATGAAATTAATGAATAAACGATAGGAATTTATTTACACTGAATAAAATAAATAATACGAAATAATTAAAATACTTGTCGAGGATTTTTTTTTTTTTCACTGTTTCATAATTATTCATTGGTCAAATAGTGAAAAAATGTGGCCAACAGCATAAAGAAAATATATTTAAAATTTTGTTTTGTCAATTTTAGTATGATATGAGGTTTCGCAAAATTGCCTGTTTAGTTCGATTAAAATATTAAAAAATGCATTAGGTTGTCTGGAGATGAAAATGTAACAATAATAAGATTAAGTATAGTGAAAGCGGTAATATGAGATGTTTAATTAATAACGTCAATTCGTTACTTCCGGTTGCTACAGTGTTCCACCCTGCCGCTGTTATCCGTTAGCCTTTTTCTCTGTCAAGCACTGAGGCCGCCGTTGTGCTGGCGGGGATATTACAAAATAAAACATAACAGAAATACAACCTTTGATCTTGCCATGTGTACTTTGGGCCGAACGATTCTACCCCACTTCACAGGGGATGCTAATGTTTTTTGGCAAAATTACAAATTACAAAAATCATTAAAAATTATTCATTTTCTATGGATTTAAAATAATTACGAAATTATTAAAAAATTCATTTATTTATTATTTAAATGGCATTGAGCTGACTCAAGTGTGTGATGAAATTGAATAAATGAAATAGTTATGATGCTGCCTAAAAAATATATTTTGTCAAATAATTAACACACTTCTAAAATGTGAAATAATTAGCCTGTAGAAATGCTTAATTTTTGTATAAGTGATTGAATTCAGGGTAAGGCTTTAAATTGAAGCTTACTCAGGCAGTTCAGTCGTATCAATTGGGAATATTTTTTCGTGACAATTTTCCTATTTTATTTATTAGAAAATTGAACTCCCCTGCAAAACTGATTTGAAATAAAGACCGTACCAAATATTTTATATGTTTTCTGATACCAAAGATGAAAATATAGATTATCGGATACGGAAGTAGTTCAGAGGTACGCCTACAAAGGTCTTGCTGCATTTTTGGTTGCAAAATACTTACGTTAAATATGAATAGCAAATATAATTATTTTTGCTAGTGAACGCTTTTGTCTGTGCTTCAGAGTGAAAATTATTAAAGAAAAAAATTGAAGGAGAGAAGATTGCGACATTTTTATTTTGAGCTATATCGCCTTCATAGAATTAAAAAAAAAGTCGTTTCCTTGTCTTTTAATAATTCGTTGTTGTAGATCGTTTAGTTCAGTAAATTTATTTATAGAGTTTTCTTAACTGTCGTGGATGAAACATAAATATTTAAATATTGTAAATATTTTATTTTAAATGCCTTCATAACCAATCTAAATAATTTATTTAGTTATTCAGTGTAGAGTATCACTATGGACCAACCCCCAAGCGACCGTCTCCCGGCCAAGTGGACCCCACTCAAAGTGAACAATTTTTTTATTTAAAATTCTCTGTAATAATTCACGATGGCTTATCAAAGAGATGCGCGCAATTAGAGGGATGGTCAACTTTCGTCCTTTGCTCTTTTATGTACTGAAGAACTGTGTCCAACCCCTGAACGACCGTAAGGGTGCAAATTATTTGGTGCATCTTTTAAAAATTAAAAAAAAAGTACTGAAATTCTAGCATTTTACAATTAACGATTTCCATTATATTGAAACGTAAAATTAGTAGCGAAGAGTATAACACTTTGCTAAAGCTAAACGAATTCCGAAAGAGAATAATTTTGTTTGTTGCTATTCGTAATTATATATTTTTTATATGTATTTTATAGCAAAAATGCAAAAGAAAAATTGTCCAAAAAACACCTGTCATAATATCCTTTGAAATATTTTTATCTCTTGGTTCTTAAAAAAAAGGCAACCGACACATTTTTTTTTTAATTTAAGAATTGAGATATTGATAATGTTTTAATATTTACAAAAAAGGCAGGTATTATTATTCAAAACTTCCATTAGATATAATATAAAAAAGCCCGTTTGCGGTATTTGATTTTTTATAGATAAATAAGTTTCATATTTTAATATATACACATTAGTCAACCTATCAATGTTGTTTTGTGTTATTTAGTAAACAACTAATATTTTCATTATTAAATTTAAAGCGACATGGTCGTTTAGTGTTTAAAAAGTATTTGAGTTTAAAATTTTCTTTTTAGAGTTAGTAGTCTAGTGGTTATGGTACTTGTAGCATTTTATATATTCAAAAGCAATTAATTATTTTTCTATATGCTATTTACTCTACAGTTGTATTCAATAATTTTTTGTATCAATTTAAATTAAAATATATATATATATATATATATATATATATATATATATATATATATATATATATATATATACACTTACATAGACAAACTGTTAAATAATTTGTCATATTTAAAATACAAAAAACTGGTCCATAAGTCAAAAAAACACCCAGCGCCTCCAACATCAAATTTTAAATCAACATTTAATGAGTGTCATTAAATATAGGTATATTAAAAAATAGTATTTTGTATCGGAATATCTCATAAAATATATAAAGTAATTAATAGATATCACATAGATTTTGTATAGTCATCTGCAATCTTGAATCTTGCATTTTCCAATGAATCAGCAAACACGACGAGTTTCTGAAATGCTGATCAATGAAAACATGACAAGCTATTGAATTCGTTACACTGTTTCTATTTGCGACATAGTTATTAATTGTATCATTACCGGTTCTATCTAAACCGCAGGTAGTTTATATACAAAACTGCGCATTACTTAGTTTATGTCGTGTATTTATCAGCTTTCAACAATTTAGTTATGAGTATATGTATTTGTAGTACGCAATGATTCTGTTTTGAATTCACTTTTTGTATTGTTTTACATGTAAATATAGATTTTTTTTCTTTGCGTATTTTTGTTGCACCAACTTACGTAATTCACTTCAAGATGCTTGCTTTTTGAGGCACTATGAAAATTATTGTAATGACCTTAGAAAACGTGTTTTTTTTATAAATATTACTCAGCATTATGATAGTATGATTAAGGTGTATCAATTCTGGAGATATTGAATAAAAGGCAAGGGATTGAATCCACTGCTTAATAAATTACAAACATCAAACGTCCGTTCACAGTGCAGAGTACACAATAAATATTGTTGATACACACGACCAGACCAAAGAGAATCTACAAAAGACCTTCCATTCAATCGACATCGACAATTGCAGCGCAATATTTCCCCGCCAATAATCGGCAGTCACAGCGGCCATTTGCAAACAAGATGGCCGGCAGCGAGGGACAAAGGTCTCATTGTGGGACCAGTCAAAGGATACAACAAGAGCTGCGGGCCGGACTTTATGTATGGACTCATATCTGGGGATAACATCAAAGAATATTTTTGTATGAAAGCTTACTTTATATTGATTGACTGATGCACGATGAATAAAGCTGGCTACACGAGCAGCAAATATCACGACAATAAATAGTTATTTGTACCAATATTTTTTGTACCGAAAATTAAGGATGCTATTGACTGATTAAAAATTTGATATTAGTTGTGCTACAATACTTATCAATATCCACTATTGGGCAAACGGAGTCAGTGAAACCCTATATTTATAAGAATAGGTTTTATAGCCATGGGCATAAATGGATTTTTACTCTGTGGCAAAGTCTTGAGTTAATCAATGTATAGAATAATTACATAAAACGTGCTATTAGAAAGCTTCTCTGTTTTATAATTTATTTGTGGCTAGTGGATGTTGCAGTTTATCAAAATATAAGCACGTGTAATGGATTAAATAGTTAATTATATAAAGAAAAATATATCTAGGTAAAACAGTGTATATTATTCATTAGACATTAACAATATTTCTTGTCATTGAAATCCACGTTTGTCATT
This sequence comes from Atopsyche davidsoni, assembly GCA_022113835.1. NCBI lineage: Eukaryota > Metazoa > Arthropoda > Insecta > Trichoptera > Hydrobiosidae > Atopsyche > Atopsyche davidsoni. The sequence goes on from JAILWY010000015.1 coordinate 9,402,801, forward strand.
AGTAGAAATATTATTTATACTTAATATTGCATTAAATTGCTATCAATATAAAAACGAACAATCACTGTCTCGGACTTTGTAAAAGCGGACAAAACGTTTCTGTAGTTATAATTTATTAATCACACAATACATAAAACATATTAACAGGGTGAATGAAAGCGCAATTTGATCGTGAATCGTTAATAAAAGTAGTAATATTTGATATAATCTGTGGTCCCGTCATTAGCGGGAGTGAGGTTGGAGGGTCGGGCGCTAGATGCCGCCGCCGTGCCGGGAGAGCGCGGGTCGGTAAGGAAGATCCCGCCTTACCGGCGCGCCTGCATTTGAAAACAGAACAATTCAAACTTCCGCCGATTCCAAATTTGAAAAATTTCAGGAAATATGCTGAAAAAATCAATTTCAGTATCAAAACACTCAATTCTCAAGTCAATTTAAAATTATGATATGTTTATTATCATTATATATATTTTTTATTTCAAGTGTGAGAGCGAGCAATCGAAAAAAATATATCATAAAAAATACAGTCGATCAAAGTCACATAAAAGTCATGCAGTATCCAAGCGCATAAACAAAATCACTACATAAACCCTGAAACGGCGTCGTAAATGCGCAAACCCTCTCGATGATGCCGCGGAAACTCCTCCCTCGAGTCTGTTCGGGTCCTCCTGAAATATAAAAGTCCACCCCCGGCGACCACAATGGCCTGCAGGACCGGCCGGGGGCGCCAAATCGCATTATCCTTCATAAATTCTAAATTTACAGGGCGCACAATGAAATACTGAATCGCACTCGGACAATCCCCCCGGGCCATGGCGTCCCTTTGACCCGCCCCCCTGTTTAATACGAGAGTGGCGTTGTTTTCAGCTTTCTATAAAATGTGCCCTGTTCTTGTTTTTAAGCGTTTTATGAAACAATATTCACCAGTTAAGTTAAAAAAGAATGACAAAAATGCCGATATTCTCATGCACAAGAGACGTTTAATACACCAAAACGTTTGATTATCCGACTTTGACAATCATTCGTCTATTACGAGTATATAAACATTAGTAAAGCTACCTATGAAATAAAATAAAATAGCTGTACTAATTTTTTATTCCATTAAATATGATTTTTTTCTTTTCCGGCTTATATCTAAACAGCTAATAAGATAATTTGAATTTTTTTTCATCCACCCACCAAATTAATAAAGCATTAAGATTGAGATATTGATATGTTTCGTGATTTCACTAGAAATAATAATTATACATTACAGACTGGCTAAAAATGTAAAAATTTTGTGTTTGTGGTTCATCATTGTTATCTCTTAGCAATTTGGCTAGAGGATTACGATTTACATTTTTGTTGCTTACATATTAAGCCCAAGTACTCTTGAAAAATGTTTCAAAATTCATATGAATGTTAAACCAATGAACTAGCAACATTTTTTACTAAATATTTTATTGTGTAAGTGACAAAAAAAAAATTTCAATACACAGATAAGATTCTTACCTTTCTTTAAATAATTTACACAGTTTCATGATAAAATCGATGTTTTATTTCTGGTTGTACAGTTTTCATTTCTTGTTGATTGAATCCAATTAGTTTGGTGTATTTTAAATAATCGTAGAAACGTTAATTCTAAACATAAGATGTATTTGATATAACAGTGATTCAATTAAAAAAATACATTTATTTCTTCTTACCATTATAATTTCGCCTATTAAAGAAAGATGCAATTAGTTAAATATTTCAAAAAATTGTCATAATCAATTCTGTGTTTTATACCATAGCTTATCCCATAATACCTTTTCTTTTTTTTCGGGTAAGTCAACATCTGCTTAATTGCCTTCTATCAATTTAATTGAAAACAGGTATGATTATTTTCTTATCTATTCTTAAAATAATACACAAGAGCTACAGTAATACCCTGGGGGCTACAGTTAAAATGCCTGGCATTACGCAAATTTCTTATTTTAAGAATGTGTATGAACATAATGCAGTCATTGACTTCTCTTAACAATTAAAAACAGTGTTGGGTGTTATGAACGTATTTTACAAGAACGCAAAAGAAACGCTTCCCAAAAGACAATACATGTATTTTTCAGTAAAAATATCATGTAATACTGCATAAAGTGTTCGTGATCGATTCAAACGATTCGTATTTTTTTTGGTATTAAGTTTTGACTATGCATGTATGTTTAATCGTAAACCCCGATATACGCGAATTTCACTTAACGCGATTTTTTCCGGAACGTAACCCTCGCGTAAAGCGGGGTATTACTGTATGTTCAAAAGCTTGTTTAAAATATTCCATGTAACCTCTCGGTGTCTACGTAATAAACAAGAATTCTCAAGCATTATAATGTTTTATTAAAATCTTACCTTCTATTGAATGAAGGGTTGTGTATTATATTTCAGGGGTCGTTTGTCTGAAACAAGGCCTGCGATACATTTAACCCCGCGCATCCCCAAAACGAGAACTTTTCAACTTATGACCTCCCCGCTCTCCCCGCTCTCCCCGCTCTCCCCGCTCTCCCCGCCGCGACCCGCGAGAGATAAATTCCCGTACGTCTCGCTACAATATGTGAATCGCTCTTTATTGCCCCGCCGGGTACACGATTCGCCCCACTCTCCCCTCCCCAGCGAGCACCATGGCCGAACTCGTGCACAACCCCTATTTTTATTTAAAAAAATATATATTAACGCATGCATTGTCTACACAAACAACCTTAAATATAAGTAGCCACAAATAGACAAATTACAAAAAAAAATCTATGAGGGCTATTGCCTTAGGTAGGTTTCAATAATTACAATTTTTTTTACCGCTGTTAATGTATTAATTAAACGGGACTTTAAGGAGAGGTGAAAAAACGGGCTTTAGCTCTGTGCTTCTCACAAGAAAGGTAAGGAGAGTTTTCTTTGCCGGCAAGTTTCCGAGTAACAAAGTTTTCTCAGAAAAGAGAATAAATTTGAGAAGCGATGGTCGGGCGCGGAGGCGGCTGCTCCGGAAGTCGCTGTGTAAAAGTATAAATTGTTTCTTTTTCAAAAGGATAAATAACATTCTTCTATATTGAAAACGGAGCCCAGGGGCGTGCGCCGGAAACTGCATTTCCACGAAAATTAATATACCTTAATTCAAATATTCATTTTTTACAGCAACTTTTTAAAAAAAATCTATAAGACCTGTTCTTATCAAATTTAAAATTTATATAATAATTATATTTAGTTCTTGACTATCCACCTGTTTTTAATAGCAAAAATATATATATATATATATTGTAAACAGTAACACTTTCTCCTTGCAACACAGCTGATAAAAGATCCGTAATTGTTAACAACCTTGTTAATATTACGTGTTTTTTTAAATGTTAATCTACAGTTTGGGCGGATTTCAAAACGTTAAAAAAACGATGCAGGCCAGTTACTTTTTTTTATTTATTGTATTGCAACGTGTGTAGACAGCATAAGTCTTCACTGTAGAATTGAAATAATATTAATAATAGCAAATATGTATATTTTGATTGTTAAGTTTAAAATATTTGATATTTAAAATTAGATTTTTTAAACCATCAGAGTAACCACGAGTGGCTCATGGTGGAATGGAGCAAACAGAAAAAGGGTATAAGGGGGTGGGTGAGCGCGGCGGTACAAAGTGCCGATATAAATGTATACCACTTCCATGCATTATCGGAGGCGCACAAGTTCACGTTCGCCCCAGCCTCCCCTATGCTCCCATACCGAAGCATCAGACTATCTTCATACAGAATGAAACATCGCAATTACTTTGATGCCAGTGATAGCACGTGCACATTGTAATTGCTTTTTTTTAAACGTTTTTTAAAAATGCTATATTTGCAGGTGCTATGACACGTTTTTTGCTGAAATATCCCAATACTTATGTCAATTACAGGGATTTTATAAAACCTTGAAAGATGGCTTAAGTACCGGGACCAAAAATAGGCATCACAGCAGCAAATATAAATAAATAATAATTATTGCCTTAACATTCTATAACACAATATTTAATTGGCATAATAAGTACGTTGTTTCACTTATAGGATATGATTGTTAAAAATTCTTGCTAAGTACCAGTGATTTGTTGGTATAATTGGTAATGCACCGGCCATGTAAGCTTGGGGAAATCCCACACAAATCACGATGATATTGTTCTGAGAGTTTCTTTAAATCAATTTTCAATATTTGAAAAAATGTACTTCAATCAATAAAACCTGTATAGGCAAAATCGTACTTCCTGTGAGACGGTCTTCACAAAACTCAATAATATAAATATTCTGCTTTTTTCCAAAAACAAGCTAAAAAACCGAATTCCCTTTCACAAACTATACAATTCAGCCATCAATTTATCAAAAAGCCCAGCGCGAGTCGGAACATCTACTCAGCGTGGCCGAATAAAGCTATTGATCCCAGACACAAGGAAGCTCGCGAAAAAGCTCGCAAAATAAGAGAACAGAAGGGCGGCCTGAATAATGTATGCGCGGCCCGCGAAGACAAACCGCCCCCGCCCGCTGTTCTTCACTGCTAAGGGTGGGCGGAACTACCCTGTGGATTTGTTTGACCACTTAGCTGCGATGGGATCCTGCGGGCTCGGGACGTGCGCGATATGGTATTGACTTCATGTAATATTCAAATTCGGATAAGAAGATCGGTACTTCGGACTGGATTTGTTATCTGGACGGGATTTGATATGGCAAAGGGTTGCTCGGAGTCAAATAAAACTCAAATACAAATTACAATCGTTTTAGTTATACATATGACTAATTTATTTTATTGAAAATACTTATGTCTATTTTTTGGATTGAACGTCAATCAAGTGCGTATTTATTACCTATTTCAGGTTTATATTATTACTTATATGATTAGGCACATTAGTTCACATATAGAAGATGATCAAACGAACCACATCTACAACACTCTACACAACAATCTACCACATAGTACAATGGTTAGTACACCGGCCATGTAAGCCTGGGGATGTGGGTTCAAATCCCATACAAATCACGATGATATTTTTATGCAAAGCTCTGGCGTATAAATCTGATACTCCTTCTGCAGCAAGTTACAGAAACAATAGCAGATGCCTCTCATCTCGGCAAAGTGCTTCCAGGGCACATCCCTCCACAATCATTGCATGTCCACTACTCCATTACCGATCCTTTACACGCGCTCATGGTACAGAACAACCATGCACAAGCAACAGAATGGGGAGAGCGGGGAGGTTGAAAATACTAACCGCGATAAAAGCAGCTGATTTTCCAACCATTATTAAATAAACCATTTTTTAACATCAGTGCACACAAACCACTCATTTAAAATTAAAAAAAAAACCAATGGTTGCTCTGAAATTGATATTTGTATACCTCCCACCATCAAATAAATTTTTATATTGAATTCGACTGTTATTTGCTTTTCGACTGCTATTTTATGTTAACTGTGCAGAAAGCAAATACAAATGTCCGTAATCGCATGTATGTTGTTTAAATTTCTATACATATAAGAAACGTGTTTTATTGCTTCGTTATTTTTAAAAAACCTCACTGCTCATGATGGCCGTTACTTATAGAAGGTTTTTGCTTTAGATGGCACACATACATATATATGTATACATATATTTTTATATGTGTGTGTGTGTGTGTTTGTCTCAAATTCTATCATTTATCATTGCTGCATTTAAATTTAAATTCATTTATTCCCAAGTCGTTGAGAGACAATGCGCAGAGTAATGGCTCGGTGTGGTCTGCTGGAGCGTGGGCTGGTGGCCCAGTAGAGTGCCTCGGGTGGACAGGGAGATCACGACTTCACTACCGGTAGCAGCATTTCTACCTCATTTAATTATAATATTATTTATGGCTTGATCCACTTGCCATTCAGGCCTTTGTTCCAGCGAACGTTGTTTACATTTAATACTTAGAGGTGTTTATTCATTGTACAATATTCTTACTCACAAGCACATCGAAACTATACAGTATGAATTGCTTGGGTAGTGAAAACTCTTTTGCTTTTAATGTAGTCATTTATTTTGTCACTAAAGCTCTTTATTTTACAAAAAAAAGTATACAATAAAAAAGGCGAAATAACAACTAAAATAATTTGATATGTATATTTTTTAATAAATTAGATCATTTTTTCTCTCTTTCATAAAAAACAAAGACTTGCCAATTATTCAATGTATAATTTTTTTTTTAAATAGTCTCAATATTTACTTGTTTCTTTGCTTGCGACAAGCGGGTCCAAATATGACACAAAATTGCTATTTTAATGCCAAAAAATTTTATGACACATGTTTTGTGATGATCAAAATAAAAATTTCCATAGAATTATTTTATCACTCATAGATAAAAATGAATATACATACCCAAAATAACAAACGCTTTAAGTATGGAGTAGGGCAAATAAAAAAATGTTTGTTATCTTCCAGTCAATTGGGTATCATAACAAATAAAATCAGTATTTCGCGGACAAAATATCTTACTCAAAAACTAACCTTGTATTTAAATTTAGTTGATTTTTTTGTCAATTAATATTAAATTACTTGATATTCTTACCTCCGACTTTACGGTCTTTGTGTTGGGACCATCTTCATAAATCCCTGAAGATTTTTGAAAGTCGAAAGACAGACTCAACAGCCAAAAAAAACCATAAAATCATAATTTAACAACGGCTGCCAAAACCTACGAACACACCCGTCAATCAGTTATTTATATCGGACTCAAAATTACACTGGACGAACTCGTTTGCGCCAGCGTGGCGCTGCCGGCTCTACTTATCATCTTGTTATTGTCACAGGCAGCCGGCTCGTTCGACAACGTCTTGTAATTGAAATGGCCCGAAGCAGCCGCGGCGGTATTGCTGTATTTAAATCGGAATTTTCGCTCCAGCTTCTGTTATCTCTCGTTCCTCCCGTGCGCTAATGAATGGACTATGCCTGAGTTTCCCAACATTTATTCACAACTATTTTAGAAATTCAATATTTTTGACAGAGAGTACTTGGTGGAATTCCTTTTTTTTATATTTTAGATTAAAATACTTGAGTGATTCTCCACTCGTTTTTATTTGTGACCGGTTTCGCCAGCCTTTCACGTTGGCACTATCAAACAGAGTCATTTTTGATAATGCTGTTCTATGCTCTGTTTGATAATGCCAACGTGAAAGGTTGGCGAAACCGGTCACATTAGGTCACAAGTATTTTAATCTAAAATATTAACGTTTTAAAATTTTAATTATCAATCAGGATAAAATAATTTAATTCATGGAGCTATGCAAAAAATAAACGTATTAGAAAAGATTTCAATCATAAACACATACGAAATATTTAGTACTAGTCACATTTTTTCTATAAAGATCTATTATTTAGATTCCAGTACTGAACTATAAAAAAGTCCGTAAATCCCTATTTTTCTTGCACATGAATACATTAAAGAAGTGCCTTCAAACTACACTGCTCTTAAAAAGAAGGGGCTTGCAAGCGATTATTAAGGAAGATCGAATGTTAGTGTGGGTGTGATTGCAAGAACTATGTATTCGGGAAAAAAATAAAAAACCAGCATGAAATATATTTTTTCTCAAATAGTTTAACATAGCTTTAATCCTAAAAATAACGTCTTTAGATGATGTCAACAAAAAGATGTTTTATAAATTTTATTTGATGCTCTACCAATTGAAATACCCGCGCACCACAGTTTGAGAACCGCAGGAGCGCACAATTAACTCGCTACAATACACCGTTTAAGACGAGTAGCCCGCGAGGGAATCAAGATCAACCAGAGAGCACAAATCAGCCGAGCAACAATAGCTCTTAATCCCCTGTCGGCAAGGTTCATTTTTGCACGACAAAAGACCGAGACATGCGAGGCTCCCGCGGAACTAGAATATTCATATACAGCATGTAGATCAATCTAAAGGCATTAATTACTACATAAATGCGATCCGCTCTTACACGATAATGGGTCTTAATTACATAGTAAATAAAGACTACGTTTCCTTGTATTTTTATCTATTAGCTTAACTTGTACATAATAGAGCAGTATCTAAACGCAATAAATAAAATAAAAAAAACTTACACGCAAATGTATACTCTAAGTATATTGAGACTAATGATTAAATTATCTTGGTAATTTAACCCTAAGTCACTTCAAATATTTAAAAAGAAATTTTCTAGCATCAATTGAACCAAAGTCCGCTTTAATGGCTATCTTTTCAGATATATTGAATTTAGTCCAATGCAGCTAATTGTACTGGGAAAATCCAAGGATAATGAGGCATTGGAAAAAGAAAGCTATCGTTGATATTCAGTGAAATATTCACTGACTTTCAGGTCTTGAAGAACTTTTTTCACCCCGTGAAACACAGTTAGAATATGAACCCACTTTTTTCTTTTAATTTGATATTATTACTCATCAAAGTTACATGCATGTTAATCTAAAATCAAAGCAATCAATTTCTTCCACTGAATATAAAATAACCTTATAAATTACCCAAATTACCAACTTCCTGAAAAATAAAACATCGAATATATTTTATATCATTTTAGCGTATTTTTTCCAAAAAGTTAGAAAAAAACGCCGAATTTTGTGAACGTGAAATTTTTTTTGTTTATAATTATATATATTATAATTTTAAGGCAAGCAATGTTTTGTTGTTTATATGAACCGCACGCTGTTGGCTATCGAGATACAAGCGTTAGATGGATTTTCAATGACTTGCATACATTTTTGTCTTATTAAAAATCTCAAGTATGCTTTCAATGATATTTTGTTGTTTACTACAATGAAAAAATATTTGAAGCATACCTTCCTTCCTATTCGTTACCTTTTTCTAGCAATTTCTTATTTTTTACATATAAACTTCTTCTCTTGCATGCTTGTGTCTATATTTATTCCACTCGCTCGTGGAATAAATGTAAGTACAAAATATTAGTCAGGTTTTTATTCACCCCGTCCGTACAGTGAGAGGTTAATTGATATGTTCAAAGATAGCTTAATACGTGTAAATAGGAAGCCATTGTTCGGATAATAATTTAATTATTAATTCATTTAACTGAACCGACATTTGTAAACGTTTATGTAAGTTTCCCACGCCATCTTGTGCTATCATCATCTACATATCTAAGTCGTGTTCCTTACTTAATTATTTGCCGAGTAATTAAAACACGACATTGCTCTAATTCTGAATACTTGCATTGTTTATAAAACCAAGACGTTATATTTATATAACATATATATGCATATGATATCAATTAGGGATAAAAAGTGATAAATGTTTTTTTAAGGCTTAACGCATATAAAGGCTTATTCTTCATGTGTCTCTTCTTGTGTCTCTGATGGCAATCATCTCAAATTTTGCATTCACGTTAGGTTTTTCTTTCCAATAATTTTTCCATATATGTAAAGCTGCAGTAGGTTTAATTTGGTATTTCTGAAAGTATAGCCAAATTAGAATACTTTTCTTCTTTTTACCATTGTCATTTGCCCATCCTCTTAAAATGGTCTATCTATGGTAGGACTGTATTTGATAGTTACCATTTTAAAAATCTAAAACACGATGTCAAAAAAAGTCTATTACAAAGTTTGGTGAAAAGCTAATACTTTCGTTTATTTTTTTATTCTAAATAAACAATTCCCAATGCCTTGACTAAGTATTATTAAAAGCGTTATACTGTGTCTCTATTTATCTAAGACCTCGCTTATCCAGCCAAAAGTATTTCTAAAGAAATCCTTTCAGAGGTTATGAGAAAAGTTTCTTTTTGTCATAAAACCCTGCACATCCCCATATTAGATATACTGAGTGGTTAATGTAAACAAACATTTTATGACTTGTAAATATTGATGAATTTAGTATGCATGTTTCTTTATAAAACAAATAAAATACTGGGACGTACAACTATTCAATTTTCACTTCAGTCACCTTTATTTTTTTAAGAAGCTCAAATTTTCTTAAATATCTCTCGCTTGCGGAATAAATAAAAATAATATTAGAGGTTAATAAGTGTTGCGAAGATAATGTTTACGTTTAAGAGAAATCCATTGTTCGTATTATAATTTGATCATTAATTCATTTAATCTAACAGGCATTTGTGTGAGATTCTCACGCCATTTTGCGCTAACATTATCTACATAGCTATGCCATGTTATTGTTTTTAGAATTTTTTTTTACACATACTGTACAGATTATAAATAGCACAAACAAATGTTATAAAATATTAAGATTATGGGATAATTTTGTCGCTAAGGCGTTTTTGATTGTTGGGTATATATTAAAAAAATATTTTCTCAAATTTGATTATTTTTATCAATACTTGTTAAACTCTTAGCACATATCCTTTTTATTGATAAATCTTGTGTTAAGGTGTGTAGTAAAAAATATATTAAAAAATGCTATTCGTAGCCATTCTGTATACACGTCTTTTTTGTCAGTTATACTTTTACGATGAAGAAACATAACATCGTAACGAAAGCACATATAAATCTACGAGTAGGTGGCGTGTACGAAGCTTTGGGAAAGCTCTTACCCGTCGTCGATGTCTGGTCGGGCAAAGCCACACCCGCTGCTGTCTGCAGATAATGTCTCTAAGCGGATTAGATCACGACTGTGTGAACTAACCTCAAGGCGACAGAGGAATATCCAAGAAAAATTAATCAATACTTCAGTACCAAGAACACAAAACAACGGACTGGTTGAGAATTACCAAATATCAAAGATAAATTATAAGTATTCCAAAAAACGTGAAAATCTTATATTAACTATTTTAAGAAACCTCTGAAAGGGCACAGTTAAAATAGCTATATTCAGTGTTTTCTACTTCATAAAAATAAAGTTTATTTACTAACGTAAATAATAAATATAAGTACCCAAATAGCAAGAAAATTTCGGGAGTTTTTTAGTATTTTTCATTCAAAATTAATTTATATATTCTGGAATCATTATTATTTTAGTACTGTTTGATTAAGTGTGACGAGTAAGTTGCAATAGAGTTCTCCCCTTTGCGAGAAAAACTAATCCACGATCACGTCCTTGTGTGCCACAGCCCCCCAGCGGTCTTCAAACGGAGTACCAGCAAGCGAGGATAATCCCCGCGAGTCCACACCATACCGGTGCAGAACTGCTGATTACCCTCGCACCATCAAAGGTATCCCTCGATACTTAGGGATGAAACAGAGCTAGGGGCGGTTGCAACTTAGGGGAGGTTTGCGAAGACGTTATTATCATCTATCGATGCATGTTTACTAACCGAGGAATGACAAAATTGTATGAATATGTATATAAAAACCCCTCAGGTAGTTTATTCAACAAGTTGCACAAAAAATACATAACCTTACCGAGAAATCAAAAAATAACTTGAACATAAACAAAAATCATTCATTTCGTTTCCAATATACTTTAGCCCATAGTTTCCCAAACTATTTTGTCCCGTCGACCCCTTGTCGAGTTATCCTGTTTTTCGTCGACCCCCTGCCTTGCTAATATTGAATTTTTACAAATTCATTAACTTCAAACATATTTTTAACATCTTATATAGAACAACTCACTTTCATAGTGTTTACTGTACAGTGGGTTTAAAAATGAAAAAGTTAAATTAATGTAAAGTTAATTTACAAATATAGTAACATTCAGAAAATCAAGATTTTTGACAGAGAATACTTGGTGGAATTCCATTGTAATATCTTGAATAGAATAAAATACATTAGTTAAAAACATAAAAAATACTTCTACGCTTCAGGGCTTCGATTCGTCACAAAGTACATAGGTACAATCTGTGTTCGGTGCATTATGACATTTACAAAATGTCTAAATTTGGTGATGACCTGCTTAAATGGGATCCACTCTCGTAGACCCCCATTTACAGTTCATGGACTCCCAATTTAATTTTTCGCTGTCATCGACCTCTTGCAGGGTCAAATCGACCCCTGGGGGTCGATATTGACCACTTTGGGAACCTCTGCTTTAGCCAATTGAACTTCTGTAGCTTCATCAATGAGCAAAAATTTCAGTCAGTAAGTGAAGCTCAGCACCCATGTTATAAATATAAATTTTAGCTCATACAAATGTTGTAATGCATTTTTAAATCTTATAAACAAATTCAACGACAGTCTAAAGTTTCTTAGTATTAATTTAATATTTAATAACAGTTATTGTTTTTGTTAGTTAGTAACTGTTGAGACCGCATATTTGAATATTCAAAAAAAAAAATTGAGATGTATGGCAAGGCACTCTATCTCTCGAAGCGGAAGTCAGCCGGTCGCTAACAGCGCAGCCGGAAGTCCAAGCTGTTGATTTGGCGCCGCTGCTTCATGATGCACAGCCTCCGAGGAATGTTCCCACGGAGAACTGTCACCAGCATCCACTGCAGCTTGCCATTTCCGATGGTTTAATCGAATGTCCGCTGATGCTGCAAGTGATATGATTAATATCCAACGGATTATAACCGGTTAACTGTACATCTAGAATTTGAAATAAACATTCAAGTTAAGTGGCCGCAGTTTTTTTGTTTTTTATTCACAGGACTTTATTGCTATTAACGCATAACGTTTCAGTTACTGAAAATTATTTTGCTGAAGACAAACAAGTCGTTTTATTTATATTTTTTAAACTTAGCTGTCTTTTCAATATCTGAGGGTATATGTAGAAACCTTTTGTTATCTTCAAATTATTCGGTTTTTTTTATTTCCGAATATGTACTGTTGATAAATACAGTATTATGAATCAATGCACTCTGTCGTAAATGACTTAAGGCCTTTTTCACACCTCTTCGTTCACGCTGACGTCCGCCTTGTCCACGACTGTTTGCTGAAACTCGGTATGTTTACAGCTCCACATCCGGTCCAGTATGAAAAAGCTCCTACAATTAGTGCAAAAAACTGGTTACCAGAATAATCTGGAACATTACTTATCTGCTTTTTTCTCTGCTTCCTCCGGCAATTTGTTGCCAGTGCTCATGTTGGCAAATTTGCATATAATTTACTCTTATTATAAGAACGATGATCGATCAACTCGAACTTCTCGGAAACCAACGTCATTCTTTTGATATTTTTAGTAAAAATATGTTTTTAGTGTTCTTACAGCTTATAATCTTTTAACATAATTAGTTTTGCCAGGTTGTGTAGTATCAGGCGGATGAGGTTTCGTAAACTAATGACAAAGTGTTAAAGAGAGAGGCCAATGAGTTTAATGATCCTGACTAATCTGAGATTCAATACAATTACTGTTTTAAACGATGAGTTGAGTCAAAAGTGCAAGTGATTTTTGTTTTTTTGAAAGTGATTTAAGTTTTAATTACAATTTAATTATGAAGCAATATTTTGTCGTCTCCGTTGGGGCATTTCCAGCTTTTTTTCGGTTTGGTGTTAACCAATTCAATTGAACGGTTATTATAAGATTTGAAGAACTGATTAATAAACAAACCACGCGAGTTGTTTGCGTTTTTAAACTCTTACGAAATAAATCATTCGTTTTTTTATTAATATAGGTCATGCAGATAAACTTTGTACACAATATTTAATAAGTAATGAATTGTACATAAATCAATTGAAAGCTCATACAGCTTTTCATAGTATCTTATTTGATTACAGAGGTCGTGTACTTGGTAGTGTTTTTTCAGTATCGTGTAAAATAATATCTCAAGATTTTTCTCATAGTTTCATGTGTGGATCGATAGTTTGAATATTTTACATACATGGCAAGCAACCATGAATCCTTCCATCATATTAAATGTAGCGAAAAATATTTTAAAACCCATTATGTGTCACTCCTAAAGAAACAAGCGTTTAAAATAAAATATAATTGCCAGGGGCGTCTCGTAAAGGGGCTCTTATTACTTAAGGGAATCCTTTATCTCGTTGAAACTATCTCTTGGATATTTTTAAACCAATTCATAACAGTAATACGAGAGTGGTTTGGGCTTTTTTACATCCCTAGCAGATGTAGAACATAAAATTTATTATTGTCATTTGAATAAAGGGTTGGACGTGCCGGCGTTTTGGGGTATTTTTGGAATACAAAACACGTGACGAAGAAATAATAAAAATAAAGCAAACAAAAAATTGCGTCAAAAAAATTGGTTAAAACCTAGATTATATAGATCGTAAATATTTCTCCAATCCTCAAGTTAATTGGTTGAAAAGTTAGGTAATCGATTCATACGTGAAACGACGAGATTATATTCAAGACCTCCGCGACCATATTGTATAAACTTAGTTGCTAAATATTCGATGACTCTAAAGAGTTCTTAACTATAGTACAGATACAAGGAACAGGTCTTTTTAAAACTTTTCAATGTTTTTGGGCAAATTTTACTTAGCAAATGTGAATGTAATGTAATTGTGAATGATTTCATATTTATTTATTCAATTTAAAATTAAATGTCATTCTGAAATATAACTAGCACCAAAACCCTAAAAGAATTTTTTTTTTTTTTTTCAATACTTGAAGTTGAAGTTTAAGTAAGATAATTAAAATTCCTATCTGGTTATTAAAATGTCTCAACGAATTCTGCTCATTATTCATTAATCTTTTTACATAATACGAAAATATGGAAACTAGCAAAAAAACTACCCTTTATGAGTTTTATCATCCCCGGGGATATTGCATAAAGTAAAGGGAGCACCTCAAGTCCGGATGCAAGTAGCTTAACCGAAACAATTTATTATCATAAGACCACATGTTCCCACCCCCGTGTCCTGAAAGGGTTGCAGTTTTTTGACATTCACCAATTCCACATGTATCTGTAGTTCCAAATACCCATGGTGTCTTTTGTGGATTTTTTCATATTAATTTTTTGTTAAGAATATTCGCAATTTCAGTATTATACTTAAATATTTCATGTCATTTTATATATGATTAAAAAATATATAAGCGCAAAGCTATTTTTTCTGGCGAATACATTTATTATTTTGACTACCGTCTCTTTGTAATAAATTGAACACTCGTGCATATAGGTGCAAGTAATTTTTTCAGGTAAATCCAATTTTTGCATGGAGAGGAAATAATTTTTTTTGATAAAAGAATTGTTTATCTTAACATTTCATGTATGTCTCATAAATATTTTTATAATAATTTTATCTTTTCATTTAACTAGTAGAACTAAAATACGAATTATGAAATTTTATTTGTAGATTTGACGTGTATTTTTAAAGTTTAGAAACGATGGGATGTTTAAGGAGTTGGCCTTGCGTTAAGCAATTTGTAGGTAAGAAATTCAACCCCTTTTGGATTGTTTCAGGATGCTGGCAAGGCATCATTTAACAAGTAAATCTTAAATCTTCAAACAAAGAAGGGGAGAGTTTTTACACAACCTATTTTTAAAAAACCCCAACCCTTCCGCTTATCGTTTTGTGCCGTTTCACCCTTTTATTGAATGGAGTTGTTCTAATATTGAGTTTATTAATTTTTCAAACGGAATTTTTTTTAACATGAAAACCAAAGATCTTTTTATGTACGAATCACGCTTAGCCTTCTGAAGGCAGTGTCTCTTACACTGTATATTCGCGTGTATTTTTTTATAACCTCACTTATATCTAGTATATTTTAAAATATATATTTTTTTATTTTAAACCGACCAATTTGGCCGTGGCGATGGCGGAGGTGTGAGCTGGTGCGTTGGCATGGTGGAAAGCACTTTTTTCTTCGCCAAATGGGGCCGTTTTTTATGCAATTTAGCGTCGAATCAGCCCAATAATTCGACATAGAAGAGCCCTGTGACCGTTTTGCCCTTCTCCAGGTAGTCAATGTAGATCACACCTTGTGAATCCCAGAAAACGGTGGCCATCACCTTTCTGGCCGATAGGACAGTCTTCGCCTTCTTTGGAGCACGTTCGCCGAGTGAAGTCCACTGTTTCGACTGTTCCTTGGTCTCTGGTGTGTACCAGTGGATCCATGTTTCATCGACGGTCACGAAACGACACAGAAACTCCTTCAGATTGCGCTTAAACAGCGTCAAACACTGCTTCGAAGTGGTCTCACGGTTGCGCTTGTTGTCCGGAGTGAGCAAACGCGGCAAAAAATCATTTTTACGGAGAAGACGTGAAACGAGGAGTAATGAAGTGTGGTCCACCCTGTATAGATGCGGTCCCGCGGTCCAGCGCAGCGGCTCGAGTCCCGGCGAGGCCCGCGGCCACAAAAGCCGCGGCACTGGACTAGAATAGCCCGTTTGATCGGCGGCCGAGCCGGGAATAGACCCGTCATAACCGCGCGCCACTGGAACAAGGAGCGCATACTAAATCAAAAATACGTATTTTGGAACAACTGTGTTTTTGTGCGGCGCGCGCAGTGGCGGCGCACGACGGCATAAAATATTTAAAAAACTCGGATCTTTCAATCGGTCTATTTTAATATATTTTATAAATGTATTTCATATGTAATCAACACACTTTAAGCGGGTAACCAAATTGACTAAACTGATGTGCGTAGCGGGCAAAATTCGCGTAAAATTTTCTCGAGTGAAATCTAGTCTATACACTCTTTGATTTGCACTTTTTGATTTTTAGCAACTCCGAGTTAATTATGAGATTTTTGGTAATAAATTAAATGTTATTGTTACACAATAGCTTATATTGTATTTATATTTTAAGCGGGTTACCAAGTTGGCTAAACTGATGTACGAAGCGGACGAAATTCGCATAAAATTGCACGTGTGAAATCTAGTCTATACACTTTTTGATTTGCATGTAGTCTGATAAATCGTTTCCTATAAAAAGTTAAACTACTTCATACACACTTTGCGGATTACTTGGCATCACAACAACACCACTTTGTCCTAAAAATTGTTCAATAATCATTTTCTGACCACTCCACTTCTTCGTTGTCATTTTGTTCAAAATCACCGGACAGTATTTGTAGAAGTAACGTTGACGAGTCCTAAACAAGCATTACAAGCTGTAAACCTAAAGAGTAAAATGACCTTCCACCGCTTTTAGAGTTAACACATTCAAAAAGGTATGAATACGCGCCCCGCTTTTAGACAGCAGTCCGCGAAACGGGTACTAGTACCCGCCCCGCCTTTAGTGTGTTTTAAGAGTAGAAAGTTGATTCGCAACAACAAAAAGCAACCTAGATCCAAATGACATTCGTATTGCCAAATCGTTTGCCAACGTATTATAAATAATACATATTATATATGCTTCTCACGCTAGCGCTTCCTGGTCGCGCAAATTATGATTTTACATAAAACACGTCATTTTATACGAGAACTGACCGCCGCACACACAGATGCAAAAATATTACTGGCATTCAGTATCCTGTCATAAATACGGCGTCTTAGAGCCTCGTTTATTAAACTTTTCTAAACTCTAAGTTCCTCTTTCAGCTGGTTTGATTTCCTATACAGTGATATAGCACAAATTCCATGCGTGTGAATTGCCGTAAACATTGAATTCTATAATTAACTATTCTACAATCGTAAAAGCAAAACACGTTCCAAATAACCCATAAAAAAACATTTAATTAAGAAAATCTCTAATGGATCTATAAAATAGATGGCTTCGATTGACAAGATTTCATTTCACATATCGCTTGCTAAATGATTGCCACGATGATTTTGAGAAATCTCTTGTATTGTGCTGCGTAGTGCTTCATATCTTCCAACATTTTGAACAATGATAGTTGCATTACTACATAACACCGAATAAATCTCAAAATCTTCTTATAACAACGACTGCCAAAACCTACGAACACATATATATGAGCATGAATATTTGAAGGTTTTTGCGACATGAAATTTTTAAAAGACTGCTCGTTGTGCCACGATTTAATTTATAATTTTTGGTGCTTCGGATTTGTTTCTGGGATGTACCTTTAATCAATGTGTCGGATTTTTTAAAAAAAAAATGAGATCTTAGTATGTATAGGGTGTCCATAGAGAGTATCGGCTATTTGTTAGTTCAGTAAAAATTATTATTTTATATATAATCAGTATTTTGGCCTATTTCACTCAACAATGAAAGCCTACTCAGAAGCCTAAAAACCTAAGCCAAGTTAAATTGTATTCGTAATACATATAATAAACAACTTATACGGTAAGGATAAAAAATATATTTATTGGATATACATGAATACGCATACTTAGTAATTGTTCATAATTTTCTATACAGGATGTCCAAAAAGAGTATCAGGTATTTGTTAGTACAGTAAAACAAAAACTACTTGTAATCAAATACTTTTTTCATTGTTGATTATAAGAATACAAAATGGAAAATTATTTCAAAAAGATGATGTTATCCAAATGGTGACCGTTACGCTGCTGGCACTCGTCTAATCTGGAACGAAGATTGCTGATAACACGCTGACACATAGCCCTCGATATTGCTGCCATTTCTGACCTGATGTTTTGTTTCAATTCCGTTAAGTTCATCGGATTATTCTCATAAACCCTACTTTTAAGGTATCCCCATACGAAATAGTCAAAAGGGCTAAGGTCGGGGCTTCTGGGAGGCCAGTGGATGTTACCTCTACGTGAAATGACCTTATTAGGGAATAATTCGTTAACAGCTCCAGTCTTGTTGAAACCACGTACCTTGAAACATGTACCTTGAAACTCCTGCAACTCTGGGCCCAAAAACTTTCGCAGCATATCGCAATAACGGTCACTATTCACATTCACCCGATACTCTTTTTGGACGCCCTGCATGATTATTTGTTTTTGTGTTGACTTGAAATGATTTTTTTTATTTTGTGTCACCGATGTGACCACGCGCCCCCCCTGTGCCTCGCACGGGAGATATCTTCTGGTATTATTATGTCTTTCGGCAGCTTTAAGTGCGCGGCGATTTGTGGCGATATTACGATCTCCCTTCCCGCGCCGCCTCTGCCTCATTTAGCTTTCAGATTTACGCTCGCTCTGTTGCTCTGTTCGCCCCTGCCCCGGGAGTAGTTTACGAGAAAGCTTTCGGAATAACAACTGAATGCGACGGCTTGAAAAGCTGCTGACAGACACCCCGCGGTCAAAATAAAATAAAGCACTCACATATTGATATATTGCAATTTATCAATTTTTTTCCAATAATCCATGCAGCTCTTGAGTATTTTCGTTTATGTGTGTTATTTTTGAGTTTATCTCCAAAATGGTTTACGAAGAAAGCTTTAGGAATGACACGGCTTAAAGAGCTTTGACAGCAGACACCTTGCATCCAATACAATTTAAATCATCATAGAATTTTTGAACCGAAACATTAAAACTCAAAATATTAATACACTGTATTTTTTTACTTGCAGGTAAATTATTCAACATAAAGCAAGTTTACAGCAGTCATAATGAAAGGTAGGAACGTAAAATATACGTCATAAAAATAACGTTACGAAAAAAGAGCTTCCTTGGTTGTTTCCATTAAAAGAAAAACTAAAGTTTGAGGTATGTTCGTAGGTTTTTTTTGGTGTTGACACACCCAATAAAAAAAAACACAAACAAAATCCTTGAAGTTGGTCTCACCATGGAGACTGATACGCCAGGGTACTAAAAATCTCATTTTAATCTTATCTGTAGTCACTCTTCTCCTTGCATAAGTATCATGAAATGGATCATCAAGCAATCACACTTTAATCAAGCGGTTCCAACAGAAAAAAAAACCGTCGTAATCGTCTAGTCATTTCGCTGTCCGTATGCGATGTTGAGAATAGCGCATCTCTAATTCAAACGACAACTAAGTCGTCACAAACTATAAAGTAAACAATAAAATATACCCCACTTTGATATACAAAAATATAAAAGAATTTCAAGATTCCCATATCCTCCGAATAAATCAAAAGAAATTCCCGCATCAAAGGCGTGCCATATTTTTTTTACAGCGGCAAAAGTGAGAGCGGCCGTCCGGGGACGGGATTATTGTCATAAATATGACAAGTTATACACGGTGACCAAATAATAAACACGCTGTACAGGGCGGCCACAAACCACGCGCCCGCGCCGGAACTAGCTGCTTTAAATTTGTAATATATATAAGAAAATATTTTTTTTTAAGAAAAAATATTTCATTTTTGACGCATCCAAGCAAAAATTTGTAAGCAACCCTAAATATATACTTTTACTAAAAAAAGATTTCAAACAAGTTATTTCCATGAACAATATTAAATATCAAAATATCATAGAATTTAAACTATGAATCAAAGATGTGAATTGTTTTTGTGAATATTATAGGAAAAATAAATTATTTTGTGCTTAGTTAGTATAATTTGTGCGTCTTCATATTTAAACAAATACGAATAATCAAAGCGAGGAAAACTATTTTTTTTATAGGCACTTTCACCTTTTAAGGGTATCTTAAGACTGTTAGTCGTTCGATACAATAGCATTTCATAAAAATAAATTAAATTTTATATCAGGGATATATTATAACAAAAAAGATCAATATTTTTTTAGCCCGTTCACCCTTTATAACAGCCTCTTCAGATAGACAAGGGCTTCTACAGACACAGAGAAGGCGATCTTCCAGCCATTTTGCAGTTCACAACTGCTGTTCAAATATGGAGTACTTCAAATTAAATAATTCTGTCGTAGATGAACACGTTTTTTAAATCGTGTGGTCTCCCCGAGGTTTTTTCCGTCCTGCAACGCGCCTCCGTATCTTTGCATTACTTCGAGATAAACTTTTTATTGCCACCTCTGACAAATGAATATTTGTCAAAAGAATATTCATATTTTTTTATACTTGTTAAATATTAGTTGTTTATTTTTTACTGCCGGTGTTGCCACATTATAAAAATTGGATCTTCGGCCGCTGGCAGTATCAAAATTATATAAAAAAGACGTAAAAACTTTATGATAAAGCCATTCGAGAATTTTTCATTATCATTTTAATCAGATGTATTTTATCACTCATCTTTATATCTAATAAAAAAAATATAAATCTACATTTTTATAATGTCTTTAAATTGATAGAAACTGCGAGATGATTAGATGCAAACTTAAATATTATCTCATAACTTATTAAGTGGCTATAAAGTTTTTCATTGATATTATGTGAAACTGTCTTTAGCTGCTTTGGGTCGCTTATCCATTTCCCTTTTTTGTTTACACACCATGGTTTTAAGGCCTATGTTTGTTCATATATATATATTTATATATATATATATATATATATATATATATATATATATATATATATATATAAATATATTTTAGAATACCAGACTGCGACGACCAGGTGTAAGTTTGAATCCCCGGGTGATGTAAAATAAAATCGATCAAATTTTTTTTAACATATCTTGGGTGTTACATTTTTATAAAAACATACAAAATAATATTTATTAAGAAAACATTCCACAACAATTATAAATACATATTCTTAGGTAATCGAATAATATTAGAAGTCAAAGATATTTATTCAGAAATAACACGTCGGCTTAACACTAACAAAATCAAAGATTTAAATGTAATATTGCAGTGGTACAGTAGCTCAATTTACAAAAGAACCAAGTCGTGATAATCGTGGATTAGTTAAAAATTATTTTATCATTGAATGCGTGATTCATTTACCTAAAGACATGTGTGCACAATAGACCTGTGTGTATGAAAAAAATGAGTATATTAAGAGATTAAAGATTTTTGACCATTTACTTGTACCTATTGCGAAAAATCGACTGCACTTTAATTAATTTAATTGTCACTTTATTTTGCTATGTCGAAAGTTGATTTTTTTACAGAGTATTGAAAAAACTATAAATTATATTTATCTATTTTTTATTATTTAATTAACGTCCATTTTTAGGGTAAAATAAAATCTTGAAGATATTGAAAAATTGGATAAAATGACGACTTTCAAAACCAAAGTTTGTTACAGATTTTTTTTTTTTAATTTTCAAACTAACCCCAACAGGAGGGTTTATAGTTAATCTTTTAATTCCAATTGAAAAAAATAATCATAAATGCTTAGGATTCTTGGAACAGGAACATCGCGAAACTCCAATCCCGAAACTTCAATCGGAAAAACACATATTTATCATATAAAAAGTAAATTATAAGAAATAAAAAAAAAATAGCAGAAAAAAGGATGTATCTAACTTTCTGCATTTAAATTTTTTTGATTGGTGCAGTCGATTTTTCGCAATAGGTACAAGCAAATGGTCAAAAAACTCGAATTCGCTATCACGGCTCTTAAATACTTAATAATAATCGATGGAGTTTGTAAGCTTTATTCCTCCCTACAAAGATGATTATCACGGATGTTAATTATTATGACGTCACGGTCGGCATTTTGACGAGGATGATCGAAGACCAATCTCCCCGGTGTGGCCTGAATGGGTCATTACCCTACGCGGTAAGAACCTGGATTAAGGGATGAAAGGCAATCACCGAACTACTCGACCACCGAGCTCCCATGCACTCGCCCCATGTTGACTGATTAGTTCTAAGCGTTTGATCTGCCACGTATGTTTTATTGTCATTCGAAGACTTACGTACCATTTTTATTATTATTGAAGAGAGAATACTAACACCTTGATTGGAAAATATGTATTATGCCTTAAACGTGTTAAACATCTACGTAATACATTTAAAATATATAACTGACATTATTGTTTTGAAAACATAAAAGAGAGCGTAGGAAAAATTACTCGTTGATTAAAATTTTTATTTGAAAATGTGAGCTGATTTATTTTTTTTCGGTTGTCGTGTTGAGACCATCTTCATGTATTGTTATTTGTTGGTAGACTGAAAACATCAAGCAGGTTAATACGCAATAAATCAATCATAACAGACGCCAAAACCTTGAACGCACCCATATTAAAATATACCTTATATTTGCTTCAATATGTAATACACATAATGAAATACTAAAAAATTCTATAAAATCCGTATAATATAATAGTTTCGCGTTCTCTTCAACTATATTATACATATTTTATTTGCATAATTGAGTAATATATAACAAATTAGTATTTAATTACTACCGTAAAAGAGGCTAGTTACACGGTGCGCCCAAACTTGTTAAACGTGTCATAAAATCAATACATCTACAGCTAATACAGTGCGGCATATAAGCTTCTTTTATCTGTTTGAGGTAAAATCTATAATGGCTTATATTAAGGTCCTATAAAACTATGGTGTAACATAATGGTCCTTCTGTTTGCAACCGCGACTCCCCTAATCAGCCCGGGGGTCGTTAAACCACCCTGCGCTGCCAAGCTCGGAGCAAATCCGCGTACTTAGTCACAGCCTCGGGAGCAGCGAGACTTACGTGTCTTTTCCACTTCTACAGCCTCATCTGGGGGTGAGAGGCGGTATCGGTGGCTGGCGAGCCGGAAAATGCCAGGATTAGACAAACAACCATCCCTGCATCCCCAGTTTTTGTTTGTAAGCCTTTCGCTTTTCACGGGATTGTTCAAATTTGAAAACCAAAAGTACTCACACACAAAAATAGAGTCAGTGTATCGTGAATGTAAAAAAATCTTAGGAAATTGATATATATAAAGAATTCAAAAAAGTCGTGATATTATTTTTTAAATCATCATTGCTTTACTTGCCCGTAAATTTTGCAGTAAAATCGATCATTGGAAGTTTATGCTGCTTGACTTTTCAATTCCGAAACTAAAACGTTGTCCACCCCTGGATGTAGCTGATTGCCTTAGCTTAGATAAAAGAAACTTCCATAAAGCCTAATACCTCGCCGCTGGCGGATCAGCTCCGCGGGGGCAACCCCCGGAGCCTTCACCGTCATTGTGGGGATAGAGCTGATGAAGCGCCTTCACGAGTTGGTTTATGGGTTCTCCGAGATGAGTAGCCTGAAGGAACACTACTTCCTTCATACTAACATCTTTCATCAGATATTTTACTTTAGATCTTTTAACAAGTGTAATAAGCAACTACACATAAGAAGTGTTCTTTTAATGCCTTAGGTATATTTTATATAACTATCTACCTATTTATTAAAACATGATATTTTGTACATATAAATTCTAGAAATAAAATAAAATTTATAGTGAAGTTTAGTTTTATTGCTGTATAGAATATAAAATGTCTATGGTTTTACTTCAACCTATTTTGAAATTCAATACTTTTGACAAAGAGTACTTGGTGGAATTCCATTTTAATATTTTTGAGTAAAATACTTGAGTGATTTTCCACATGTTCGTTTTTATTTGTGACCGGTTTCGCCAACCTTTCACGTTGGCATTATCACACAGAGCACATTATCTGTTTGATAATCACTCAAGTATTTTATTCAAAAATATTTCAACCTATTTTGGCTGGTCAGTATGTGTAATGCCAATGCAACGCCATGATTATTTTTTAGTTTTGGCGTTTTGTTACCTTCAGCTTCAAAATCTCTAAAAATGATTCCAATACCAATAATAAAAAAAAATAATATTTATAATAACGAATGCTGCCCAAAGCCCAAGAAAGTATGTTCAAGAATATAAATATTTAGAATTTTGTTTCTTTACAAATCCAGCGACAAAATATGAAACAATTTTCAGGCAAATCCAACAAAGTCTCTTGTTCACACTAATGCATATCCCAACCCTGTTCTTAGCATAAAGGGTTCCGAAAACACCCTTCAGCCGAGACCGAATCCACCCTTCGCGAAGTAGAGAACGCAGCCTTACGCGGCTGCGCCCAGAGTCGAGTATCGCTCGGCGGGGCTGGAGCCAGTTAGGGCACTCTGCGCCGGGGAAGGCTCGATATGAAGGCTCGGTATTCAATCATAATGCTGCCAAAAACCACAAAAGACCCGCTCGGCTAATATCTGCGATAATCCGCATTGTAGAGACATCTATCGCTAGGTTTATGAGGCATTACGTCGCCACCCTCGAGGAGTTATTATTGTGGCGGTTTTAAGGGCAAAGGCGCGGCAGGCTTCGTTAATCTATTTATTCTTCATATTTTTTTTAAATAAAATACATTCAACGCTCAAAAAACACGTATCACTAAATAAAAACCATGTTAAAACAAACATATGTTGTTGCATAATTTTTTCGTGAAATTGGAGCTTTATTATAAAAAATTTGGCCTGGGCACATTGGTTCATATGTAGAGTATGATTGTTAAAAATTCTCGATAAACGGAAGTGATTCGTTAGTACAAGGGTTCGTACACCGGTCATGTAAACCAGGAGATGTGGGTTCAAATCCCACACAAATCACGATGATATTTTTCTGAGAGTTTCTTTAAATCATCTTCTATGTATGAACTAATGTGCCTAATCATATTAGTAATATAATAAACCCGTAATGGGTATTAAATACGCATCTGATTGACGTTAATCAAAAAATAGACATATGTAAAAAAATTGTACAATATATTCTATACAAAGTATTGTCACTACTTTTTCCCATCTTTCGGGCAAATTATGGATTCCATCCCAAAAGAACTGTTCGTCTTTTGAAGCCAAGAAAGAATCAAGCCAATTTTCGATACCCTGTTCAGAAGAGAAGCGTATTCCAGAAAGGGCATTCTGCATCGATTGAAACAAGTGGTAGTCGGAAGGGGCAAGGTCTGGGCTATAAGGCGGGTGAGACAGAACTTCCCATCCACTGTTTTCCAAATAGGTTTTAACAGATTTAGCAACACGTGGCCGAGCATTGTCATGATGGAAAAATACAGACTCGTGCCTGATCGCACCAGTGTCGTGAAAGTCACTGATGATTTTACTCGTCGTTTCGTATTTGAATCGAGTATCTTAATTTTGTTATTGTTGAAAAGAATTTATGAGCGTAATTAAATGTTATATTTACCATTGAATATTAATATATTTTTATTGTACTATTTCCAGTGACCTTAAATTTAAATTAAATTCCAAGCCTTTTGTGTTGGTGAAACACAAATAGTTACTTTGCAAATGAAACAAAGTGAATTCTACGAAATAAAAAAAACGATAGTTTATGCCAATCGTTTAAATAATAAAATACAGATAGTTTAGCGATTTGTTCTTAATTTCTTGGTGGATTAATATGATTTCTTCCTCATGTGTTTTTAATAATAAAAGTCAATTTGTGCGTTTAAAATAATAATGCCAGTGTTTTTGATTCGATTCGGATTACATCAAACAAAATTGATCGCAATGGTTATTGCCGAAACAACACTGTGTTAAGAGTGCATTGATTATCCGTTGTCCAGTGGCTGGCACGCTCACTTCCCAATCACTATTTCCCGGGTTTAGATATATTTAAAAAATATTTTTTTAATAATTTTTTGAAAAAAATTATGGAGTCATCACAAATTGCCGTGAACCTGAATCTTACGCTTTTAGTTAAAATCAATAACAAAACCTACATAAATTTTTTTTAAACATACGAAATATATTTTTAGGCCATTTTTCTACACGAAACACTTAATATAAATATGAATTTATGTTTAAGAATTTTATTTCATATTTTTATATAGTCAATGATTATGTGTCGAATATTTTCAAAAGATTTTTAGAAAGAGGTTAAAAGATCGCTGAAATGAAAAATTCTGTATGAAACTATAGAATATTCTTTGAAAATGTTTTGATATTTTTAATAAAGCGTCGCGCGTGTAAAAATATTGAAAATACTTATATTTAGGTGGAATTTGTGGATTGAGAGTCCCTGCACAATATTTGTTCAGTGCGAGGTTTTCTTCGCTGATACATTATGTTCTTCCATTATCCGCACATAAAGGTGTTGGGGTGGCAGGAGGAGGCGAGGCTGGCTGGAGTGGGATGGGGTGAGATGGGGTGGGATGGGGTGGGATGAAGGCGCACCCCGACCCACCCTCATTGTGCCCGTAAGCTGCAGTTATTAAATAGTATGGCGGGGGAGGAAACCTGTGAAATGATGCTGTTTTAGACTTAGTTTCGTTTCGAAAAATTTAATAATAGTGCCCATAATATTACCGTGCTTTGCTTGTTAAGTTTTAAAAGTAAATTTGTAAATAATATGAGAAAAACAAAAAATAATCAAATAACATGTCATTGGGATGTTTTTTTTAACAATCGCTTACGTGAAAGACTATTTAATAAGGCATCAGTTGGATAATGTCTGCACCAAAAGAATGTGCTCTCATTTTGTATCGAATTAACAAAGAATGTGATATATTAAATAACTATTTTGATTGAAATTAATTTTATGTTTTAATGTTGATTGGTTTATTTATGATAGATTTCTACTTTCTTCATAAAAATGATATTGCAATTGATTTAATTTGTAAATATGCAATTCACAAGACAATTAAATTTTGTTCATATAAATTATATTCTGAGTAATTTTAATATCTTTTTTTTGTGAAACGTCCAAGGTTTCAAAATTTTGTGAAAGTTTATTGAACATTTTTCTGTTGACATTTCCTTGCTCCTGGATACTTTTTTGAACAAATCCCCATACGATACTCCGATGTTCGGAGTACGCGCCTGCCTGAATCAATACAGTATTTTTAAATTATAATCAAGATAAACATCGCTCAACTTTTCTCATTTCTTTCTTGATGAAGCCCGAGTCTTTAGAAGGCTTTTTGCCTCCCCTTTGAGGCTTTGAAAGCATCCCCCACCCTTCACAGCCAGTAACAGGAAATTATGTTGCCTTCATGAAAAATCTTATTAAGTTTTTTTTTGTATTTTTCCCGTATGTCTTCCGCGGCTATTCTCACTTTGTTTTACAATATTATTTTACACTGTTGATTTTATTAGTTCATATATATTTTTTTATATATAAGTATATATAACGAATTCAAAGCTTTTTCTTCAATTTAAATAGATGCTATGTCTATAGTAAAAGCTGTATTTTATGCGTAAAATTTAACATTTATTTTAAATTTGATAATAATAATATTTATATACTTAGTATTAAAAATAAAAATTGAGAGACTTACCAAAATTATTGTGAGCATAGAATTTTAATAACGGAATCTCCGAGAGGCATTCGGACTGGAGATTCAACACAGAATGACAAAATTCCTACATCGGAATTAAAACAACCCAGAGTTATTCTCGGGAAAACACACAATTCCCGGAATATTTTCATTTTTACTGCATTTTATTTATACTTTTGTTGTACAATATTTTGTTTATTCGACCGAAATAATTTTGACTTGTCAAATAAATATAACAAGGCAGAGCAAACAAGAACGTGTCTCCAAATTCATGGCATCTTCGGCTTAGACTCAACATGTCTCGTTCAAATTTAAAATCGATTTATATCAGTCTTAGTGATTTGTATTAAGTTTTCTATAATTTTAATTGTAGACATTAATTAGTATAATTAGTATTAAAGGAATTTATCATACATCAGAAAAATAATTATTCAATTTAATTAGTTGAATGAATTTTTTTATCACAAAATTAAGCATTACATAAAGCATTTTTATTGTTGAATTGCGTTTTTCTATTTTTGATATAAAAATAACTTTTTTATTTTACATAATTTTCATATATGAAAGCGGTTTAACTCTAATGAAATTAAAAATACATTTTATTATATAACAAATAATGAACATTAAATAGCTTTTTCCATATAAATTCAACGACAAGCAATGCATAGTATTTTTGAAGGTATTCAAATAATCTCACATAATCACTCCCTAATTTAACTGTCACTAAAACATCTGGCGTCGAAACTTCTCGGTGTATTGTTGGCGTTCCATTGTCACTCTCAGAACCCATAAAAAGATCCCATAAGCCCCTAAACCTCACCCTAATTATCAAGATGAATTCTCATAAACGAAAAATCATGCGATGAATTCCTGTGAACTAAGAAATGCTGCAGTATACGATGAAGTTTCATAAATAAAGAATCTCAGACTCACGCGATGAATTCGTATGAATATAAAATTGTTGCATTTGCACTAGTATTATACATACGTGGCATTTAAATATAGCCATAAGATATCGCAGCCTGGCGCCGTAACCAATTTGACCACCGCATCTCTGTAAATAAATAAGCTATTAAATCGTTGAAAAGAAGTTTTATGCCTTTTATTTTTATTTATTAGGAAAATATCTTGACTTAATAAATGAATACTTGCAACGTCGTATTTATCAATAATAATTGATTAGTATTAAATATTTATTTCATCCTCATAAATTCTGCAAACAAGTACAGCACATTTAATAATAATCATTGGCTAATATATTACATTTAGTTCGAAGGAATGATGCATGTAAAAGATCTATTAAAATTTAAAGCTGTAATAAATTACACACTTGAAAGAAAGAACCTAATTTATTAAAAGTATCATTCTTTTGTCTTGAATTCCATTGTTTCAAAGCTGTTTAATTTAATAAAGCTCCCAGTGAAATATGGCGTTCGGCTCACTCAGTCTCCGAATACCTCAAAAAATCAGCATAAATCCATCAGCAGCTCGAATTCTGAACGCAAAACGAACGCCGCCGCTTTGATGTCAATTTATCGCTACGAAAGACAATGCCGTCTCTTTTCGAATCTCACAATTAAAACACAATTTATTACAGCGTGCTCCTTCAGCGATTTCGATTCTTCTCTCATTTCAGCACGGGCGGGTTGTCTAGATCTCGAAAGCTCACATGCGACGGAGCTTTACGACGCGAGTAAATCTCCCGACAGATGGGTCGCGACAGTCTCCTGCCAAAGCATTTTAGAGGAAATTTACAAATACCGTCAGCTGGGTGATCGACTTTTGCTTAATGTAATGGTGTTGAAACAAGACGTCACTCTACAGAAATCGAATATACCATTATGGATGCTGCTTTTCAAACTTACCGAACACTTTAAAATCATTTTTATCACTGCTGAAATTAAAATATGCCGACAACGCTGAAACGAAACGTCACTCTGCGCTGGAATGGATGCTGATTTTATTAAAAAACCGAATACCTTCAAGTTATTTTCATTATTCCTGAAAATGAAATATACTATCAGCTGGATGATAGTCTTGGTGTCGACATGATGTTGAAATTAGCAGACTTGAACCGCTGAACACTCTCCGCACTCTTTCAGGTGTACATACTATCAAGCAAATGAACGACACTGTGAGCTAATCTAATTAATAGTTTTGGACGCAGATTTTATTTTGAAGCTTCATTTTTTAATTATATTTTAACTAGCAATTTATTAAAAAGCCCCCCCAGGTAAATACATATAACTATTTTTCTCTTGAAGACAATACGTTCGGACTTCGCGCTCAGTCACGGCGAGTTATTGCGTTTTTTTTTTTTTTAGTAAAAGATCTGAAAAATAAATAAATTCGTGAAAAGAACCGTGAAAGTGCCAACGCCGTAGTTAAATAAACATATAAGAGAGTCTGGGAAGTTTCAGTGCTTCAGGGCTGACAGAAATATTACTTCATCCCTTTGTGCCCGAAAATACGAAGCGTATTAGAAAGCAGACATTTTTCTTACAGTTGATTCTTTCGTGGATAATTTTGTTTATTGTCATACTGCCATCTAAGGTGGCATTTGATGTATATGATTTTTATTAAACTGGTAATGACAATTTTTTTAATTTAATTAATCTGTATTTTCTACATAAACAGGTCTATTATGTAAAAAATATAGTTTTAGGTAATCGATTTACACATGAAAAGATGAAAAAACTGAGCCACGACAGCTGACGAGATGTGAGTTCGAATCTTTAAAAGATTTTACGTATTTCGTTGTTTCAAGTATTTAGGCTTCAGATCGATAGAAATGCAATGAGTTAGTAAGCATTAACGATGAAAATTTCAGAGTACGCAGGTAGTCAGCATCGCAATTGAGGTTGCAACACAACGACGAGTAACTTGTGAGTCAAAAGAAGATTTTTCAGCTGGCAACCCTACCAGCCCCCACTCACTAAAGCCATCGTCTATTTTCAGACGCCGAGTAATTAATTTCGATCTTTATTGTCCGCCCGGCTTGTTCTGTTGTTTCCGACAATTGTTAGAGAAATACGCCGACAAGGCACAGTCCAATCGACGCCCAAAAACTGAATCCTCTCGGCCCGCCGATAGGAGTGTGAGGCGAGGTGCAAATATATCAGAAAAATGTGAAACGGACAGGAATCTGTAAGCTGTTTTTTTTTTAAAACAATATATGTCCACGCTTATGCTCTAAGAAATATTGGATATTCTTTGGGATTTGTATTGTGGCTAAGAAAATGTATTGTGGAGGTATAAAAAAAATCCAACACGTTTTAAATAAATTATACATAGTTTTTTAAAAATATTTACGTAAAATATAAATCTAATCAATTTGAAATTCTGCATTAATCAGCCCTTCTAGTCTTTAATGTGTATTATAAGTACATTGTATACTAGTGGCATGCGGTTCATATAAGCAAATGAGGAGTTAACAGATAATTGATGACATTCACTATTTGTGAATATCAAATATACATGCATTTTGCTTATATATTCCACCATTTTAAAATATATTCACTGTTATTTTTTCTCCGTAGATCTCACATCACAATCCTTATATTGCTTTTTAGACACATGGCACAATAGATATTTGATTTTTTTGTATTAATATAGCTGCCTAGCGTTAATCTACCATCAAATTTAATCGTGATGAATATGCGTACAACAATAAAAAAATGTATTTATGTATTAACGCCAAAAGAAGCTTTCATTGCTTATATGTGAAGTATTTTTTTAGTATGGACAGTATACTTAACAAAAACAGAATTCATAGAAAAATGGTGAATGCCATGAATCTTTTATTATACTTGATGATATATCATGTACGTATTGTTATTTTCAGTTGGCGAAAATTATTTGTACAGCAGACTAAAGTTGGAAAACACAATGATTCCACGGCGTGACGTCTTTCCTCGACAACATCGCATCAATTACACAAAAATAACAATCTGAAAGCTTAATCTACGCACTGAATTTATTTTACGCTGTATTGTATTTAAGTGTATTGTGATTTTAAAAAAATCCCTGAAAATAAATTAACAAAAAAACACATCAAAATTCCACGTGTGAGAGTATTCGAATAAATCACCTTTTGATGTGGTTCTTACTTAATACAAATTCACTCGTTAATATAACGCCACGTTTCTTTGCACGTGGTCAAAATAACCCAAATAAACCATCAGAATGGGCGGCTGTCCTCGGGGATTGTTTTCTAAACAAGCGTTTTCACTTAGAAGAATCGCATTCTAACCCGTCGTTGGGTCCGTGTTAATTTATTCATCTTTTACGATGTATTTATGGAGACGCGCTATTTTAATGGGCCGACTGTAATGCTAGACAATGGCCCGCGGGTGCTTTATCACCGGTGGGTGCTCTACTCGATTATTTATTCCCCGATTAGTGGCGCAGCCCAGCTTTATGACTATTGGCCAGGAATCGGACGTGTGTTTTTGGATTTAAGGATTTGTAAGAATTACGTGTGTTTGTATAAATATTGGAAGCGATCATAATTTATGCGACTAAGTTCGATGCAAATGTTTAAAGAAAACTGAAAAAAACCGTTTAGATGAGTATTGTAGCGTCAAAAACCCTTTCTTTTTTGCCATTGGAGCAGCTGTTCACAAGTGAAAAAACGGCGTTCGACGTCTCTCGTCTTCAATTCATACAGCATCCAATATCCTACTATTCGGACCATTCCGATGGATTTTAAACAAACGGGTATGGCTTGTTGAGTTCCTCCCAATGTTTTTGCGAGTTTTTCTTGCGTTTAGCACGAGTTTTCATCCAATATAGCCTCCAATTCGGCATCCTCAAACTTTTCTGGCCGCCCTTCGCGCTCTTTGTCATTGGTATTAAATCACCACCTCTAAAACGTTTCAACCAAAATTTACACATGGAAATCGATGAAGCATGTTTTCTGTAAGCTTCTTGCAGCATTCGATGGCCTTCAGCTGCACGTTTCTACAAATGGAAGCTGAAAAGTAAGCTTTCCCGCAAATTGTATTTTGTTGGCACAAAAGTTGATATATTCGGAGTACACAAAATCTAAGTTGTTTCCACTTCAGCGAAGTGACACATAATGAAAAAGAAAGCCTAATGGTGGGGTTATAAAATGAAGTTAGTTGCAACAATGTCCGTTTCGATTTAATACTAGTAACGTGATCTCTTGAAATCCTTGAAAACTTATTTGTACAGCTAATATAAGTACAAGTTATAAGTTAAAATGGTAATAAGCTGATAGTAATTGTGGTTAATGGCGAGTAACCGTTCGGTTGTGTCGCAGCATTTGAAGACGATTGTAATGAAAATATAATAAATATTAAATGTACTTTGACACATAAATAAATTAAAAAGACTCAATACACGAACAGATAGTCTATGGTATCAAAACAAATATAAAACGTAAAATACATATTTCCTAAAGTAACGTTTGTATATATCTTTAGGAGATGACAGTTCTTGAAGGTTTTTTTTAGAGTAGGTTAAAACCCTTCAGGTTTTCAGAATTCACAACCAACGTAGATAAAGTCGGAATGTTCTTACATATATGATGAAAAAAAAAACGAATATGTTCTGACGTAAATATACGATGAAGCTAATTCTTTGAATAATAAAATATCTTAATGATACAAATTACAATAGTAAAACAATTTATTAATATCTTTCTCAATTAGTTGGGAAATAATAGGGTTGGATGATGGACGACCGGCGTATCGGAGAATTATTGCCAGTCCCAGATGTCAGTTTCCTATTATAAATTGCCACAATAAAATCCAACAAAAGACCGTGCAGTCATTTCGATGTAAAAATAAAGTGAAAAATAGCATTGTTATGCCAAAAAATTAGCTAGATTATTAAGATAATAATTTTACGAATTAAAATTATGTATTTCGTTACTGGAGCGTGTGTGATTTGATGAAGTGCGTTTCCGCTGTATAAATTTATAACAAAGAAGTGTTGCCTATTCGAATCCACATGGTTTATTTTAGAATCGTATCAATTGGCAAATAGTCAAATTTTAGATAATAAAAAGTAGTTATTGTCTTTATAAATTTCTTCGTAGTGAGTTTACGGTTAATTCTTGCAAGTTATGAGCCAGTTTTTAGGATGTATTTTATTTTATTCGACACCTCTATCGTAAAATGACGTCGCATAGACCACTTAGAAGATAATTTGATTTGTATTTATTTAAATTTCATATTTTACTTGTATTTACCATTTTTCATGTATGTTCGACTATCAAGGGGTTGTACATAATCTGAAACAAATACAATGGTGAGACATGACAAGTATGGCTAGTATTCATAGTCTCCTAGCCAATTAGTTATTCATATTTGTTTATGTTTCAGTCTCTGAAGATGTCGTCAAAAGGCGAAAGTACCTACATACCAAAATGTTTGCAGTCTCTCAGCCAATTGGGAAAGATTGATTGTGATTTATGTTTACTTTTCAATTAATAATATCCGCGTTTGAATGAATTTAATAATATAAACAACGCGCAAGCTCAAAAGGCCGCAAGAAGATCAAAGCCGAAGGGGATTGATCGCCTCGGCACGTCGTCACTTCTCCCCTCCCGATTCTTCAGAATTAACAGTCATAACTCCGCTTCATTGGTGTGATTATGAATGCAATCTGTCAAGTCTCCTCGCAGTGTCCCCTCGGGTGACGTCACGGGGGCGAGCATTAGTTCTGAGCCTGTCAAACTATTAAAAAATATTAATTTGTTATAAAAACTGAAACGCTGAACGCGCTGTGCTCACAAACAGTTTTAGTTTAAAAAAAATGTCATCACATGCGTATAAATTAAATACAAATATTAAAAATGATTAATCGATACACAACATTAATACGCGTAGACAAACCCAGAGAAAGTGGTCCGGTTATGAAGGCGGATAATTCAGCGTGCAGCGTGGTTTTTTTCACAATCGAATACTTGGTAAATCCCTACTTCCGGTCGTGTTCTGAAAACACGAAAGAGGTGGGTCTAATTTAGACGAATTACTGTATTTTTGTGGTTAATTATAATTCTGTTGGACAGCCCGGTGCTCTGTCCGGATTCTCGAAGCCATAGAGTATCGCCGCGCCGACACTGCAGCGGTCTTGCTTGATTAGCTTTGGCTGCTGCGATGTGTGGATGTTATTTTTTATTTGCGTTGGCAGGACTGCGTTCAAAACATTCATTAATACTGAGTATAAAATCTTCAATCGCTTTTTTTTATGCATACACAGTGCAATATCGAATTCATCGTGTTATTTTTAATGATGGCATTACACGGATTGAGAAATTCAATATTTTTGACAAAGAGTACTTGGTGAATTTTTATTTTAATATTTATGAATAAAACACTTGAGTGATCTTTCACATGTTCGTTTTTATTTGTGACCGGTTTTGCCAACTTTTCACGTTGCCATTATCTAACAGAATGAGATTTTTTTATAATAATGAGCAAAATTTGCAATTATATAGAATCCTCCACTTGTCAGGTACATAAAAATCACAGTAGCCCTTACCACCTGACACTCTCTCTCTTTCCAACAACCTCTCCCTCTAACAATTGTTTGCCTAATTGTTTATTATTATATAGAATCTCACTCTGTTTGATAATTCCAACGTGAAAAGTTGGCGAAACCGGTCACAAATAAAAACGAACATGAGGAAAATCACTCAAGTATTTTATTCAAAAATATTTTTTATTAAAATATTCCTTTGTCAAAAAACAAAAAAATATGTAAATATATGATTATTTAAATGGTATTGATTTTATTGGTTTTTTTTAAAGTATTTGGCTTGATGAGTGCAATATATAAAATGTCATAAAAAAGTAACTTAGACTCGAAAATAATCAATGGAATCTAATATTTTTTTAAAAATACTTATATTGAGTATTCATTGATTTTTTTCGCTCTACACTAAAATACATCTGATTAATTTGAAAAATAGTCGATATGTCTTAATATTTTTATGCTGAGTGGACCGCACGCCACTGGTGTATACAGGCCTCTCGTTTGGCTCGAGTGTCTTCCGCTCGTGGAGTCAACACAAAAAGACATCACCGGCTTCCTCACCTGTTGACGTCGCCGGCGACTTGGCTGTCCAAGTAATTGTCACCACATCGTGGGCCGGACCATCCGTCAACATCAGAACGTTTCCTTTAATTAAATTCTTTGAATTGTGACCTGGGTGGATCCAGATTCTTTACTGTCAGCCCGGGACCATCGCAAACAAGAAAAAATACTCGCCGAGAGACGGACGCTGTGAAAATAATACAAAAGAAACAACATTAGTCCGGTTTGGCTTGTAATACTCCATACTTAAAAACGGAAGAAAAATTGAGAAAAAAAATTCTTAAAAATGATGTACTTAGTGTATTAAAGAAATCAATTCACACATGAAACGGCGGTAGAATTTAATAAATGTTTTTTCACGATACCACTGTGACACAGTAGCTAAATGAAAATTTGAATCGTAATATGCAACTGCAAATCTAAAGTACTAAGTTTTTTGTAATTTGAACATTTATTTTTTATTTCATTCTGAATTTAAATTTTTATTGTAAACGCATATCCTAAATATATATTTGAAAAGTATCCCAACATATTTGATCCCTTCTTCCTCTTCTAGTGCCTCCTCTCATAAGAGGTTGGTGACCGTTTCATCGAATATATTCCTGTCCTGGGCCAGTCTCACTATGTGTAATATAAAATCAAAGTAAAAATATACAAGTACTAGTATTAGGTTCAGACTGATTTATCGATATTCCCAAAAATAAAAAAACTTTTGAACAATTGTAGTTTTACAACCAACACAGTTTGAAATATTGTATATTTAAATGCCTACAGCTTTATAAATTAGCTTTTTTTAAAACCCTTAAAAATTTCTCCTGTCTTGCAAACAAATTTATCTGTCAAACAAACATTTTTCTATTGTCTTAGTTTACTTGATTCACGGAATGCGCGGCTGTCCCGTCGGGCCCTCATTGTCGCGTCCATTTAAATCTAGCTTAAATCCTCGGGGCAGACATCTTGACGGCCATTTTATTTTTTCTCACGCATTCTTTTGTTTTTCCGCTCTTTTGTTTCCATTTCAAAGTCAAACGCACGCGCGAGCGATCTATCAATCGGTCGTTTCGGGCAGAAGTCTCTGCGGACATCATCGTCTTCATATCTCACGTTGGATGAAGGAACCAAAGGAATCATTCATTCATGACGTTTATTAGTACTTGTGCCAGCGGAGCATCATCGATTCTATCGAATTCGAAGCATTAAAGAAAATAGGCAACTTCTTATTAAAATACAATTTTTGAATAAAAATTCAGCCGTAGTTTTTAAAGCATTTTTCTACAAACAATCGTTTTAAAGTATTTCATAACTCGAATCACGATTTCAATAATTGCTTATTATCTATGTATACATATAAATTTTTACATCCAATATAAATTTATTGTAATTAGTCAGTCATTCATACATTTCGAATATGACTTATAATCATTGATACAAATACGCACAAAATCAACATTATCATTTCATAGTCCTAGCATATTTCGTATTCAATCATTTTCAAGAGATTTTTCACTTATTTATTATATGTACTTTATTTACTACGCACATAGAAGATGATTAAAGAAATTCTCAGGAAAATATAATCGTGATTTGTGTGGGATTTGAACCCACATCCCCAGGCTCACATGGCCGGTGTACTGACCGTTGTACTAACGAATCACATTCATTAATCGAGAATTTTTAACAATCATACTCTACATATGAACCAATGTGCCCAGGCCAATCAATATTAAGTGATTTGCAAGCACTGGACTTTTTAATTAAAGTAACAAGTGAAGCGTTTTTAATCCAGTCTGGATATTATTTTTAAAATCTATTAATTTAGCCAAGACGCGCACCATCATATATGTATGTCTATTTTTGGATTGATCGTCAATCAAATGCGTATTTATTACCTATTACAGGTTTATATTATTTACTAATATATTTATTTATTATACAATTCCTTCGTTATCTTGGTATTTTTAATAATACCTGGTTTGACGTTAATAAACAACGGTTACGTAAATCTGGTAAAAATAAATGACTGCACTTTGCGGTAATCGCTAACAAAATCTTCAGAAAGCAGTATATACTAATTTGCTCTGAAGAATTTTAAACGACAATAGAGTTAATTACTCTTCGCCGGCGCACATGTCGAGAAGCTTCTCAGTCACCTGGGAAATCATTTGAAGTCTGTTTATAAGCTCATTCTCAGAACAAAGCTTTCACGGGCTTTGATGATCCCTCCGAGCGGCTGAGGTAAATGGTCCGTGCGATAATGACGGATTCTTTCTCCAAAACACTGGCCCTATTGTTTGCACTTTATTCTTTTGCTATTTTTGAAGCAATTCTCTGAAACACGGGATCTCCCATTGTTTCAGCATCTGAAAATACTCAGTTTTAATTCAATTGTGATCGGAAGTCGTCGCGGATTCAACGTGCTTGTGTTAAATTCAAAATACTTGCTATATTCGAGGATTTAGTTTCACATTTTTCAATTTTTGTTACAAATATGAAACGTGTTTATTTATTTACAATACAAGTATTTTTTTGACAGACAATAGTAATAAGTGATGTTACCACTATAAATTTTTTTTGCTGAGTTTTCGTATGCAACTAAAAGTAAATGTGGTTGTTTGTGATAGTTAAGATTCACAAAGCTATATTCAAGTGATCGCAAATCTCTGCAGCAGGTAATTATTATTTATTATTTAACTGTCATATTAATATTAAGATATTTAATATTTTAAAATCTGACTTTTATTTTTTTTACATTCTGACGCCGTTTTTTTAAATATAAAAAACTACTCTACTTGGTTAAACTAGTAAAACGTTTTTCTTGTAAATTATTTGTAAATAAGAAGGTAAGTGCAATTCCAGAAGCGTACAAAATCAGCTAAATCTGCAATTTCCTATAAAATATTTCATCTCTGAGCTCATGTTCCTCTGTCTTGTAGACTTCAACTTTTCGTTGTATCGAACGTAGATGTCTACCACTCAAGGATGAAATAATGTAGTTTTATTATAAGAAAATGATTTTGAAACATTCATGAAATACATTAATACACTTAATGTTCATACAAATACATTTGTTGGTAATTCGACTCACCTTGACTGGCTGCTTTGTTTGCAAACTAAATGTTAATTAGCCGCAATGACTTGGCGGACTTGCCTGCATTATTATTGACGTTTCGCAGATAATGCATCGTTCATTGTCCAGCAGGAGAATAACTCGCACACAATGGACGCTTATAACGTAGGCCATTGTGCGCCATTTATTGTTGGCAATAGTGAATTATTGTTTTATAGTCAGACTGCGGTTAATTGAAAAATGATTATGACATTTTGTAATATTTCTCTAACTTGGTACGTAATTTACAAATCACTGTTACCCACTTTACCTAATGAGCGTTATATCGACGAGCGTAGCGAATAACGGAGAAAAAATATTTTTAAAATTAATATTTAATAATTAATAATCTATGGCATAAATATAATTAAAACCAAGTTGTAAATGACATTGCCAAAACTTAACGTATCTTCGAAAAAATCCCATAAAAGTTAAATCACTTAAAAAATCGTAATTGCCTAGCCATTCAGCTATTCATGAAACAGCTCTTTTCCAATATCGTTAGCTTCTCGCCCACTTAAAGTCACAAATCATGAAATAATATGTAAAATTTAATAATTCCCTGAGCCGGCCCTGGCGCGCGCCATCAACACGTCAGGGGCGGATTTAGAACAAGGACTTAGTAAACAAATAAAACAACTGGAATAGCTGTCGTTCCGGGTTTTTGTACAAATAGTTGTATTTAACAGATATTACGCCTATAAATAATATTTTTGGACGTCTTAATATCCTAACTATAAACGCGTCACCTTGCCAAGTTACTTGAAGAAATTTATTTTTATATTTTTATGGTGCTATGCCGTTTTATGCTTTGAAAATTCTAAAATTAAATAAAACATGGTGCTACACCATAGAACCAAGTATTCATAATAGCATGTTTTATGAATACATTATTTACTGCATATTTTTATTTTTAATTTGATAAAAACATATCGTACATCGGATTAATGATTCTAAAAATCAAACATATATTTATAAATTTATGATTTTTTAAAACTATTCTAAAGAAGCTCCTGAAAGGCAAAACAAGCTCACACACTTATTTTGTTTCATTTCATAGCCAATCAGGTAGTCATAGATATTTTTACTTTAATAAATATTTTATTACTCTTGGTTTGTTTTTTACTTTGAATATATTTTGTTACATTATAATGGCAACGTACGGTACTGGCGATCATCTCGGCCGGATATCAAAGATCCCCAGAGCGTACCATACTTAATAAAACGTCAAATTTCTCACAAGCATTACAATAAACAACGCACGAGAAGCACAGAGCCGTACTGTATACAGCCCAAGGAACATCAGTTTTTAGTACACACCATATCTAATAAACTGAATTTTACTATGTCACGATCACGCATATTGAATAGTTTGTAGTAGAAATAGAATAATAATGATACGGAATTGACTGAAAATTACTATATTATCACTCATATCATCAATATTATGAGATATTTTTTTGGAATTTTGCTTCTTAGGTAAACAACCCTGGCTAGTTAATATTTGTGAGACATCTCACTCTTTGACGAGGACATTTTTACTTCCTGTATCAGTTGGACATGTCGTATACTATAAAAATAATAAATACAAATTTAAATATAAAAATAGCTCATATCTTTATATTATATACGAAGCCACTGTTGACTGGAAACATTATTCGCTTTGACATCAGACGTTTTTACTTCAATTGTCAGTTTAATATATCGTGTACTTCAAAACAGAAAAAAATTACGTATTGAAATATTTATATAGAAATAATGAAAAATATCACAATAATCCGGTATCTTATACTAAGCCACGGACATTAAAGACAATGCTGACTGGAGACATCATTCTTTTTGCGTCATTATCTTCGTCTCCCGTATACCACATAGAATATGACAGATATGGAGGGCGCGGGCGGGATATGAATAGGTGTAAAACGTTTGGAATATCTTTTAATGTGCCTTTTTAACACCACAGTCGCCGGAATGTCTTCTGACACGTGGCACACGCATATTTCATATGCAAGCCCGCCGACACGGCTCTTAATAACCTGTTTTTTTCATTTTAGTTTTTTATTATTATTCATTTGTACGTTTTCAAACAACTGCGTTTATCTTTAGTTTTATTATGAACACTCGCAGTGTCAATAGACTTGGACTGTTTAAAAATAGTAATACTTTTATTTGAAAACTTTAAGTCATGATTAATAACCCTACGATATCTCAGCTTAGAGTTGCTCGCTTGCTGAGTGAAGTTAAAAGTAATGTTTATGTTTTCAATTATGAATTATTATTATGTTTATATTTTAAACATTTTATTACTAAAAAAATTGCTGCATATTATTAAAAAATTGAGAACACACATTATTTATCATTGATATATTAAATATGTAAATGTATTCTTCTTCATCAAGTGCCTCTTCTCAGAGGAGGTAGGCGACTATTTCACTGAGCATATACTCATGCTGAACCAGTGTTTATGGTTTTCTAAGAGGAAAATAATGTAGTCCTGGGTCCATCTACAACGCAGTTTTATATTGGAAGGACAAGTCTGCGTATTGCTGCTACCCAATAGCATTATTTCCTTACAAAGCTCTGGCGTTTAGATCTGATACTCCTTCTGCAGCAAGCTACAGAAACAATAACAAAAGCCCCTTACCTCGACAAATTACTTCCAAAGCACATTCATAAACAACAGTGTTTCTCAAAGTGGTCCCTGGGATCATTCAGGGGGTCCTTAGAAAATTTAAATCTATTTGGGGGTCCCTGAACAACGTCAGGGGGTCCGCGCAAGGTTTAATATAAAATAATTTTTTTTTTACACATTTTTATTAATATGGAAGTTGAAATAAATAACAATGCATACGTAATTAGCGATTTTTACGTTCTAAGTAAAATATAAATATAGACAGGTGCATAAAATACAAGTAATAACAGGCATCGCGGTGAGTCAGGTAGGTTAATAGAGTCGATACTTGCACCAACTAGTCTATAATATGAATTTATGTAGTTTTTCACTCAAGGGCCGTAGCCAAGTTTTGACTATGAAACTTGACTTGATCTTGAAGACTTGGTCCGTGGGCCAAAAGAATTTGAGAGCCACTGCTCCACAATCATTCCAAGTCTGCTAATCCTTAACACACGCTCAGGGTACAAGCGGGACGGCATTTATATGTAAAATGTGCTACTATTTCATACATAGTTTTTACCTTTTCATATTTGATATTGAAATTTTAAAATATCGAAAGCACGTTTCCAGGCCGGCGTGATATTCTTTCAGCGCGGGCGTCCATTATACACCATAAGCCATGGCGTCGCGGCATCCATCTCGCGCCGCGTCACTCGGGATCTGACACGTTCTGGTAATCACCGCCACACGGGTTCCCCGGAGCACGTCGCCTCGGCATGCGGGACGCTCTCCCCTAATTACGCGCATATTTTTCATTTAACCCCCCCGTCAAAAATGACAACACGTGACAGTTTTTAAATAATTCTCATTGTGGTGTCTTGAAAATGTTTTATCCGGGAAAATTTTGTAACACGAGGTTAGATTTAATATTTCGGAAATATATCAGTGGCGTGCTGTGAGGGCACGTAATGTAACAAAATGTGTATATTTTAAAGGAATTTTTAGATATTGATATAATATGCTACACCTTTATTATAAAGATGAAAAACAGAGTTGTTCCTTTTTATTTATTTTTTTTCAAAAATAAGTCGCATTCGCATTTACTCTTGCGTACATTGCATGTCCTCACCGCAAGATATATTTATATATAAATATATATATACAATTTAACTTGCAATTATGTATTCACAAAAAATGAATCTGCCAGTTTAATGT
This sequence comes from Atopsyche davidsoni, assembly GCA_022113835.1. Taxonomy (NCBI): domain Eukaryota; kingdom Metazoa; phylum Arthropoda; class Insecta; order Trichoptera; family Hydrobiosidae; genus Atopsyche; species Atopsyche davidsoni. The sequence continues at coordinate 9,445,548 of JAILWY010000015.1, forward strand.
CTTAATAATATTCGTCAATAATAAGCAATTTCATTGCTTGAAAGAAGACAGAATATATCGCCAATATATTTTAATAAAAAAAACATGATTTAAATTATTTTACACACACTCGTACATACATTTCTATGAAATAAATCTGTATCGTGAATTGTATAATATTTCCAAAAAAAATCTCTTAGCAATGATCAACAATGGTAAAAGATATTCCTGAAAAGAAATTCACTTACTCTGGCAAGAAATGAGCAAATTACCAACCCCGCCCTCACGGCCCTTGCGATGGAAGGAGCCATGTTTTTTTTGTTTTGTTCCACGAGCCCCAGAACAACGCACCGCTGAAGGGTCCTGAGTGCCATCATCCCTCCCCGTCTTCAACCACCCTGAGGTCTCTGCGGGCGACGCTGCCTAGCTGCTTCAAGGGATGAAAACTCTAATGAATTCATCTGGCTGTGTTACTGAGAATTATTGTTTTTTTATAAAAATTATTACTGTTTGATTTCATAGTATTTCTTTCTACATTCTCTGTACGATTGAGAGACAAAAAAATTCAAAAAATCTGAGAGAGGATGAGAATATTAAATAGAAACGCAGTTGAATAGTTTGATAAATATACATTGAAACATTAAAGTATAAAAAAATATATATGGGTGTATTTATGGAGAACCTATTCCATAAATTAGATCATTGGTTTTTAATGAAGAGATATCTAGTTTGAGCTTTTGTATTCGCGATGACGTCTATTTGCTGAAATTCGATACGTGGATTAATCTGTAAACAGGCAAGTGTGAAAAAGCTTCTACAACAAATACAGCAAATAAAGCTTATTTTTCATGCTGCGACACAACTGATAACCGAGTCTTTACAAGCTAATAAAGCAAAAATATATCCAATATTGAAAGACGCTTTTGAATAATTACAAATTAGTTGTCATTCATAATAGTACAATTTGAAACATGGTTTTAAATAAATTAATAAAAAATAAAGGCTTCGCAACCCTGAATTATGCGAGTCTGTTGTTATTTTTGAAGGGGCAGGGGGTAGGCAAACAAGCAAAGTTCATTTTAAGGAATTAATGAGGGTAAATTTGCGAGAAGAGCGCATTTGTTCTGCCGGGGATTCTTTCTCTCATTGTACCCTCCCCCACGTCCGCCGCTGCTCTCCTCCCCCCCTCGCCTATATTTGAATTCCGTCAAAACGTTATTGATGATACAGGAATGACATCGTTCGCGGAGTTAACTGGGAAAGTTTTAAATTAACCAAATAATTAAGTTTGAGTTATTTCAAATTGTTCGCAAGCGTTCAAGGAGAAATTCAAGAGAATGGGTTAGTAGAAATAATAGAAAGTGTTTGAGTATATTCACTATGGACTAGTCTGATTTGTAGTAATATATATTATATAATATATATTGTATGTTGTATAATAAATATGAGAAGGCGAATAAGTATGGGCAAAAAATGTAATATTCTTCAATTTGCAACAAGACGCTATAAAAAAATCTATAAACTTCATAGGGAAAAAAAATACCCCACGCAAGTAATACTCTTATGAGCGTCCACTTGTATTGAAAAAGAACCACCGTATCAGATAATACATTTCTAATTAGGGGTGATTTTTTTACATCCTCCTCACAATGCATTTTTTACCCAAGTAAAATGACTCCGGCACGTGACACTTTATTGTACCGAGGGCATTGAAATCCACCCCATGCGGTCTCCAAAGAAGGAAATTATTTTTCAATGGCTTTTTTTCATCCCCCGGGTATTGAGATCGATGTTATATTGTTTTTGATGTAAAACAACCCCTCTAACTTTCAAATGTCTTTGATATTTTAAAAAAATTTCAGAATAGCAACAGAGTATCGCTTTTAATTGTAAATATTCTGCTTTTGACGTATTAAAATTCAAAGCTTAGAGATCAAGGAAAGTAATATAAAAGTGAATTCATTTTTATATTTTTTTTAGGAGAGATATCAATAATCAAAGGCAGTTATTCCTAAGCACAATAATCTCATTTTAACTAAAAAATCAACATAATACCTATAATATTAGTATAAATTAAAATTATTATTATTATTGGTTTATAACTTAATATCAAATAATACGAATATTATATAAAAATTCAATAACAAAACAACGTAAATGAAGACGTTATTGGTTAGTTACCGTTTGGTTGTATTGCCGCGTGTGTAGACAGCTTCAGGCAACAACCCTGCCATACCATAATATACTATTGTAGAACCATGACAAAATAATACATACATCTTTTGGAAGGTTTTTAAAGTAGTTATTTTGAGATGATCTTGGGATTTCTTCGAATAGTTCCAGTACCGGAACCGAAACGTCGGATAACTAACAGCACACCAAAATCATCAAATACGTATAGCTAAATAGCAAAAATATTTTTTTTCTACATCATATTTATTTTCTAATATTTAAGCTATTATTTTAGTCGCGTTCCGCCATTTTGAGAGTTCTACCATTGTATCAGGCATCCCATTCACTCCGGCCACCCCAGGTGTGAGAAGGAGGGGGAGGGGGAAAAAGATCTTTATTCCCCAGAGATAAAGGACTTCCAATTAAAATAGTGTCAAAGGTCTGGCTGCGGAGAGTTGTTACAGACTCCGAGAGGTGTGGCAAACCTTAGCGTCGATTTCAATAAACCTAAAAATTAAAATAGTTATTAAATACCATCTGACATCTGGTATCATTCTCATCAGAAATAAGAAGATCCGTTTTTTTTCTCATTTGGATTTTTGAACCAGTTTCTGTAAAGCATTAGCTGTCAGCTTGCAGTCAAGAAATAACGTATTGATATGAACGGTATAACAAGTGCAGTATTATACTCGTATACTCCATTTATTCATTTGTATATATGTATATAAGTTCAGATTATATCTAAGGAATATAAAGAGCGTATCAGTGGCGTAGGGTTAATTAAGCATTAGAGCATTTCTAGCCCTAAAATAATTTTTAAAAACCCATATATCCCATAGGCTTGTTAATATAAAAACTATGCAATTGTATGGATGTTGCCTATAATCGTTGTTACCTTAGTATTTGAAATATATATAACTAATATATTACTTATTAATAAATAAATTTCGTAAAAACCGCAGTTAGCGACTGGTTGTTGATGAGTCCCACAATGCAGTCCACAAATGAAAGCAACGACAATATCGCGCAGCCAGACACTCGCCCCCTGCACCATCGAAGCCTCCTCTACCTGAGGGGAAGGGAGAGCACCTCGACCCCCGGTTCCATTCTACATCCGCTCAAAGATGGCGAAAGCGGTGTTTAACGTCGTTAATTAATACGCCGAAGAGATATTCTCAAACGAAGGACGTTGCTTTTTTAATTTGTCTGGCGAGACGAGTCCGTTGAATGGAATGCGGCATTCTGATATTCTTTCATTAAGTCAGATTATTTTTAAGCATAATTAATTTAAATATTGTAAAATTTAAAACAATTCATACTGTATATAGTAGTTAAGTTATATTCAACTAATTTAACTATATTTAAGAATTTATTATAATAACTTACTGTACTTTGAGTATACTTTATGATAGCAACACATTATGTTTTCCAATCCATAAAAATTCACAGTATTTATGCTCGTTGTACTTTAAAAATGAATTCTTTGAAAAAAATATCTAATAAATTCAATGAGAGCTTTCGATACGACAGCTTTTCGAAGAAGAGCGTTTATCCAAAATCGAACTGAAAGTATTTCTAAATGCCGCCATTTAAAACGCATCCATTTCATTCAACTTCCCGCGTGACAGGCTGTTATCTGTCCCATCCCTGTCTCCTCTCTTATCTGTATTTAACCCCCGACCCTGAGGTCATTTTAACGTATGCCATTTCGGGGCGGATTACAGACGAAGAAATAGCTTTTGAAAAAAACGTGTCACACAGTGCGAGATTGTTCGACTGATAATATTCAGCCTTTGCTCTTTTAGAAATAGTTTGTGTATTTTTTTCATATCCGCGCGCATCAATGGCGTAATTTAACATTACTTGTTATTTTAAGCAATGTTAAAATATATACCTGTTATAAATATAAATTATTACTCTTGTTGAGGGACAAGGCATTTGATTGGTGAAGATCCATTATTATAATGATAAAAGTACCATTGTATTTTGTCTTCACTTTGAGTTTATAAATTTTTTCTACCAAATAGACTAGGTCATCATCAGATGCATAAACTAATCAGTTTAGTTTATGTATCTGATGATGACCTAGTCTATTTGGTAGAAACTAGTAATGCAAAAAAAATTATAAACTCAAAGTGAAGACAAAATACAAAGGTACTTTTATCATTATAAATAATTACATATTAAATCAGCGTATCATAAAAAAAAACTTAATGAAGTATGAGCGATGAATTAGTTACTATACACATACTGATCCATTCATATATATATATATATATATATATATAATACATCATATATGCTACTTCGCTCAAGAATTAATTTCAATTATTCGGCACGTTTCAGGCTCTTGTGAGGATATACAATCTGGTGAGAAATAAAGTGTCAAGCCTCTCAGTGTTCCTGTGAATACGTTAGACTAGGCTCCCCGTGTGTGGATGAATGATTAATGCCTTATCGCATTAGGCTTTGTACCCCGGCCTTCCCTCACCCCCAGAGCCGCCGGGGTAGTGATTCGACGACAGCTCGAGTGACGTAAGAATCGCGGCACATTGTAGATGTTAGAATAATGCGACACGTTGGGGGTAACTACCGTGGAAGGGCAAAATCCAATAATCGAATGTTCACGATGATCGGTTCGAATTGATTAATCATTTTAAATAGAAAATATTTTATATTTTTTTTAAATTATGAGTTTTTCTAATGTCAAAACATTTAGCAAGTAAAGTTATTGCACTACATGAAAAAATGCATATCAATACAATTGTGATAAAGAAATGAATCAATTTATCGTAAAGTAAGGTATTTAGTATTTTGTTTAAAAAAAATACATCAATTTTTATTTCATTTTTAAGATTATTAGATATAGTGTATAAGGAAAGCTTCAATGATCCTCTTATAAAACTCAAACTCACAAGAAGTCTTTTTTTTCAACAGCGTAGTTATAGTAGTAAAACAAGTTAAATCTGAATGAAATATTTCTAAGCGATACATGTTTAAAACCAGAGCCAACTGATGCTGAAGACTTTGTAGTTATATATCAAATAACAAGTGTTTCAGGAAATCTAAAATGGCAGCCGCGGCTATTCAAAATTCATCCATTCTTTTAATTGCACAAACCAACCCCCGCCAGCGCTCTCAAAAATATAATATTTTTGCTGGCCTCTACTAGAAATTTTAAAATCTTCTTTAATAACCTTTTTTTATTTCAGTAAAAAAATATTGGTTACAGTAATGACTTCATACGAAAAAAAAAGTTTTTATGAAAATGCATTGTTGTAACATTTTAAGTGCACATTTATAATGAAAAAAAAATTAATATTTTACCCAATCACGTGCATACTATTCATAATTATTAATTTTATATATAACTAAGTATTTAATATAAAACAAAGTTCGTGTGTTTTATGAAAAGGGTACATTCACACGTAAATAATAAAAATAACAAAATTATTGCGCAATACGAGTGCATCCCCCGGGCGATTGGATTTCTGCCTCAATTTTTGCCCATTCAGTCGGACTTTAGAATTCCCACACATTAAAGCTGACCACCCCTGCCCCGCGCCCCGAACTCCAACCATGCAGGGGTGCTTTTCTAGGGGTAGTTAAGTGTGATTTCTGTTATATAATATTAATATAATATTTAGACTATTTAAAATACACAATTTACTGCTAATGTCCATAAAAACAAATGTAGTCAATGAATTATTTATACTGTTAATTTTTAGTGCCATTTGAGAGAATTATTCTGTATTCTCTTATTTGCACGTTACGTGTTATATATATATGTATATATAAAATGATTTTGACAGAGATTGGTATTCCATTTTAATATTTTTGAGTAAAATACTTGAATAGAATCCTCCACTTGTCAGGTACATTAAAATCACATTAGCCCTTAACACCTGACAATCACTCTCTCTCTTTCCAACAACCTCTCCCTCTAACAATTGTTTACCTAATTGATTATTATTATATAAAATCTCACTCTGTTTGATAATGCCAACGTGAAAGGTTGGCGAAACCGGTCATAAATAAAAGCGAACATGTGGAAAATCACTCAAGTATTTTACTCAAAAATACTTGTCACTAGTGATTTCTTTTTATGAAAAATTTCTTACTTTATGAAAATGTATGTATGTATATAATTATATTTATGTCTTATATGTTTATATTTTATACTGGCCAAAATTATTATTAAAATACGTGAGTGAGTTAAAAAAAAACACCATGAGATTGTTACTGCAAAAATATTTATTTTTGTATAAATTACAACTAAATAAAAAAAGAATCACGTATTTCAGGCATACTCGCAATGAAATTCATGCAGGTTTTAAAATTAAAATAAAAGTTTTCAGTGGGATACATGGCGAACGGCACATTTTTCACTTCAACCCCCAATGTTTTCGAGCGCACCTCCCCGAGCTGGCCTCCCTCGTCCACTATTTGATATCCACTCCGCGCCGGCCAACACAACGGGCCCACTCGACGATTATTCCGACTTTATTATTTTGCATGGTATATTATTTTATTTTTTTAAAACCACAAGTGCCCGGGGTGGGGCTGGGCGCTGCCCGGCTTGGGGTGGGTTTTTTTCGAGTGGCTGAAAATCATTTTATGATCACCGAGAGATTTCGATCGAATGCTGGCTTTTTTTTTGCTGGGGTGGAAATGAAGCGAAACTGAGAAACAAATAATAATAATGCGTCTATTGTGTAATAAATTAGCTTTTAACAAACATTTAAAATCATGTTGAGTTCCAAAACCCGCTATAGGAATTACTTTATAGACTTTACAAATATAAATCTGTCACTATGACTTCTTACAACATGGAAGCAATTTGCAACTCGATTACTTAATTGTTGTTTTACTCAGTAAATATACAATACCCTTTATAATTTGAGGATAAGAAAACAGATTCTTAACTATACATTTTAATCCAATCGATTACAAAAACACATTTGAAAAAAAACATTTTATCCTTAAAAATCGTTGAAACATTCAACTATCTCTGTTTATAATTACATCAAATTATTTAATTTATAATATACATTTAATTAAAAACTTTCAAGTCAATTGACTAGCCGTCTATATTGTAGATTTTTTTAGATTATTTTCTTGTTATTTTTATCACATTACGAAGAAAGAAAAATGACCTTAGAAATTATTTTAGTTAAGCAGAATTTTATTCATAATCTCTTCAATATTATAAAAGTGTATGTTTTATAAAAAAAAATTATAATTAAACAATTTTTTGAGAAATACACATATGAATGTATACGTATATTTTTTATAATTTTAACATTTAAATTATTTCGATCAGGAATCCAACTCGGTTCAGGCGGTTAGACAATTTAATGACAGTCACAGGAATATATTTCATATTCAAATAGAAACGAATGTAGGTGTGAAAGATGAATAAAACATCAAAATTATTACAGTCTATAAAAAATCAAACTTGAGACACTAACAACACATCAAAGTCTCTTTTTATATCCCTCCATAGCGTGGTTATAGGGACGCGGCGTCAGCGCACCTTTATGTATGGGACAAGCGATCGGATTCTGTCTTATGTCTGGGGACATCTTCCGTATGGACCGAGGTTTGGATTTCTTTATTCGTGACAGGTGCTGGGATAAATATCGTTAAAGTATAAACAGCAAATGAGATCCTAATGTATATTTACGTATATTAATAACAAACTACAGTTGGTATATGGTTACTTAGATGCAATTATTGATTTTAAGGTGCACTCATGAAAAGACAGGAAAAATCTTCAATCTTTTAAATCAAATTTTATTATTTTTAAATTACTCAAATACTAATAAACTGATCATATAAAATTAGTGAATGTGTAAATTTTAACTTTTTTAAAACTTAAAGTGGCGCATGAAGCAATAAGATTCGTAGTAAATGATTATATTTATAAATTGATATGAATCCGAGAGTTTATATCTTTCATGCTCTTTGGTTATGATTAAGTGCTTCCTATAAAAGAGCTGTCGTCTTAAGCGCTGCAATCCAATATGTATAATTATTTCTATAACAAATTTTGTACCATTTAAAACTCATAAAACTCAAGAAATATTAAATGTCGTGTCATAATTTGCCCGACGATCTTCTCCAGATAGATAAAGATTTGCTGCTAGCGGTGGGTTGAAGAAGCACAAGCAGTAAATGCAGCTGCTTCATTTATTCAAATAAATTTCTGTTTTTTTTTAATTTCAGGGTTATCGATTTTCCCACGAAACGACGAAAAATATTATAGATTTTTTTTTTCACAAATATATTTTAAGCAATATATATTGCATGCAAGCTCAATAATTTGTATTTTATCATAAATTATTTCACATATAAAATTGTCCTTCTTGAAAGTTTTATTTATCCACGCAAAGATAAATAATCTGCTACAGTGATAAAGTGAATTCCAATGTGCATTGAATTTATACTTTATAATTTCTTTCATTCTGTCGGACATTATGAAACAACTGCGTATTTGTAGCAGTTTAAAGCAGCTGACTATTTCCATGTAACAGTTGCAATTTTGACTGTTGCGGCTAACACTGCTGAGCCCCTCACGAATTGAATCGTAAATATTAATTATACGACAGGCAGGGACGGCGGTGTCCGATATCAAACGGGTCAATTAAAATTCTTCCCCCGACACTGGAGGGGGATTGCCTATAAATATATAAAAAGAAAAAAAATACACGCTAAAAGTGCTATAAATTTAACTTTTGAAAGTGAAATTCAATTAAACAATTTTACCATAAATTAAAATCACCAAAGAGTATTCAAATAAAAATGGCATTAGTTTTTTTCAAATAATTATTTTATTATGATTTTTATTTTATCTTATACTTCATTAAAAACCTTTCACAGAAGAAGCTGTTTTTTGTTTTCTTTTTGGTATTAAATTTTAAAATAAATTACAATTTCAATAAGTATCATTGCTTTGCACTTATTGAAACATGTAACTAGCTGCTACTGAAAAATAAAGCACTTCAGATCACATGATCTTATCGCTAAAAATAGTTTTACTTTCAAATAATATGTTATATTATTTTGGGAAAAAACATAACAAATATTTTTTCTAACTGAATTGAATAGTTTAGTAAAATAAAAAGTACAAACCTAACTATTATTTCTCAAACAAGTCTTTTCATGTATTTTTTTAAAAGGAAACGTTAATTACTTCGCGGAACTTCTATTTTTATAAAAAGCTTTTCTAATGAAAAATTTCGTAATGACACAATTTCACAAAATAAGGGTGGGAGAACTCCGTTTCAGATTATTTCTTTATTGAAGGAAGCATTTCAAAGACATTATTAATTTTACAGACAATATTGCTTTCAGCGGATTACAGACATTTCTTCGTTTCTTTCTCAGACTAATGACAGGCTGCTTTATGTCTCTTTTCAATCTGAATTTCCACTGAAATGGAAGGGATTTCTGTGTACTTTGTCTTATGAAATGTATTTTTAAATTAAGTTATTCGGTTCCCTGAAAAACGATCCGACTCAAATACAATTTTTTTCAGCGTCTGCTTTGTCAAAAAAAATTTCTTCAATATAAATTGCTTCCAAAACATAATACAATAAGCTCATAAATGTTATTCAGCAATTCACACACTTATTTAAAATAAATCGATTTTTTTGTTTTTTTGTAAATTACATTACAAAATCTTAAATATACAAATTTTATATCTACGAAGTGCATTTATGAAAATAAAGTTTTAATGAAATATATTTTACGTAAAACTAATTGATCAGGCGTAATTATATTTGACTATATTTTTTTGACAATTAGAATGAGAAAAACATTTGATTTTTGATAAACAGCTTGTTTAATTTATTTAAAGCAATTAAAAGGACTAGTTGTTATTGCTTCACAGCTAGATAACAATCAGAAGGGTAGATTGGTTGGCCAGAGTTACATGTGGTACGTCTTATGAAAAATATTTTTTCGGTTTATCCAATTGCAAATTTGAGAGAAGCCAACACATGCTAGTCTTTAAAATAGGGGTTGTATTATCCATCCCTCATATTGATTCCCTCCCATGTGTCCAAATATTTTTAAGCCCGCACCCTCGCTCAGTGCCGTTAAATCCTTGCAATTTCTGTCACGCAGAACCCATTGTGCAAAATATCTATTACGTTCTCAATTTATATTCAATTTCAAGCCGTCTTAAGTCCGCTATTGTTGCAACTCCTTTTTGAATACCAGCGAATAGTAATCAGCTTCGTGTTAACGGTTTACAAACTTGCCGCGTCAGCGTAAGAATACTGATTTTATAAATCGCTCGATATAAGCAATAAAACTTAAAAATCGATTTTACAATAAATTTTATCAAGTCAAGTAATTCGTTTATTCATTGAAAATTTATTGTACGTCAATTATTAAACATGAAAAAGAATAAATATATGTACATTTTTTTCTTATCAGACTTACTCCTAAAGGCAAACTGTTATCTATTTCTCAAAGTTTTAATGTATGTATATTTTTCAGGGCTGGTTTCTACGTGAAACCAAATGTTTGTGTCTAGCATCTATCTATTTTTAAATTGTGCATACAACATACAAAATAATCAATAAAAGTATTTATATATGTTACGTATAAACCAATCAGCAAACCAATTTTTAAATTTCAAATACATATTTAAATTTAAATGCGGTATTTGAACAGCCGCACGGCTTTGTCGATTTCAAATGCAACATACAAAGCTGAAGGCTTCAGGAAAATGAATAGGTAAATATCGAATGCAGCATACAAACCAATCGGATGAATCGATATTTTAATTTCTAGCTCAACATTCAAACCAATCGGGGAAATCAATTTTTTAAATTCCTAACATAAAAGAGAACTTTCCACCAGTAAATGAATTCTTGATCCAAGCGCAAATATTTACACATAGCTTATTCTTTTCGTGCCTCGGTGTTTACACTGCGGCTAGGCGGAAGCTAACAAAAGAGCTTAGAAACACAAAGACCCGTCTATTAAATAAACCTGTCGATCAGTCTATAGTCTAACTCCTACGCTTTGTTAAGTAATGTACCCATAAAGCTTACATAAAGTGTTAGAGAGAATACAACATAAATTATTTGTAATTTCACGATTTACGTATTACTAAGATATCTACAAGCAATTGATTGAATATTTATATCAAACATTTTCTACTTGTGATTAATGTGTGTACAATATATTATACAAAATATAAAACGACGAGACTCAAATGCTATCACCGAGGTGTTATATCGAATTCACCTGCAAAATAACTTGGATTTAATTAGATATAAATATAACCGTACAGGTGTGAACTAAAATACCACTTATGTCTTAAAAAAACTAACTTTTTTGTCATTACACATACCGTAAAAAAATCATACTGAAAAGTTTTATATTATACATATTTTCATGTATCGCACTCTAAGAATAGATAAATCACAAAAATATTATTAAAGTAATAAATGTGCAATTTTCCTGCGAATAAAAATAAATACTAATTATACTTAATTTTGACTTAGTCTTTTATATTATTTATATAAAAAAAAAGTGCAATTATAAAAAGTACACGCAAACCTCACAAATATTACTGTATATCATTTTATATAAGTAAAATACTTTAGTGATTTTTCCTTGTTGTTTGATAATGTTTAATAAAAGTTTGATAATGTCAACGTGAAAAGTTGGCGAAACCGGTCACCATTAAAAATCTATATGTTGAAAAAAACTCAAGTATTTTACTTATGTAAAATATTAAAATGGAATTCCACCAAGTACTCTGTGTCAAAAATATTGTATTTCATTTAAAGTCGCGTTAGTAGTAAGCTTCTCAGTGTGTTTTCAATATATTACATAAATAAATAGGCATCGATCGTCTGCCATTCGATTTTCTTTTGTCGACCTGAAAAACAAATGATGGCGTGGGAACGCCGCCAGCCGCGCGTTAATTGGATGTTTGCTACCCTTTATGTGCGACAAGGAGGGCAAGCGGCGCGAGGGAGAGAAGCAATTTGGACTGGTGACTGCTCTTGATGAATGGGCTTCTTCAGGAGAAAATAGATGGGGTGGATATCTCCTAGCAAAAAATAAGAAGTTTCAAAACATACTTTCTGTAACTTTTGATATTGTCTTATACTAATATAATATATTTTTCAAAAAAACGTTTTCTTGATGAAAATCAGTAAATCGAGGTGTGCACTATAGTGTATTTTATTATAGGCATTTCAATAAGTCTTCATAATTATATCAATGTTGTTTAAAAATCGTGATTACATTCAATAAATATTACATGAACTAAATCAATAATCAAAGTCAGGCTTATAGCCCAGTATTTTGAGACGAGGGGTGTCTAAGAGATCGCAAATCTCAGGGCGTATTTTGAAGGTATATCTATTTATGAATTGGTCAATCAGATGCGTATTTATTACCCATTACGGGTTTATTATATTATAACTAATATGATTAGGCACACTAGTTCATATATAGAAGATGATTTAAAGAAACTCTCAGAAAAATATGAACCCACATCTCCTGGTTTACATGACCGGTGTACAAACCCTTGTACTAACGAATCACTTCCGTTTATCAAGAATTTTTAACAATCATACTCTACATATGAATCAATGTGCCCATGCCAAGGATCACTATACACAACCGTTATACTAACACTACTTCTTAGCCCTTTAATATTCTTTCAAGAAATAAGGTCACCAGTCTCTTTAAAACCTGAAAAACACATCATGGACTTTGGTGGATGTCCACAAGAGCTAGCGTGAACTGCATAACTATAAACAAGGCGGCCTTTTTCTGTAAAAGCATTTCAACGATCTGTTATAATAGAAATAATTTTAAATTAAATATAAAATGCAATTCCGCTAGAACAACACTATCTTAAACTATCTCCATCATCAATAACAAGCTTAATGCTGAAATATATTTGAATTCCGTTTGACAACATACACAGAGCTGCTCGCGGTTTCAACACCTCCAGAACAGAAGCCGTGTTCTCTCTGCAGTTTATAACACAATATATTCCCGGTAGTATTGTTGCAAGAGCAATATTGGCAGAGCTCCAAGAGACTCTCGGGCCACTCGATTTATAAAGACACGCGTGTGGATTCTCGATTTAATTGTTACCAGAATTTTCCATGGAGTAATCGAGTGCGACTGTGTCGAATTATTTTCGAATTAGTGTCGACTTCATTAATAACGAAGCAATGGCGGTTATATTTTGGTTGTTATATTTAAAGTTGTGAGGTGAATTATTGACTTATAATATACTGATGCAGAATAGTTGTAAGCGTTGAATCATGATTGAGAGGTCCTCGGTTTGATCTTCGTCCCGGTAAATGAATTCCAACGTGATGTTTTTAAACGAGCTTTAATTTCAGAGAATCGCATTTTACTGCCTTAACAAAACCTCTATCTAATTATTGGAGCTATAAGTTCAAAATCTTGCATTTAATACCTTGACAAAACCTCTTTGTCATGATTGGTGAGCTTTAAATTGAGAAGTTCACATTTTACAACCCTGCCATCATCCCACTTTCATGATTCGTGAGCTTCGATTTTAGAAGCTCACGTTTCACAACTGTGTCACAATTGGTGAGCTTTGATTTCAGGACTTCACATTTAAATGAAAAATTTATTTATACCCGTCTATACGTCTACTATATAAAGAGTCTTAACACTGTATAAAACCTGGACTACTCTAATCAGAGAACATCTTGATAATATGAGGTTTAGATACATATTCCTTTGAGTCACAGAGTTGAGTAATACACGCTTGGTAAGTGTTTCAGAACTTTTTTCAACCTTTTATTATTTAAAAGATTACCTTGATATTATATACAGTAACCATACCCCGCTTTACGCGACCCCGTTATGCGCGGTTTCACTATAACGAGAATTTCAAATTTTGCGTTAAAATGCCTCGCATTACGCGAATTTTCTATTTTAAGAATGTGTATGAATATAATGTAGTCATTAACTTCTCTTGACAATTAAAAACAGCGTTGGGTATTATGAACGTATTTTACAAGAACGCAAAAGAAACGCTACCCAAAAGGAAATAGCATGTAATACTGCATAAAGAGTTCCTAGAATTAAAGTGATTGATTCAGATGATTCGTATTTTTTTGTATTATGTTTTGACTATGTATGTATGTATGTTAAATCGTTAACCCCGATATACGCGAATTTCACTTAAAGGCGATTTTTTCCAGAATAACTGTATTTAATAAAAAAAAAAGGAATATTTTTAAGACATCGATATAATTATTGGTAGATTATAAAAATTTAGCGGTGGTCGTAGGATTTGGCAGCCGAGCTTCGATCAGCTCAAAACACTAGAAACAAAATTTCTATAGGGTGGAAAATCACAATTGAAATGTTAATTGAATTAAAATATTGTTTCCAAATTTCTTAGTGATTGAAGTGAAATGTCAAGCACTCGTGTGGCTGTAGAGGTGCTCGGGTAATGCACATCTGCGGCACCTGACCAGCCCGCGGGGCCGCAACAGGTGGAAGGGCTGTGCCAACAAAGGGGATTGTCGGAGGGAACAATCAAACCCGACCCGCAGGGGTGCGGTCCAGGGGCTGCAATCCGTAAAATTCACGATTTACTGAAATAATACATAATTTTTTTTTTACATGACTATATACTACCCTTACTAGGAACGCGGTCTGCTGGAGCTGCAATTTACATAAAAAAATTAATCCAACAAATTATAAAAATATTTCACATATACAACCGATACCTCTCTCTGTTCACTTACTTGCGTGTTATTTAAAAATCTTCGCTCAGTTTGATAATGCCAACGTGAAAAGTTGGCTAAACCGGTCATTGATAAAATTGAATATGTGGAAAACAGTATTTTGATTAAAATGGAATTCCACCAAGTACTCTCAGTCAAAAATATTTAATACGTAGATTATATAAAAGCTTATGGAACATTTAGGGCGCATGCAGGGGCTGCAAAATAAATATTTTACTAATTGTAATAAAAAAAATATTTAAAAAAACCTTAGTAAAATGTTTTTTTAATGTTTTTGGAAGTTTTAATAAAAATTTGATCTTAAAAATCTATGTTTATAGTACTTGCATAAGCTAGCCTACTAGGTTTTTTTTGCTATCCATCGGAGCTGGGAGCAGCTGTCAGGCAATTTTCCAGCTCCCGGTGGCGTCTCCTTATGTCGCCTTCACAGCCAGCCTACTAGGACGCTGTGTAGAGAAAGCCATTATTATTCATTATTATTATTAAATTTAAATTATGGTCGGGTAAATTTGGCACAGCCCTGCTTCTAGACAGTGCACACTCCCCTAACACAACACAGGCTTGTAATACACAAACATTTGTCAGGGCTACCGCCGCTCCCCAACCGGCTTGTTGGCTTGTCGGCTGTCAGCCCCCCCCCCCTCCCCCCCCCCCCTCCCCCACCCCGCCTGTTGCTCGCTCTGTTTGAATTTGGAATTATCGTGAGAATGTTCTATTGTTTGAAAGTTTGTTCTCTATTCAAAAAACTGATGAGTTCGAATCAAAAAAAAATATTATCATACAAGGTTTTTACTCATTTATGTTCGACACTGATGCGTAGGTATATAATATATATAATAATAATATATAACAACACATTGATGGTTTTAAATTGAAAAATAATTGCTGATATATTCTAGAATACTTATTTAGTTAGGTCTTTTGATTGCATTACTTGCAAAGTATTTTTGAAAACATTGAATAATTTTGAGGGGAGACCGTATTTTTTTTACTTTTTTGTAACTTCGATTTGTCGATAGTATCTTTATCGTAAAGTTGTTCTCTAGCCCCGTTTTCGGTAACATGCAACATCAACAGATGAATATTTCCACATTTGTGTTTTGTCGTTTTTAACTAAAGAAAATGCCAGGAGAGGAAGATGGCAAATTTAGCCATACAAAAGAAAGTTAAAAATATCATTATTATTTTATTTTAAATGAAGTTGTCACTCGATTGTATCTGGAGCATAAATACATTGTGTTTAGCAGTCGCGGAGCAGTACTGAGCCGGCGATAAATACAGTTGTGTCTGGCTAGCAGAGGCGGGGGGCGAGGGCTGGGGGGCCAGGGGGGCCAGGCCGGGGTTCAGGGCTGGGGGCCAGGGCTGGGGGGCCAGGGAAGAGGGGCCAGGGGGGCCAGGAGGGCCAGGGCAGGGGGGCCAGGGAAGAGGGGCCAGGGGGGCCAGAGGGGCCAGGAGGGCCAGGCCGGGGTTCAGGCCTGGGGGGCCAGGGGGGCCAGGGGGGCCAGGGCAGGGGGGCGAGGGCCCCGAGCTGTCAGCGCGCCGCGTCTCCATCCATTGTCGGCCTAACTACGCGCCTCGATAGATGTTAATTCACTTAGTCTGTGAATTCGGCGCGGGCCGTTACGAGCGCCGAGCTATTTCAGCACGTGCATTGTGCCTCTTGGTATTTTGATGGGATCTGTATTAGTGGTTTTGTTTTTGGCGTTCTGGATAATCGTTTATTTTTCGTAAATATATGTATATTTCTGTTGATGTTTCCACTTTTTACTTTTTGACACAATTTGTTTTTTTAACACTCTAGGTCGGCGTCTATATGTATAATAACACTATTCACGTCAAAAAATAAATAATATATATTTACTAATATGATTAGGCACAGTTTTTCTCAGAAAAATATCATCGTGACTTGTAAGCTTGGAGATGTAGGTTCGAATCCTAGACAAGTCACGATTATATTTTTCTGAGAGTTTCTATAAATCAATTTCAATGTGTGAAAAATGTACCTAATCATATTAGTAAGTATTATAAACCTGTTTAAATAATTAAAACGCACTTGATTGACGTTCAATCCACGAAATAGACATACATATAAATATATATACATAATACTGAACACACAAACTAAAAAAAATCCCTTATTTCTATTAAAAATAATTTAAAAATTTAAATCGTTAAATAATAATGAAGTTTGAAATCAATCAAATTATTTGTGAGGAGATTATGAGAAGGAATTCACACATGTTTGCGTCTATTTATATATCTGTGCATATTAGAGTATATCGATTTAATACCCAGATTAAATCAGTCAGTCTAGACGTTGTCAAAATATTGTTTTGAATCGAAATCAAGAGTATGCAAAGCTTTCACTGCATGCTGCTCCATTTGCATTCCGGATTTGACGCATTTCAAACAAACAATCAACAATGTTCATTCTTAACCCCGATCGACTCAGTCAGATGAATTTATCTCTATTGGTACAGTGCGTTCAAAAACTGGTGTAATTAATATTTTTAAATCTGTTATTTTTTTGTGAAAAATATCTTTGCTTGGGTTTTAACTTTAACTTAAAATGAATGGAGCCTTTGCGCCTTGCTGTTTCGTTTACACTCCGAATATAACGCATTTCAAACAAATCAATAAAAAGCACTTATCTCTATCGATATAGTCTATTCAGAAATGACACGTACCGACGATTTATGTATTTTTTAGATAAACTTACACTTTGAGGCCACACCAGTTTATTGTTAATCTTAAAAATCATAATTAACTAAATATTTAATAATAATAATTAGTCCCTATATTCATTCTTAGCCCGATTGTCTCAGTCAAAAGCATTTATCTCTGATGGTATCGTCTGTTTTAAACTCACTGTTGACCAACAATTAATATATTTTTTTGTATAAATTCGCATTTTAAGCCTACAGCAGTTGAATTTTGGGATTACGAAACAATTATCTATTTTACCTGTTACTTGACTTCAAAGTTAATACAGCTGCTTTGTGAATTATTTGATCGAATTTAGTAAGAGACAACACCTGCAAATATTTTTCCCGCATATATTTTCTTGGCGTTCAGTTGTTTTCATATTCACGCATTCCTTTGTTTTCTGACACACTCTGCTTACTGATAATTTCATATAAATATTTGATGAATTGGGATTCATCATCCATGCAGGTGAAAGGTTTTTTACAACAGCATACATTTACCATGGCTAAATTTTGAGACAGTAAGGTTGTAATCGGATGCCGTGAAACGGACTACACGGTGGGCTTTTTCAGCGTTATTTTCCCCGATGTTCATTTGTCTTTATTTCTTGGCATTCCTTTGTTTTGGCCGTCTTTTGTCGAGTCTCTCGCCGTCTTTTTGTCGAGCCTCTCGCCGCTTCATTAACACCGTCGAGATTCGAGGAAAAAATAAATAAATTTTAATTGTGATTCCTTAATTGTGTGCTCTGCGAAGTACGCTGACTTATTCGTGTTTGTTTCGCCTCGGATGTGTGCGATCAATTGGTATTGTTAATTTTTGATCAAATAGCCGTTCCACACAAAGAAACGCGCCGCCGAAAACGAGTTTTTTTTTAATACATTTTATGCCTACGATAAAAATTGCTTTGTTTGAATGTAGGTTTCGCTAATTGAGCGGTTGTTTATTTATAACAAAGTAAATTATTTTGATTGAAGAATCAAACACCAAAGCGTAAGCTTTTGTGGTATATTAGAGATACAATAAATTTATCTTATCTGCAATGCTCTTAGCTTGAAATTAACAGTATTGAAGAAAGTGATAAAAAATAAATTTAATATTTGGGGCATTGGTAAATGTTAAACATTGAATATGTTTGAATATAAATTATAACTCTTAGCCGCGTGTAGCAGAATTCGCTATTTCAGTTACACGTTAGTTTTAAGTAAAAAATCATAATTTAAAATTTAAAGATCCTCTCTAGAGCATAAAATATAATGTAAATGTTTGATTTAATAAAAAAATATCCAATGTGGGTTTTGATTAAAGTATATATAGCATTTTTATTAGCTTAATTTTCAGTTTGTGTTGAGGCCATAATTTCAAACAAATCCTTCGTAATTGGTTCAAAACTATACCCTAGAAGAGGATTTAAGCTCGGATTGCCGCAAAACAATTTCTTGTCGTTTAAGCCGCTCAAAATATATTGTTTCGTTTTTTTTAGGTGTGTTTCAAATCACTCGAGGTTAAGTGAAGATATCACCGCCCAACAAGAAGACGAACAATGCAATGTAGAGTTCAAGCCAAGCGTGTGGCCCGCGTTTCCTTGTTGTGTGTTAAAAATACTTGACGGCAAATCCATCTGGTGGCAGACTCGCCTGCTGTCAGCGAAGTGACCAGAGTCTGCAGGACTGGAGCAGGACGATTATTCACGGCAGACAGGCTTAATTTGTGATACTCCATATTTAAACATCAATATATAGCATTTTGCTCTTCAGTGGTTTCACCAGTCGCTGACTTCATACATCAGAGATACCCTGAAAGGCAAAAGCGCTCATAAACAAAATGTGATTGTTATCTTCTATACTTTTAGTATTTCGATTCAAATGCTTACTAATGCTTGAAAAATATAAAAAATAAAAATAAATAATTTTTAAAAATTTATAATTGATTTTAGAATTTTTCTGAAACAACGGCTTTGATTGAGCATATATTTTAGTAAAATAATAATTAATAATATAGTTTTACGAAACATTGATTAATTTATATATTTCTAATGCAGCCCGATGTGCGCAATACAATACAAGCACACTTACTTCGGTGAAGAAAATAAATAATGCGACAGAAGAATTGTTTTGAGAGAAGACGGAGTGCGAAAAATACTATGCGAGTGTTAATTTAAACGGACAAGAAGTTTGGCTGTGCCTTTTATAAGTGTCAGAGAGTTCAATGTCCACTTTTTATTAAAAAAATAAAAAAAACACCTATTTTTAAGAAAATTACCGTTGCACCATTATTTATAACACACCTTTTTTTGATGGAACCTAAATATGTTTTTTTCTAATTTTTACATTTCAGGTAAATTTAGAAATTAAAAGATCTAATGAAGGAAATATATTTTTATTTGTGATTTTAATACGTTATTTGTATATACGAATTTTTCGCAGTTAGTAAATACAGGTCACGTTATGGATTAATGTGACATTAAATCGACGTAATAATAAGCTTTATTAAATGGTTATTTAAATATAAGTAAATCAAATTTGACATAATAAATTCAACCTTATATTAATAATTGACTTTTACTACGTAATAGTTAAACTGATTTTCCATATTTTTATTTCGTTTTTGTATGACTAGTTTTCTAGGCCCAAAAAATGTCATAATGAAAAAATATTGAATATACTAATAAAATTTAATTTATTTTTATAGTAATGTTTCTTGAATGTGCAACAAAAAATACGAATAACCAAGAAGCCAACAGATGGTGTTTCAGATGATACAAGCCATGTCACAATTTTATTTTAAGAGTCTTATAAAAACCGATTAACTATTTCCGAACACAACAGGAAAACCTCACTCCCTGCTCTTTGTTATTTTCTATCACCACACGTGCCACATTAAACTAGCTGCAATGATTTTTATCGTTTTTATACGACCCCGGTAAAAATACGGCGTTTAAAAAAAGCTTACCTACGCACAAAGCTTTTATTTTCGCGTGAGTGCGTGCGTCCATCTAAATCTGCACTTTCCACTCGGGTTTTCCTGAAAGTCGAGGAAAAGCCTGAAATACTACTTTGTCCGCAGAATGAATGGGTGGAGGCCTGCGCGGTCCATTCAGCGCCGCGCATTCCTCGCTTCATTCATATTCGGCTTTCTATTCCTGAAGCAAAGGTGAAGCAAAACAATGCCGGCGCGCTCGCCGGCCGCACGATCCGCTGTAATCATTGAATGACTCTAAAAATCATTGTATATTTGGAGACATTACACTTATATAATATAAATATCATATTTTTCATCATATAAAAATAATTTAAAATTATTCTGATTGTAAACGCTTTAAAAATGAATAAATCATTTTATGCCAGAAACTTCCCAGTATATATGGACATTGATTCTTTTATTACTAAATATATAGAATATTCAAAAATAAAATACTATTGTATATTTGGAGACATTTCACGTATAAAATATAAATATTATATTTTTCATCAAATAAAAATAATTTAAAATTATTCTGATTGTAAACGCTTTAAAAATGAATAAATCATTATGCCAGAAACTTTCCGGTATATATGGACATTGTTTTTTTCAAAAAAAAAAAGTGTATTTAAATATACAGAAATTTATACTGTATTAATTTATACGATTTAATTTGAAATTTTGAAAGCTTAAATGAATATTCAACTTAATAAAAATATTGATAATAAATTATTTTTCTACCGGAGCAATATGTTTATTACAATTTTAAATTATGTAATATGTTATGTCCTTGCGTGACATTTAACTGGACGAAGAAATAAATATTCAGTAACATTACACACGTTCATAATATAAGTAAATAGATTTAATCAATTGATATAAAAAAAAACGTTTTCAGCATTTATAATATCTCGTGTTAAATTTTTAATTATTATACTTTTTAAATAATCAATATTTTTGACAGAGAGTACATGTTAATTTTTATTGAGAACCGGTTTCATGTCGATAATTGACATGACGATTTTATTTAATTTTTTTTGTATTCTCAAATATTTTTAAGTATCTTGGTTTTAATGCAAACCAACAAAACTGCGTAGCATGGCAGCGCATTCAATGGAAAGAATTCAAAGATATAAATTAATATATTTTATTCACAGCCTAACGGGATAATTTATTGTCCGAGAAATGAATTAATTATTATTCTGCTCCTGCCGAGCGTTAATAATTCAAAACGCACAATTTAATCTCTATAAAAACACGATGCTTCCTTCCTTCTGCATATAAATTAAATCCGAGGAATAAAAAGGCTGGGAGTATCTTGAAAAATAACCGAAACCGTTTTTTAATCGTGCGGCGAAATCACCGGATGTTGCCATGACAACAGAAATATCGCCGCCGGCAAAAGCAAAACAACGCCTTTCTTATTTCTAATGGCTTTCTTTTTATACATCACGCAAGGCATGCGGCTGGTTCGGATGACCTAATTTTTAACGAATAAAAACAAGGAAAATGTTTTTATTGCGAAAACCAAAATAAACAATCCAATATATGAGTCAATAACCACTTATCGTGATACTGTTAATATAATTTTAACTGTACATCGAGAATAACCCCACTATAAAGAAAAAAATATTGATTATCTAAAAAACAATTTTTGTCATTTGTTTATGTAACCTAATTATTTTCAAATAAAATTTTTAAAACGTAGGCTTATTGGTTCAGTAGCTCGTTGACTTAATCGATAGGTCTGCGGTTCTATTCTCGTCCAGGAGAATGCCAATCTGAAGTTACTTGGCTCAAGCCATTTGGTCAAAGACGATTTGTATTGACTTTGTGAGTTTCGATACAAATTATTAACAAACAAAAAAAATACTATTTTTTTTTATATCCAATAGCAACACCGAATACAAGTCATCAATACTTGCAACTTCTCATTTTTTTCTATTAATATTTTTTTTCACCGAGTCAAAAATAAAACATGTCACCCAATATCCGTAATGAAATTAATTCAAACCATCCACTAATAGATCCCGAGTTGACATTATATTTGGAGACGGCAGATTTGATGCGCACGGCGCACCGGAAATGCGTATTATTTGGAATTCGGATAATAAAACACCGCCGAAGCGCCCGCGGGCTCTTCTTTTGTACTATTTCCTCCAATAACCGTTGCCCCGGGACGCATGAATGAATTCTCTAAAGTTCTCATGAATGAGCTGGTCCGGCGTTCTTTTGTCTTGCTCGCTTTTGTTTCTGTCCCATTATGACAGATGATCTCTGGACTGTCTGCTCCGTTTATTTAATTATGCGGCCCATTAAATTCCCGTGTTGTATCATTGTTAGCCGATAGCTTGAAAAATATCTTTAAAAATATTTATCTACAAAATTATGTTTTATGCTCACAAAAAGCGATGATTATCTACGCATATCTGTTTTTGGCCACGAAACACATTCTTGGATGTGAGGGCTTTTAATTTAAATAAAGCAAAAGTTAAAAAAATTACAAAAAAACATAAAAGGTAATATGATCGATTTGAAAACAAAGTAATATATATTTTGTTATAAGAATGTCAGATTTTTATATGTAATATTTATTTTTAAAATAAAAAAATACATATGATAATGAATAATATTTCCGCATAGCGTCTAATCTGAGCATACGAAATATAAATAATAAAAATTCTTAATAAATCATACGAGAAAACGCGCGAAAATCCATCAAAACGAAGCTCCATTCCCGGGATTCCCGCCGAGGAGGAAGTCGCCGGGATTCGAAATTCGAATTCTGAAATTCAAGATTCGAACGCGCTCGGACCGGATGTGGCGAGTTCAGTTGACAAAACGACGCCGAGGAGGACGCACGGCGCCTATTTGCTCTCGCACCGGCGGTCGTCCGTCATGGCCGGAGACGCCGTCAAGTGCGAATTCAATACACGTCAATTTTTTTTTTAATGACCGAAGACATGTATTTTTTAAACATAGTAAACATGTCTTAAAATTAAATAAACAAATGCTACGTTCTTAACTTTCAGAGAACTCTTCCTTCAGGGGTCAATTCCTTAAAAATAACCACAGTAGTGGGGTACTTGAAAATTTCATGAAAAATTTATAACACTTTACTACATATTACGTTAACATGCAATAAATATATATTTTAACACTCTTTTATATTTATACTGTAAAATATAGTATATGAAACATTTAATACTAAGCATAATCATAACATAATCCGAATACCAAATAAATTTATTTTTATAAAAGTAATAACAAAACGTGTTTCAATACACGTAAACACGTCAAGAGGTGTTTTAAAAACCTCGCAGGTTAATTTGCGTCATTTTAATCAGGGTCACTGTTTTCTTTCAGTTTTTCTTCAGGCGACACAATAAGCGGAAGACTTCTCTCAGACTCAATTATTATTACACCAGCGGGGCAAATAAGGCAAAAGTTATGATTTAATTACACGTCTCTGTACTCCGCGCACGACATCCGGCTGAAAACTTCAGTGGACCTGAAATAGCACTGAATATGCTTTGTGCAGAGCAGCTATAATGAACGGCCAAGCTCCGGCATCGCAGGCTTGCTTCTTTTGCTCCTGTTTTATATAAAAAGTAAACAGACTCTCTTGATAGTAAAATAGCACCGAGTAAACAAATCTGCCATACACTGGAGGAATTATTTATTTTACAGTATTGAGTTTATCAATTCAAACACGAAACGATGAAGAAAGTCATGGGAAAATTTTTACGACATCTCTGGTTTTCAAACCCGCACTTCCACGGCTATCGAGCAACTGTAAGGCTGTGTTTTTTTTTCGCGACTTCAGTGTGTGTCTCATGCATTTATTGAATGTTAATCTCTCTTTAATTAACACATAATCATTTTCATTTGAGAGTAAATCAAGATTTATTGGATTATTTTATTTTGAAGATGAATAATTAATATTTTATAATGTTATGTTGATTTACATATTATTTCGTAATTATAAAAAAAAATTGCGATACAATTAACTTCAACTTGCTTAAACTAATCTACTTCATTAGTAAAATATAACAAAGGACAATGTCAATGAAAAACTTAAGAAACTATACAACATCGATTCCTGTGTAATGATTTCAAATGTTAAGGTGCCATTATACTATACCGTGCTTAAATCTGCTTTATAAATTTATTTAATTTGACAGCTGCAAAACTGTATATTCAAAAAAAAATTAGCTATGATGTCACATCGCTAAGGCCTGACTTAAGAAACAACATCATCAATTCATTTAAAATAACGGTTTTACGGATCTAAGGGCTAAAAAAACTGCAATATCAATGAAAAATAAGCCATGGAGTCATTTTCTAGACAACATTTAAACTAGATTTAGTGAACGACCCTGCATAAGAATGATTGGGCAACACCTGCAGTCAATGAGGTGCAGGGAGGACAATGATTTATTGCGCGGCCAGCCACATCCGTCCCACCCCAGCCTCGCCGCTATTTCAGTGCCCCTCGGTCGGCTTTCAGGAGGAACTCACTTCAGCGTCACTCTGGACCTGAAAGGAACCACTTACAATGTTTCAGATAGTGGAATGAAATCGTGTCGATTACTATAAATGACCTTTGCTTTGACTGCACATCTGAATTTGAAAGAAACCACAGTTGCTTCCAGCCTTTTAATTGCCTCTGGTGTCCAACCGGACACCACAGTCAGTCCATTACCTGGCGAAATCGTGTCATTTAATTAATTTAATTGTCACTTTATTTTTCTTTATCGAAAATTGGTTTTTTTACACAGTATTGAAATAACTACAAATTATATTTACCTATTTTTTATTATTTGATTAACGTCAATTTTTAGGGTAAAATAAAATCTTGAAGATGTTGAAAAGTTGGATAAAATGACGACTTTTCAAAACCAAAGTATGTTAAAGATTTTTTTTTTTTTTTTTAAATAGTATATCGCACAGGGTTTATATTTAATGTTTAGTTTTCAATTTAAAAAAAAGACTTTTAAATGTTTAGGACTCTTGGAAAAGGGACATGACGAAACTCCAAATACCTACACCTTAATCGGAAAAACACATATTTATTATATTAATAGTAAATTTATAAGAAATTAAAATATATTTTATTCGGAAGAAGGAATGTATCTAGCTTTTTGCATTTAAATTTTTTTGATTGATGCCGTCGATTTTTCGCAAAACGGACTAGAAAATGATCAAAAAAACTCGATTATGGGACCTAGACCCTTAATGTTGCACGTGATACTCGTATGTGTGAGATACTCTAACTATCATAAGTATTTTTTGCTATTGTAATCTATACCGATAGCCGATAGCGTCCTATTTTGTATTGTTTACTAAGACTAAACAATAGAAACACCCAAAACAATGGTACGCTATTAACTAATCTAAATTTTATTATACTTTGTGTCAGAGCGTATGTAAGTTGTTTTCCTCTACACAGTATTAATATTTATATATTGTAATAGAATTGAAGTGGTATACTCAAGAAGCAATACCATTGATAATGATTGAGTACAATTTTTCAAATATTGAAAATTGATTAAAGAAACTCTCAGAAAAATATACGTAATGCACCGGCCATGTAAGCTTGGGGATGTGGGTTTAAATCCCACACAAATAACGATGATATTTTTCAATCAATAAAACCTGCATAGGCAAAATCGTACTTCCTGTGAGACTATAGAAAATCAATAATATTTGTGAAGTTTTTAATAGGATAAAAAAGAAAAAGAACGCTATTGTCCAGTTGCAGATACCAGTTGTGTCACAGCGTGTGTAGGCAGCTCAGATTAAAAAGGTACGACACGTGGTTAAGAGCTCCATTAGCATTGTTGTCGCAAGTTATTAGGCTGAACGACAGGAAACTAAACGTTTCTTGTTACAAGATGGCATCTTTTTGTTTGAAGTCCCGAGATGACGGAGATGATTATTGCGGCCGCCATGATGCGGCGTGCTGATTGCGACGTGACAAAGCGGCTGCGTGCATTATCTGCTTTTCATTCAGATCATCGGGCCCACGGAGTGGAGTCTATAATTAAATACATACAGTCAAACACTTTGACTATTTTAATAAGAAAAAAGAAAATGAATTTCAAAGCATGTTTGAATGTCTATCCTCAGAGAGGGTTGGTAACCACTGAAGGTTGAGAAGGTTGGATTTCACTGAACATATTATTATCTTGAGCCAGTTTAACCAGTAAGGCTGCACTTTTGATGATTGGCGCAAATTCTGCATCCACGTAAACATTCTCCTTCTAATGCCAAATCAATTTATTCGGCTTAGAAATGGCAAAGAAGACTTTCAAAATTAAATAGGATTTATATTCGGAGCATGAATCTTTCCAATTTATAAACTAAAATGTGTTTTTTTTTTTGCTAACATTTTTTTTCATATTATTTACAGGTAAGAATATACAATCTGTCATCATCACATAGAAAGAGAGCCGACCTAAAAGCTCCGGTGAGTAATTTTTTTCATCAAAGCCTCCTTTTTCGAAATCATCCACTTGTCTACGCTTCCGCCATTTCCCACAATGCGCCCCCCTCCCTCCCGCTTGGCCGGATGTCCTTTTCTTGGGGGTTTTAATGAGATTTAAAACCGCACGCGCGGCTGCTCGGCCACCACAAAGCCAAAAGGAAAAGAGATACAATGTCCGGAACGACAGGGAAGTCTCGTGTTTATATTTTATTTTTCATGAATGTGGCACCATTGCTTGCTAAATATATTAAATTATAAACAAAAATTACTTTACCATTTATTTACGTTTTTTCTCTATATATAAATGCAGAAGTCGTAAAGTGTTTATAGGTTGTATCAGCCGTTGTTATTAGACTTTTTTAGTTCTTGAGTATGATGCTGAAATCCCTGAATATAGCAACGGCGCCGGGACCAAGCATCAAAAGAAATCAACTTTCAGTTATGGATATATGGTTCAAATTTATGCACAATAATATTAAATATCCAGTAGCAGAATACATTGGACTTTAATTTGATCAGCTAGTAAATTAAACGAATCGCCAAGGAGCTGGAATATATATTGCTTGTACGCCACCGATTTATATAATACTTAACAGATTTTTTATCCCCACAAGCGTGAAACTTGCTGAATACTGTAGTAAGTATAATAAACAGGAGAATTCCTTAGATACCATGTCACAAATGAAAGAGTCACAAGTGAAAGGGCGTAATGTCTACTATTTTGATCACATTTTTTGTAACAATAAATAAAGCATCCTACAGCTGATTGTCCTAGTAAAAGAGTGAAAGAGGAAGTTTATGTGGATGCGGAATTTGCGTCAGTGGCTGGAGATCGGAAGTGCGGCCGAATTGGTGAGACTAGCCCACGGTAGGGATATGTTTTATTAAATGGTCACCAACCTCCTATGAGGAGAGGATTTATATATTTATATACTTATATATATATATATGGGGTCTGACTGTGCAGGTTCGATGAGTCCTTTGCTACTGACTGAGTTCGTTCATTCGGCTCGCCTAGCTGCAGCCAAAGATCCCACTGTTTGCGCAGACTCTCCTGTTTGTGTTGCTCCGATGTCTTACCTGAAACTCCGCCCGGGCTGTGTGACTTGCGAAGATAAGTCAGCGGAACGATATGAACTTTATAATGGGTTTGTTGCCTTATAATAATTGAAGATCTAATAAACTTGCCCGATTAGTTAGCGTTCAAGGGAGAGTTTTCGTGGTGTAGAAATATATCTCTATAAAGGATCAATCGAAAGACTCAAAACTAATTTTATAAGGCATGGGTATTGCTTCAAAGAGAACGCGAAAAATCTTGAGTAGAGTCATTGTCGAATCGATGATATTTACAGTTACAAAATTGGAGTATTATAAGTAAATGCAGATCATTGAAATTGACAGTTTATTGTGGTCGTTGAAACCTTCACTTTTTTTAGACCAGTTTTTAGATGTTTCATGGAAATTTCAGCGTCTGTTTGAGTGTTTTCAGGAGAATTCCTGTATTGCTAGCAACAGTAGGTACTACAGCGTATTGCGCAGTTTCTTACACAAACACGCCACCCCCGGGGGCACCGCAAGTTCTTGAGCCTCCCTCCACTCCACCCACCCACCACCCCGACCCCATACACAGTGCATTATGAATAATTTGAATCTAAGATAATACCCTTGAGAATCGGCAAAGTTTACTGAGGCAACCAAGTTCTCAGTTTGCCAGGGCTGTACTTGTAATTAAACCGCGTGAAAAGTATATAAATAATTATATTTGTTTTCTTTGAGTACGTCTTGTATATTCTCTTCGATAATTTGAATCTTTTTCAACTCCCGAAGGCAACACAGTTTGTTGTAAATATGTTAGTAAGTGGGCGGCCTTTATTATAATATTATTGTACAACGTATTATTTAAAGTTTCGATGCTTCGGTTTTTTTTCAGTTGCTCCCAGCCATTTACCTGGCGAAATCGTGACATTTAATCAATTTAATTGTCACTTTATTTTTCTTTATCGAAAGTTGGTTTTTTTACACAGTATTTTAAAAACTATAAATATATTTATCTATTTTTTATTATTTAATTAACGTCCATTATTAGGGTAAAATAAAATCTTGAAGATGTTGAAAAATTGGATAAAATGACGACTTTTCAAAACCAAAGTATGTCAAAGATTTTTATTTTTAATTTTTAAATTAATAAGACGCACATGGTTTATATTTAATATTTTAATTCCAATTTAAAAAAAGACTTTTTAATGTTTAGGATTCTTGGAAAATATACCAGACGAATCTCCAAATCCCTACACTTCAATCGGAAAAACACATATTAATAGTAAATTTATAAGAAAAAAATATATATTGTGTTCGGAAGAAGGGATGTATCAAACTTTTTGCATTTAAATGCATTTGCTAGACCCTTAACCCCAGAACCTGGAATGTATTTTTGTGGGACGTGGGATAACAGTCAAGATATCGGTTGAATTGAAATAACGTTTCTGAATGGAATTAATTGTTTGAATGACCATTGCTTGTAATCGGTGTACTTAGGTGTATGTTGCGCAGTGCTAAATTTATTTTAAGTAATGGGGGCAATCGCCTGCCTAGTGCGGACCTTGCGATAAGACGCAGCTTGTTTGTGTAGTATTATTGCTTGAATCTCGTGCTCCTTTGTGCGGCTGCCTCAGTGGCGGTCCGTAATGAAAGCGGCTACATCTAGCTGGAGCGCCCAGCCTCCGCCCCTGGAGCCGAGCAGACAATAAGGGATGCCTTTACAGCTGTACTAGCACAAATTTTACACTGATTACGCCACTCCACATATAGTTTAATCCCGTTTATTTATTTATTTAAAATCAAAATAAACATTAGAGAAAAAACCATATTTTTCAATTTAAAAAAATACCTTCCTAATGAGTCATTATATATAACATCATTTGATTAATTCAGTTGGTATCGTTTATATTATTTAATTACTAAAATGTGAAGACTTTCAAGGTAAGCGTTAAACTGATTGCTCTACTTCACTACAGTTAATAAAGATAAAATATATTTGTTGGAGTATAATACACATATGTCAAATATTAGATTTTTTATTGAATCGTTTCATTCCACGTATTTTTATTACTTCAGTTGGTTTTTTTTTTGTTGAGTCATAGGCTTTTTATTGACTTAAATATTCAAACAAGCAGATGAATGGTTTCAAGGTAATATAAAAATAAGATTATGCCAATTGAACTACTTCACCCCCCATAATTTTGGTAAGGTTGGTGAGATGTACATTTTATATAACAAAAATGGAAATTGATAAAAATTACGATATAAGTGGATTAGTAAAAATGGAATAAGTAAAAAATATTTTTTTCAAAATTTTGTATTATATTCACACTGAGGAAACATGAAATTAAATACCTTTCGGAAAAAAAAACGATTTACTAAGCTATTGTTTATTTTTATAATTTTAATGCATTTTTAAATTGACATGTCTTCTTGCTTAAAGGATTTAATGATAATTCAAATCACAATATACACAATGAAAGCCAAATCAACACATTAATTAAAAATATATATATATATGTTGAAATAATTATTTGTATTTAAAAAAAGTATATCGGAGTTTTTTTAGAAATACTATAATTATCTGTAACAGTGACTAAGACAATGAGAGAAGAAGTTTAAAATATGTCAGGTTTTACATAAATACACGTATTTTTTAATCTCAGCATAGTATCCACAAAAGATGAGAAAAATCTAAAAGTTTCGTATACATTTATTATTTAAAATAACTCATTGAAAACTAACTGTGATAAACCGTCCTTAAATTCAGGTAAACTTTTATTGCAGGCATATCTATTTGCTTGCTGAATTTTTTTTATCTATATTTATATTTATTGATATTCCATAGTTTATATAAGTAAGGGATAGATAGACAAGCGGGTTGGAGCAATCAGTATACATTTCGGCTATATCCAGCATGTTATGTCTCCGGATTATGATTAATGATTCATAGTTTTCAAATAGTTACGAAACGGTTTTCTTTTATTTTAAATCAATATTTTACAGAATAAAATAAAACATTTTGAATTCAGATTTTAACATTAAAATAAAGCATCGGTAAGTAAGAACGGTAACTACTGATCTATCAATATTCGATTTTAATTTTATTATATTTACATTTCATATATTTGCTATGGTAATTGTTAACATATTTTAATTGTATTTAGTATGGAGAATCAAATTATCTAATAAAGACACGAAACAACTAGAATTTCAGATTCACAAAGCCAGGCACAATAAACAAAAACAACAACTTCCACCCCATCCGCTCCCAAACATCAACCCTGATTAATCTTATACTTAGATGTAAATAAAATACATCAAAGCGGCGTTCAGAAGCCGAGGGGTGTTCCGCACCCCACGAGATAGAGCTCATCTAACAGGTATAATGTCATTATCGGGGTTAAATTCTAACCCCCACCCCTCTATGCAATTCATTAACTACCCAGCCGGGGCTCCAACGGGTTAACGGGAGCGTAAATGCCTTCACATAATAGGCTGTTTGGAGATGGGTCGTTTTTACCCGGAAATCTTGCATAATTTGAGGGATGCTTTTGTGATTTTGGTGGAGAATTTTTGTATTCCAACTTTTATGTTTCGTCTATAAATATTATTTTTTATGTCGTCTATATATTGATCTCGATTTTAATATGTTTAATTATTCTGTTTATAATTTACGTTGATTTTAATAAAATATATTTTTCACTGACATTTTAAAATCTTAAAAAAATTATAATACACATTGGTAGCTAATTTTATTCAATTGTTTGATCCAATGTTAAAGAATATAAATTCATTTAAAATATTTATTTAAAACATGTAGGAACTAGTTATCAGATATTTTTATCATGTCTTCATCACATAAGTAAAATAATGTTATTAAATTCGAACAGAGGCCATGAAGAAATCAGCTACTTCTATTCTAACGATCTTAAGTTTATTTTTCAAATTATATATTACAATAATCTACTCACTATATTAATTATTTCATGCATTGAATTACACCAGTCCTTCCCAAACCTTTTGACATACAGCACAAAATCAAAATATTTATTATTTCAAACCCTATTCATGAATGGTCGTTTTTGTAATACTTCACATATAAATAGCAAATGCGGATCGATGAGCTATGCGTTTCGAAATTTTGTAAGGTTTGTAAGGTTGACGAAGTCCTTGAGAGACGAAAGCATTTAAAATTTATGTTAAACATCAAACTTCATACTCGTTGTCTCAGTCTTCGTTAAATCTATTTAAATGTATACAAGACTATTTCAACCGGTTTCTGCTTTCTGTTTCCATTTTATACAAAATTTCGTTAATACATTTTTTTGTGTTTTAAAGTTAATTATAACCGATTCCTCAAACGATAAGAAAAATCAATATCAAATAGAACACAGGTGGTACTATTTCATCATTTTGTAGAAAATGCGGTTTTTTATGAGTCAACCACTGTAGCCATCTATACTTTTGTCTGGGTGTAACATGCGGATCTACCGAACGCTTTATAATTTATATTGAATTTTAAATATATATATTTAGTGTCTTGGTTTGGAAGAGATGCTTTTGCGTTCTCAGTTAAAATCAAATACCAATTCAGGACTTAAATACCGAGTTACTGCTCTCTGCCTGTGTGTTTCTCTCTCCGACATCTGCACGCGTCTCTGTCGTGTCGGAACTAACTAACCGTGCTCAAACCCAAGTCTCAGTGTAATCTACACCAGATCTAGCCACTTAGATACATTTGCGACATATGCTAAAGCATACACACGCGTAGGTGTGCCTGCCCAACAGTGGCGTGCGGTGAGGACATGCAATGTACCAAAACCCATTTATTGATATTTCCTACTTTTGATTTTAAAGCCTTCTACACACGCTACGACACAGCTAACAACTGAATGGTTTATAGCCAATTCCTTTTTTTGGGCTTTGAAAATAAAGGGACTCTTAAAAGTGGTCGGATGCAAAAAAAAACTAAAATTATTATCCTTAATTTTATAAATTAACCATATTCTTATTCAACCTTGAGTATATTGCATGCACTTTCCGTACGCCACTGCTACCTGATACTTACGCTACAGGTAAATATTAAGCATTCGGATACAAATATACATTATTTGTAGCTATAAAAACTTATTGGGTTGATTTAGTTTCTTGGGCGTTGAACTGCTTGAAGTTTTCAGTCCTTCAACGATTCGGTTTCTCTGCTAGGGCCATCTTCAGGGATTTTCATTTATGTAAATTTTTCTGATTAAAAAAACTTATCGCCTATTGAAAAAAAAACTTGTTGGGTTGGTAAAATAATATTTTTGTTGATCTTAATATTTATATAAAACAAATATTACGTAAAAAAAAAAAATGTATGTTATTGCAGTCAGAAATATTTAATATCTAAGGCATTTGAAAATTGAGTACCCCTGCGTGCAGTTAGTTATAAGTGCTCAAAATGAGCACTTTGAGTGGGTATTTGAATGTTAGTGAGCAGCTTTTTGAGTGTATTGCTGACCGGATGTGCATAGGAACAGGTGCCGCCTGGACGTGCATAATGTCAACATGAGATGCATCAACCGCACCCTCTGGCAGCTGCAGGGGTGGGCCATACTCAAATAAATTACCGATATCAGTGGCGTGCCGTGAATCCGAAATCTAACCAAGCATTTGTATTCGTAACAAACGCAAAATGACTCCCGATAACTGTTTTTTTTTTTTTTCATTCTATGTTTTGGCTGCGTTGTGTTTTCATTTTTCCAACGTATCAGTTCCGGTACCGAGGTCATCTTCAGGAATATATACACTCGAATACAAATACCAACAATTTATTACATTCGTTTCATTTAAGTACAATATGTGTTGTTTATATGAAATTTAAAAAATAAACATCATTGTGTATTTATATTTACGCAAAATTATCATGTAGGTGTCGATATTTTAAATAACTTTAAAATGCTTAAGAAAAAAGTCCAATTAAATTTATTCGTCACATTTTAAGTTGAGTTTTATTAAATCTTAGATGACGAACCTTTACAAAGCGACAACGTTTTGTTTTAATAAAACGTGAAATTTAGGATTAACATGTTGTAGCCCTGCTTGAATTCAATCTTACATGTATGAAAAAAAACTATTTAAAGCGTATTTATACTGCAATACCCAAAATAAACAGAAACCGTCCGTCAGCCCAGAGACTATTCATTTTATCTGTTTTCCAACTATTTTCAAGCATGAAATGTTTCATTGCTTTTCTGTATGTAAATTCAAATAAATCACCTTAGTTTTGTAATATTGAGCAATTTAGTCTTTTCTAAATGCAGCCAGTTACAATAAAGATTATAAAATATAATAATTTAAAATATTTTATTGAATTTGAGTAGTTCAAGCCAGAAACTATCTGAAAATTCAGACAGTGCAATTTTTTTCATATTTTCAGTACTTTAATATTTAGTAATAAGAAATACATAAAAAGACTTATTTCAAATTTAAGACAACCAAATAGTGATTAAATATAAAAATAAAAATAATTCAATAAATAAATTAAAATTGAAATAGTCGTTTTCATTTGTACCACGATTTGCAGGTAATACAACTTTATATGAATAAATATTTTGAAAACTGGATAGCCAATCTGTCGACCTGTTTTGTATCGCAGGAATATAATTAAGAATGTTTCAGCTCATTTCCAGCTGAAAACCTGTGCAGCCTTTTCACTGTCTCTTAAAAAACAATTAATTAGAATAACTAGTTCCAATATCTGCTGTAATACAGCTTTAGTAAAGTGGATATGTAAAATATTCATAAGACAACCAATCAGAGGTATTTTCTTTAATGCTTAGACAAATTATATGCATGCTGTAAATTTTGAATCAATGCATGCAGTCTTTTTCAATGAATATTTAAAAAATCTGATTTACTTAAGAGCACTTCTATGTTTAGCTGCCTACACACGATGCGACACAACTGACAATCGAAGTGTATGTTTACTGAGGTAAAACTATATTAAAAAAACTTTGACGTTATTGGCCTTAATTTGTTTGACTACCGTTTGTGTCGCAGCCTGTGGAGGCTGCTTTAGTTTCAGTTAGTTCTTTTTTCCTTAAAGCACTCAAGAACTAACCGCCGGAAGTTTTTACGCTAAAACATAAATGCGGGGAGATTTTTGTTTACAACTCTATTATTAGTCGCACCATTAAGAATAGTAGCTTTTAAGTAAAGCCAAAAACGCATAAAAGCGAAAACAAGGGCGCCATAAAACATGGGAATAATGCCTCACTTGTCTTGTGGGACTTGACGCAGTTTTACGAAAAGCTTTAGTTTAAGGAGATTCTATAAATACATCACGTTATCTTTAAGTAGAAACATCATTACCTCTAACTATCAGAGTAATTTACTGCTTATTTTAAAATGCAGTAAAAGCACCTTAAAGCAGTATCTACCCCAAACTTAATGGGATGTCTTTAAAATGTTTTGATATCCTTACAATATATATTACAATGACGTACTTTTTAACTCACTTTTCTTGAAATAACTATACGTTAATAGTATATGTATAAATATTACAATAATACTCACTAGGGATTAACAGTATAGCCTAGTATAGAAAATTTACAAAATATCACATACCATATATAGCATAATCACAAACTATCACATACTCTATATAGCAAATTGCAAACTATCACATACCCCATATAGCATGTTTACAAACTATCACATACCTTCTCTACAGTTTAAAAAATATGATCTGGCGATGAGCTCGTGTGCATATCGGTGATATATTTGGCGCAGTGCTGAAGTGCAGTCGCACCCTGTAGCGGCGGAGTCGGGCTTCTATTCCCGGACGTCCATTCAGATCGCCGGTCATTTTTAACCTCCGCCTGTCGCAGCGAGATTAATAGCAGCAGAGCCGGGCGGATGCGGAGACTCCGGGCCACGCAGTCGTGCACAGCTTGCCAACCGATGAATATGACAATTCATGCGCTGGCGGATCTTGAAAATAGCCAAACATTCTCGCTATCCATACATGCAGTGTGTATTTCACAGCAAATTTTTATTTTTTATTATAATTAAATCCATTTGAAAATCAGATGTCTGACGAAAGCGATAACCTACAAAAATATTTGTAAGTTTCTATGCGTTTACTTAAAAATAAATAATGACTATAAAAAATATTTTTAAAGTGTCCTGAAACCACAAAAGTATTTTTAAAATAGCTTGTATGTAACTGTCTATTTTTTTTATTATTATCAATCAATCATTTTAAGACTACGTTTTCGTATATTCTAAGCAATATACACACGTTGCGGCTGTTGCATTGTGTGCAGGCAGTTTATGAAAACAAAATATGAATATGATAATTTTGTAATGCATATATGATAGTTTATCAATTTGAATTTTAGGTTTGTATATATTTCTGAGACAGCGTTTGTGCTCTTGTCGGAAAAGCGCGTGTCTAGCGTGGGAACCTCGATTCCCGGCGCAACAATAGGCTGAGGGGCGTGGTCACGCGACAATGGGCATTGTCCCCGCCGCGCCGTGATTGGCTGGCGCTGGCCCCGCCCACACAATGGCCCATTGTTGAGCGCCCGCGAGGTGCATCGGCCAATCCACTCGGCCCGTCACGTGTACGTGGTTTCCATATACACGTGTTGATGCACTCGCGTCACAATTGCATGGGGATTCCACGAGCTCTATTCGGGTCACTTGAAAATGAATGTTTGACTGGTCACGCATGGTCCACGGATGCTTTTGTGCCACGTATCATCTTTTTGTTCGTTTCTTTTCACGTCATTAGAAAATGATAGTTGCACTTGCTTCAAAATGGCATGAGGTTTATTAAGTTATGCATCACGTGTACGCATTGTGCGTTAAACAATTCATCCACATCACAAGGATATGAGGTTTAATCAGTTATATGTCAATTTATTAATTTTATTTATAAATAAAAATACGCGTATCCTGTGGATGTAATAGTGACAAGTTTACGTAGTCTCATACGTTACAAGATTTTTAAAAGAAAGCTCTTCAATAACGGTTCCTGCTCAAGAGCAAAATACCAAATACTGACGCGGCACAACACCCAAGAACATATTATTCTAACAGCCACCAAGGCTTTCATGGTCAAAATGTATACAGAAAAAAAAACTTTTAAATGCCAACAGCTAAACAGTTGTGATAAATAGATATATTCCATTTTAACTAAAGCTTCTTTATTTACCTGATTTTCATTTGGTAATGTTATTTACAGCAAACTGTGTTTTATTCGTTTTATGTTTATTTTAAAACATTATTTTACAAATTGTATAACTTTTCATTGGTCTCTACTGTCGCAGAAATTGACTATAAATGAAACATCTCATATTTATATAAATATAAATTTGTAGTATATGACTTACAATAAATATTTAAAAAAAAACGTATCTTTAACCTGATCATGCATGAATGCTGAAATAAAAACAAATATAATTATAAATCATCACGTATATTATAAGAATCAACGTGTGTAAATTTAATATATAAACAGCATAATATCATTAAAATAATACTGTATCGTCTGCACACCAATGCTAAAACCGATAACCAACCAAATGATAAAACCAAATCTCTCAATTTCAATACATCAAAACGTACAATAATTCATTAATTGAAAATCCACCCTCATTCAAATTCAAAATACAGATTTTTCTACAAACCTACCCCCGTCTTATATAGGTGGCTGTGTAAAAAATCTGCATTTGATTATTCATACTAGAATGCGCCCCCGGGAATTCGTTTACTTTGAGAAGCCTTCAGTTGACTCCATTAGGCTAATTGCAAAAAGTTTCTCCATACAAATTAAGGGTCTTTTTTACTTGTTAATAACTCAGGTTTTTTCCAGACGGACTGTCTTCTTGGAAGGAAATTCCTCTCGCTCTGGAGCTGGTACATTAGATAATGAAGCGAGCTCGTAGAATATCTTTTAATTAATTAATCGAGTTTTTTAGTGCAGTCCCCTTGCGCAAAGAACGTTTTCTTTGCATGAAATATAAATATGCATGCTGGGCGTAACAAGATGGCACTGCAATATGAATCAAACACGGTCAACTTA
The DNA here is from genome assembly GCA_022113835.1 of Atopsyche davidsoni. Classification (NCBI taxonomy): domain Eukaryota; kingdom Metazoa; phylum Arthropoda; class Insecta; order Trichoptera; family Hydrobiosidae; genus Atopsyche; species Atopsyche davidsoni. The sequence continues at coordinate 9,483,745 of JAILWY010000015.1, forward strand.
GTATATACAGCACATCCTCCAAAAGCTGAGTATATCAGTAGTTTCATTCTTCTTCAGGTGCTTCTCCTTTGCTTACCTGTTAATGGTTTTCATAAGGTTAACAGTAATGTGGGTACCTAGTTATTTGCATGATAAAACTAATTTTTAATAAACTGAAAATGATAGAAAACTAAAACAGAGGACGCTATTGGCTAATCACAGCTTGGCAATTGGTTGTCTCTTTGTGTGCAGTCAGCTTAAGCAATACAGAAAATTAATATATTAAGCAGGCAAAAAATCAATTTTGAGAATACTTAGACATCAGAAAATTATATATCTGCTATCAGCTGGGTTGTTGTTTGTGTATGGTAAGTAGAAATCAATTTGGAAAGGGAGTCAAAATTGTCTATTTGCGTTTTTTTAAGATAAAGGATGCTATTGGAAAATTGTAAATCTGTTATCAGCTGAGCCATTGCGTGTGTAGGCAGCTCAAACAAAACAGCAAAAAAAAAAAACCTGAGGGGCAGAACAATCCGTCTCGGCGGCCGCAGTCGACCGGCTCGGGCGCCGGGCCGCGCGAGCGTGCGAGAGGGACGCACGCACATGAGCGGCGCGCGTGCGAGCGAGACGGCGGCACGCTAGAGGTGGACATGTGCGTGCCTTGAACCTTGCCGGGCGCCGTCACACGCGCAGTGTGTGCGGATAGAGCGGGTCTTTGAAACTTTTATTGAGTACTACTGATTTTTTTTAATGATACTTAAATATATTTATATCAACCTCTCTTAACATTACAAGCTTTATAATATTAATTAGGGCAATAAAAAAGTGTTTAAAACAAATTAATGCAACTGGCTAACTGCAAATTGTGTGGCTGTATATATATTCACCTATAAGCTACCTCTAGACGTGGCGACACAAACGACAATAGAACCTACAGTGTGCTATCTTTTGAGTTTTTACAGAGTGCTACCGATTTTTTTTAATTTTAGTTATTTTAACACCTATTTGAAATATGTTCACCCATAAACTACCTTAATGTGTCGTGACACAACTAATAGATCTATAATGAGTCATAGTTTGAGTTGTTTAGATAATTTTGTCATATGTACGCAGCTTTATACTTGTGACTCAAAAAAAGAGTAGTTCTCATTTTGGTTGGAATGTCTCAATATTTTTACATAAAATAATATTACTTAACATTATTGCGTCTTTTATTAATAATTCATAATTCAATAAAATTTAAGTTGAATAAAATAAATAATAAATACTCAATAAATATAAAATTAAAACAAATAATAAATATTATAATAAATTACAGAATTATACCTTAAAATAATTACACGATAAATAAATTAAAACAAAATCTATCTTTGGAAATTCAATGTAAAATTTTCATGTTTCATTAAATAGATAGTAAAGTTTTATTTTGTCAAAATCAAAGCCCTCATAAAAAATCATCATGGGTTTCGTGTTGTTTACTTATATTCTTAAATACATTCAAATACTAAAAAATAATTTTATATTATTATAAAAACGATATTTTATTGTATACTATTTGTATTAAAGTCGTTGTTATTTCAAAAGAGTTAAGTTCATAAATACAAAATTTATAACAAAAATATATTGACCTAAATTATTAATCTAAAGGAGTAATAATTTTAAAAATTACAGTTGTGTTTATTTTTAAGAAAACATTTATAAGTTAACAAGAATTTAATTAATTTAAGTGTATGGGAAGTTTAAATTATTAATATGTTTATTATTGCTCAAATATTTACAGTAGATTTGACATGGCTCGTATTTAAATTTCAGTATAAACTCAAACAAGCAAAAACCTTACCGTGTAATATCGACTTCAGCATCGGTTCTATAACAGCCTAAACATAACCGCACTTTCCATCGACGTCTTCAAAGCATTGCGAATACCCCACGGCTTCCTGAATGTTAATCCTTAATATCTCAAATGAATATTATCATTGTAATCAAAATTTCCCGATCAGAGCTCGATCGATCGATCGCTCGGCATGAAATATCGACTTAGAAAACGTCAGTACTATTATAGAAGACGCTTCTGCGAGTCTCGGGAGACGGGCGAGGCGGCGCGCACCCACGTGGGCGCAGGTGGGCGGGGACCCGAGCGAGACGGCACTGCGCCCCCCGTGCGCCAGAGCGAGACGCGACGCCGCCTTCCAGCTCCCCGCGCGAGGAAACCCACCGGAGCGAAAGAGACGCAGCGCGATTTTTGCCCGGAGCCCCGGAGGAAAATCCGCCGCGAGACGGAGAGAAAAAATCCTGCAGTTTATTGTTGTGCCTCCAGCGCGGGCGAGCGAGAGGGGCGGCGGCGTTTGTCTCGCGCGGAGGCGCCGGCCGCGCGCCAGAGCGGGACGGCTGCGCCCGCTCGCCCCGGCCCCCCGGCTTTGTTTGGAACGGGACGATGGATCTGAGCGAGCAGTGTCGGTCGCGACTTCGAAGGAGACAGTGTTTCGAATAGCGACGCGAGTCGCGAGATACATTTTTTGTGTGAATTGTTATCAGTACGCCCATCGGACAGTTGCACGACGCGCCGCCGCGCCGATTGTCCTCGGCTTGTACAGTGATCGCAAAAAATTAACTGTTCAACAAAACAATTTAAAAAAAAAACTTCAAATATTACGCTTCTCGTGAAGGCTGCGTCGCGTTTTTGTGACAAACGATTGACATTCGGCGTTCTAATTGTGACGTTTGATTTTTTCCGGAAACAGAGCAGTCGGACTCAAAGTGGTTTTCAGTCGTCTTGACAGCTGCGATCCTGCGGCTGGGGGTGCCCAGGTCGCGTCTCGCCCGCGCTGGACTCCTGCCGGGTGGTTTATTTTGGACCCTGAGGATCGAAGCGGACCCGACATCGACTCGACCGACAGCCGAACTTCGTTAAGATGCCCAAGGTAGCGGCCCTCGTGCTCCCTATTCTCCCTCCGCAGACTTCGCAGGAATTATTCCGCAGTCGTATTTCTTAAAAATGTCATTGGACCAAGAATCTTTTTTTTTTTTGACATTTCGAAAAGCGTACATTTTTACGATAATTTTTAAGCCCAAGAAAGAATATTTGAGAAATCAATTTATCGGAACAATTTGAATGCCTGATTTGGTTAATGCCCTTAATTTTCATCATTAAAAATATGCTTTCAAATATGTATGAGAAAAATATTATAATTAATTCTTATATTAACTGTCAATTGTCAAATTTGTTTTCAATGTTTGATAAATTAAATTGTCATGGCACATAAATTAACTGTTATAATTTTATAAAGCATACAAATATCAGTCAAGTGTGCTATAAACCAAAGCCATAAACATGCTTATAGTAAATTTAAAATGTACATTTAAGTACGTGTAATAATTTTTTAATGCCGAAAATATATGCTTATGGTGATATTCGACTGGATTATTTTACCATAAGATATTCATGTTATGTAGTTAGTACATTTAACATAAAATGAATATAACTGAAAGCTTAGTTATTTATTACAGTTAATTCATAAATAATACAACATGATTTAGTTTGTAATTTTTTTTACGAATTTTTGCAATATGACATAAATAAAAATTTTAAAAACGATTTTAACAGGATTTGCCTAATTCAAAAAATGTTTATTCACGGCTTGTTTCGACTTGAGATTCCATCCATCATCAGGTGAATTAAATATAATCAATTCTTGTACCTGGTTATAAATAAAAGCTCTGGTAGACATAAAGACTTTTTTTATTATATATTTTTACTAAATTTCATGTCTCAGTTAAAACTATTTGAAATGTGAGACTTAATATATTTTAATGGCAATGGATTTTAATATTTGTCAGACAAGAATAGTATTTTTATCAGATAAAAATAATGTCTCAATACGCAATCTTAATTGGACATCTTAACGCTTATAAAAATTAGAAATAATTAACGAAGAATTCGACTAATTAACGCGTCATCAAAAAATACACGAGGAGTGACTTTCGTTTTTCATACCAAACAGGAATCCTTATTGTTAAATCATTGGTTAGATTATTTTTATTCCAACTTGTTACAAACCGGTATTAAGAGTCAAGTTCACGACAGTCACACATGCTTAATAGAATGCATTAATTGGAAAGCGATAAGATGTCATCACCGTTTTATAGAACCGCACTCTTAATTTCTATTCATAGGTTTGATTAGAATATCAGCTTGGGGATTGTGTAGAAGTAAACCTTACGAGTTTTTAATAATTATGTATATTGCACGAATTAAGTTTCATCATTTGGAAATTCGTCATTTATTGTATGGTCGTAAATTATTTGGTTTTTTGGCTACTGAATTATACATTATGAGTAAAAGATATTGCGTTCTATGAATACATAATTAAATAAAAATATTGATAATTATGTAGTATAAAGATTGTTCGTATTAAAAACAAATGTTTTTGAATGTTGTTTGCTATATTTGATATCTAAACACTAGACTGGGTTATTTTATCTTTATAGTCTCATTGTTAACTAAAATGGTCTTATTTGGGGTATATAGAATCAAATTAGTATAACACGAAGACACCTCTCTAAGAGTTTATCCCATTTTTCGTAGAAATTTGCTTTTTATAGGAATATTTTTTTCAGTTGATATTTCCTGCAATTGAGAGTTAAATACAAGTAAATTTGTACTTTTAAAATTATAAAAATTAGATATATTTGTTTAGGAAATTTAATAAATTTAATACCTTCCCTTTAATGACTTCGACCTCAATAAATTTTCATTCTTTTCATTATTCTATCTAAATTAACATTAGATAATAATAAAGATAAATTTATTACTTATAAAAGCAAATAGTCATTTATTATGTATATTTTACAACCAGCGTTAAAAATGTATGCATAAATCTCAGAACCTTTCCTCGTCACCGCTATCAGATTTTTTTTTTAATTTTAATTTTTAACCGACAATTTAAAATACAAACAATGTTACATTTTCATTGCAAAATTCCATATAATATTTTTTATTTAAAATGGACTTTGCCTCAACATAGTATAATTATTGTGAAATTTTATAGTTATCAATGCCTGAGTATTGATATTTGGACGTTAATAAATGTTTTTAATTATCCTTTAATCTTATACAGTTTTGTTAAAAATATATATGCGCAATTTTCTTTCAAAGCCTAACATTTAAAAATGTATGAATAAAAGCACATAACATTTTCATGTATTTTGGGAAGATTTATTTTTAGAAATATAAATCTCATACCCCGAAAATGAGTATTTTTAAAATTAAATATTATGATATATATATATGACATTCGGTGATATAATTTAAATGCATATATACTTTTCTGAATGAGTATTTAAATTATTTTTTGAATATATTTAACAAAGATTGCTTCGAAAAGCAAGGCTTTCTAATAAATTTATTTCTCACGGTGAACTTTTTTCGTTATTTCTGACAACTGGTACAAGTGCTGTGATTTCTCAATTGGAGATAGTGTAGCGATAGCTCATTAATTAGAGACTCGGGGCGTTTACCCACGAGACATTTGCCAACACCCCTTTAAAGCAATGCATTCTTAATTTTTAATTGATTTTATACGTATGAATTTTAAATATAATAAATAACCAATTTAACAATTTCAACTATTCGGTGGCTACTGACAAGTCAATTGAGATGTTTCATTGATAACAAATTCAATTAAATTTTTTATTAATTATCAGTGAGATATTTTTATTAATTTAAATATATTTTAAAAAATCAATACATTATATAACTCCTTGCTTAACATTTTTTTAATTTTTATATTAATTATGAGAATTCTCTACAGTTTCAAATACAATGAATAGTTTTATTTAATTTTTATTGTGTTTACATTGAGATACGTTCTGGGAAGAGCTGATTTGAACCTCATGATTAACTTTTGGATTTTACTCATATGCGTTAGTGATTCATTTAAAATATATATTTTAATGAAATTTCACGTTGTCTTAACACCTAATAATACTAATATTTTAAACGTGATTGTATTTGTTTGATTAATTTATTTTAAAGAAACACATTGAAGTTATTCGTAGTATTAAAATAATTTGATATTTGTACGTATTTAATAAATCTTCATATTTCACGCTAACAAGTATATTTTTAATTAATATATTTCAAGGAAACCACATGAGTTATTTCTTCAGCAATACCTGCTGCCTGTTTTACGACACGGATAGGATTCGAACCTACACCTCGCAGGTTGTTGTAACTCAGTGCTCTTGCCAATTAGCCTACTATTTTACCTACCTATGCGCCTATTATCACTTTTGATTGCAAAATAGTATGACCTGTGTCAAAATGAGAAATGTTTGCCTCGTCGTTTCATGCGTGAATCGATAACCTAAAAACACACTACAATTCGACCGTTTAAAAATAAACCGGTAATCTAATATACCATGGAAACCTGTACATTTATGTATTGTACTTTCATGGTCTATACACAAAGGATAACATATTTTAATACAAAGGACCGGGTCTTGAACCCAGGTGCTCGGGACTTCGAGAAGGTGATTCTGATATCAAGCCAACCGACATCGTAGAGTATTGTTGCGTGAATTGCATTGTCAATGAAAAGTGGGATGTTTTTTTTTTCTGCTGCCGTACTTGTCTAAAACTTTTATGGTAATTCAATATTGTTATATACTTCCTTTATCTTTTAACCAATATTTTTTTACTTTGCAAAAAAATAATATATATTAAGTGAATGGTATTGTAATAGAAGTCATATAAATTATTTGCTACATCAATGAATATGAAATATTACGATGAGAGAAATAAAAAAAAGGTTTTTTTAACCATACAAATTTATTTAGTAAGAAAAACGTATCTTTTATTTATAGATAAATTATATATTAACTGGCAATCACACTTAAATGATATAGTTATAAATAATATTTGGGTTTGAATGAAACCTGTCGCAAAAAATATTAACGTCAACTAATAAATATAATAATTGATGGAGACGAATCTTCGATTGTAATGAAGGTGGATGTCATTAAACTCAAACCGTCTGTAAAGGTTACAGCTCTACTATCTTCATTGAAGACCAGATCCTTTAATTCGGCGACAGAAGGATTATAGATCAACTGGCAATAACAACGGGTCTCGATATCCGTATTTGAAATAAAAAAATCTTATCAACGTAGAGTTATTATTTTTACTGACGCTTGATATAGACATATCTCCGATTGCGGTGATGATAAGTGTCATCAAATCCAAACCGTCTATGAAGGTCACAGCTCTGCTCTCTTCATTGGAGACCATGTCCTTTATTTCGGTGACAAAGGATTCTGTATTGTGTCTGCTGGCCGGACGACAATCGGCTTCCTGCCGCGGCTGCTGACAATGGAGACTCCGTGCGATAACGAGGCAGCTAAAGGTGGCTGGGCTGACTACAATGCCGGTGATGATGCTCTCGGCGTCTTCAGATGACATACGCTGATTGTTGGTAAAGCTGCCTACACGCGCCGCTACCTAACTGATAACCGATGCTAAAGACGGCTACACACGCAGAGACACAACTTGCGATTGATTTGCAAGTAACCATTAGCTTCACTTTGCAGCGTGTGTAAGCAGCTTTAAAAAACCAACGCACTTAGCAACACAACCGATAAAAGTCTTATTTTTTTAAAAAAAATTTCAATAAAACGTATACTTTTCCGGTTCATTCCATACACTTTCTCAGGCCTGTAATAAATAATACTGTAATTAAAATTTAATGTTTACTTGATGGTTTAAATTCGTGCCAGCAGACTTTAAACTAATCTCACACACTATTCAAGTATTTTTTATAAGGTCCTAATATGCGTTTTTTATTAAATATTTGTCCGTACACTTACAAGACCTCACAATGGCATTGTGCTACAGCCACGTTTGATACGCGCAACAATGTAACAATAAACTGAATGGATTAATCTCGCCCTATTCACGATCAGGAATTACCGGATTAAATCCCGGTAGGGCGAGACTTCCTTCGTTTTCAATATTTTTACATACATCAAAAATATTTAGCGACGTTCCCACTTTTTATTTTTTGACGTGACTAGTTTCGCTAACATGCTATCTTCGAGCAGAATTAGATTTCGTAAATTATTTACAAATGAAAAAGTATTGAAGAGTTTATAATAAACAAAAGCAATTTAAATAGCCCCTAAGATTTACATTCCTGATAAGTAAAAATATTATAATGAAATGCCACCAATTACTTTCTGTCAAAAATATTAACTATACATTCAAAATTAAATTTTCGTATTTTTTTAAATATGAAAGTCATTAAATTCAATACTTTGTTACGAAAAAAATTTCTATTTATTAACTACACAAAATAAATGCTCAAATTTATATGAATTCGTAGGTTTTGACGCAAATGTTATAATATGGTCTTAGGGTTCTTGGGTGGTTCGTAGGTTTGTGTTCTCCGATTTTTCGGTCCCGATACCGAAAACATCACTTAGAAGATCATATAAAACTCAGATTTACCTCAAATAAATAATCCGCTCAGTCCCAGGTTAATAGAGTAAAGAAGAAAAAAAAAGACAATTTTCTAAGATGTTTTAATAACAAAATTAGAAAAAACCCGGAAACGGCTGTATGCGATACTGTGTTTCTTTGCAAAATATAACTGATTGTTTTTAATATTTAAGAGTATAGCAATACCCCGCTTTACGCGACCCTGTTATGCGCGGTTTCACTATAACGCGAATTTCAAACTTTGCATTAAAATGCCTCGCATTACGTGAATTTCTTATTTAAGAATATGTATGAACATAATGTAGTCATTGACTTCTCTTAACAATTAAAAACAGCGTTGGGTGTTATGAACGTATTTTACAAGAACGTAAAAGAAACGCTACCCAAAAGACAATACATGTATTTTTCACTAAATATTACATGTAATGCTTTAGAAAGTGTTCTTAAAATTAAAGTGATTGATTCAAATGATTCGTATTTTTTTGTATTAAGTTTTGACTATGTATGTATGTTAGCTCGTAAACCCTGATATACGCAAATTTCGCTTAACGCGATTTTTTCCGAAACGTATCCCTTGCGTAAAGCGGGGTATTAAAACTGTTTCACTGGTCTATATAGAACTTTATGAAGTGTAGATGGACCCGGGAACCCCTTGCACTATCCTCCCTGAAAATACAGATGATGAGTGAAATGGTCACCAACCTCCTCTGAGGAGAAGCACTTGGAGAATATTGAAGTTTATAAACAACTCGATTTTTGCACGGACGTATTCACCACACAGATCCTCCAACAGAGCGTTTCCCAACCCGTTCGAAATCCCGGTGGATAAAGGCCCGCCCGGGTCCGACTGCAGAGGATCCACCGCGCGGTATAAAGGGCCATTCACACCGAGGACTCACCCCTTCTCGCCATTCTCCGTTGCACAATCGCGCGAGTCTTCGGGCTTTTGTGAAGGAAATTTTCATTTTATTACCATTGTGCCGCCGGTGGCTCGGATGAATGCGCCTTGCGTGCGCCACGAGGACTTGACACTCTTTACCGTGCGATTTTTTTGTTTGGGTTGGCTTGTAAGCTCAGTGGTACGACCTAAACTATAGGTTGTTGCTGGTTTGATCCCCGTTCTGACAGGAAAACTCCTACTGGCTCGCGCATGTCGAAGATCTTTAATTTTACAGAGTAAACTACAAAGTTATCAATGCTCCAGTAAATTACCTGTATAAAGAAATCAGCCACTGTTAATTACCTATGATTTAATGAATTGAGCCGATGCTTGACTGAAAAATTATCCTTAGCATAAAGAGATATTTTGATATACAAATATTAACGGTTTCTAGCATCAGAGTGAAATTGAACCTTTTTAAATCAAACTGATAAAAAGTATCGTATTTAGATTTTTGAATGCGACAATATAGTAAAAATATTTTTAAAAAACCACCCCAGATTAAAATTGTCACTTTTTCAAACAAAAGTGTGAATTTCAATCTTCGAAAATACTTTAAATAATTTTCAGATTGGTTTACTTCATTCTCTATGGTTTTAATAAAACCACGTAGTCTAGTAGCTATCATACTTGCTTGCTATGGTATGGTTATTTTTGGGATCAACATTTTGCAGGTAAGAATGAGTATATGACATCAGATTCTCGGCTATAAAATAAATGCAAATTAAAAACTTCTTTATATATTGACGGAGCGCCACTGTTTTATTTTTTTTAAATTACAATTTATCGTAACGCCACTGTTCACTGTCCGTGTTGTAAGTCCATTGGCGTACAAATAAATGAATAAAATGATAATACGAATTTGTAAATAAAAGCCTAGAAGGGGTCTCGATTGAGGGGTCCTTTGTATGGAAGGCGATGGGGCTGCACAGACAATATTGCGCCGAGAACGGAAGGAGTAACTTGAGAATGGATTTCATGAAATATATTCTAATTTTACTATACGTAACGCAGCATTTTTAATTCCTTTGTAAAGCAAAATAGTCTCAAGAAAATATTTTTATTATTAAAGTAAAAATTTGAAAACAAAAATTATACAGCAAATTGTGGTTATTAATTTTTGCTTAGTGAATTTAACTGATTATTTAATATCAATTAAAACCATGCTTGTTTACATTTTTCATCTTATAGATAAAAACTGATTTATAAAATAATAATTTTTTAAATAATTATTTATGTTTTTTGAGGTTCCTTTTAATGGATAAAAACAATAATAACTTCTCAAAAATACACCCTTTATTATTTATAGCATTTCCATATTATGACTTTTTTATTTTAAGTATACATAATATTTTATAAAGCACGTTGCTTGTGATATATGATATTATTACTTCTAAATAATATAATATTTTATAAAATGTCGATATCTTAAGCCTGTTGAATGAAAAATGATAATTTTTTTTATGTTTAAACTATAAATAAATGATTGTATTTATGATCGTGTGGGGTATTGAAAAATCTTTTTTTGTGTTAGTAACATTGAACAAATTCTTAATATTTTATATTATTTTTATCAACAAGCAAGTACAATTCATCTTATCGTAATTTTTAAACAAAACCGTTACAAGGACGTAAAGAATTTGTTTAATTATTCATATATTATTAAACTTAAAAAAAATTATCACTTTCACTCAAACGATAACAAATATAGAACAAAATTTTAATAATGTAGAGCGAGCGATTGTGTCGTTATCAGGCTAACTAAAACAACAGAAATATTACCCAAGCAACAATTTTTTTTTCTAAATCATTGGACATATTATTTGTCACAAAATTGCACTAACAAGATTTAACCACCTAACAAGTTTTTAAATAAAAAAAATTACCCACAACCTCTTCTTAATATTTTTTTTCTGTTGAATTTATTAACATTTTATATTATTTTAATTTCAAAAATATCTTACACCATAATTTTTCAATCAATGTTTTAATTTTTAAAGATTTATACTATAATTATCTTTACGACTGTATTTGAAACCAATAATTACATGACACGTATGACAACACGATATTTATATATATAAATATATATATGTGAGTGTGTGTGTTGTTGATATTTTTTTACTAATCATTTCAATGCCCTTTCAATTGAATTATTATGAATCAGAAAAGTCCGTTAACCCCGCGTTTTGCGATTTCAGCAATAGACGAGGTCACGCGAGGGTTATCTCATGATTTTCAGTCAAGACGTACTTCGTTGCACTTACAAGATATCCAATTCGTGATTTAATTAGATCTGCTGATTTCTGCCGCTGGACGAAGGTCTGTTAGATTTGTTTTTATTATCAGTTGTTGTTGAACCACCCAAGGGTTAATGTCACCACTATTTCTGTTTAGAGTGCTAAATTATCACTACTTGTACCGATTTTTGTAAATTAGACTTTATAATACTCTAAAACACAATATGACAAAAAAAATTTTTTTAAGGGTTCGTTAGACTGAATTACTGATTTTTATATAATTTTTCTTTGGGAAACTCATATTCGTCAAAACATGCAAACTATAATGTGTTTTTGTATGTTTCTAACCTCTTCATATCGTGTATTTTTATTGATTTAATATAAATATACAATTGCCATTATTTTTTGATTATTAACAGTTGAATCTGTAAAATAAAAGTTAAATCTATAAAAAAAGCGTTAAAAGGCCATCTTCAGGGATTTGGCCCTAGTATCAGAACCGAAACGTCGGAATACATAAACCATTAGCACCCAAGAAATCCCAAGAGCACCTAATAATATCAACTGCCAAAACCTACGAATAATAAATTCATAAGTGCATAAATTTTCCCTAAGAGGCATGCAGTCTCTATAGGCAAAATATCACTACATAATCTACTAATACATAATCACTATAAATATTCTATGAATTTTTTTTATTATACTTTGAATTTCTATGCGTTTAATTACTCTGTGGTATGGTATGTATTTTTAACTGTATGTACTATAATTATTTATTAAAAATTTAACAAGTTGTTTGAGAACTAATCTTATTTAATTCTATCGTATTTTAAAAACGTAAACTCAATTTTACAAATAAATATATAATCTTTTTTATACAGTCTTATAGCGTTAATAAAACTGACATTATAACATAATATTTACTTCTCCCATAATGTGTTGGATAGCGCGGTGTCTTTGTGCCTTAATAAATAATAGACAATATACAATTTAAAAAAAATAATTCAAACACCGTCAAAGATGCCCGGTTTTGAAATACTCCGACGCCGCAATTCAAACTAGAAATGATTAGTCAATCGTCGATTAGTTTAGACTGGGTTGCCAGAAACAATAAACGGCCAGTCAGTTTATTTTGACAATTCAATCCGTAGCCGAAAGATTCGATTAATACTTCCTTCGTATCAATAGCTATCAACAATTATCCGAACTTTGTCGGGGACCGCCAAAAGCAGTTTAACCGAATAAATATATTAAGGCACATTCATTCGACGTCGGTAGTTTTTATCTCTCCCAGACGTAATAAATATACAATAAGAACGAAGCTTAAAGATAACTCGATGCATTGATTACGCGTGGAAATCAATGAAAGGTCTTGTACAATTAATTTATTTTATCATTTAGAACGGAACAAATGTGTTCTTTTAACTTAACAAACTTTATTAATACATAAAGCGAGCTTTGTATTAAAAAAAATATGTATGTGTATAGATTTAAATATTTTATCACACGCAAACATCCTTCCTTTAAAATTTTTAAAATTAAATAAAAAATTCTTGTGAATTCAGAAAATGATATTTATCAAGCAATTACACAACAAAACTATTTTTTTTATAACATAAAAAATAGTTATTTTGTCATTGTTGCGTAGTCATGAATTATAGAACAGAAATACGAATATCACATCAAAATTGAATTTAAAACATTTTCTATCATGTAAGATCAAAAAATAAATCAAAATACAAATCTAGGCAAATGAACAACAGATTTATTTAATAAAGCAGTTGGATATAATTGTACATTGATTATTCGGAAAAGTACAGATTGCCACTATAGCAAAGGTCAAAAAGTCAAATAATTATTTAAAATACGTCATTATATCAACATCAAAACAGTTTGTTACTATTTATCAAACAATGACTGCCTTGAGATATTAATATTATGTATTTATTGAGCCGATCAATGCTCTAATAATATACATGATTTAAAGATTATACGAGAGATATCCGTACCTAGAAAAACAGAACGAGGAGACTAAATATCTTGAAAAAAATAAGCCGCATTGGGAAAGAGTAAGTGTATAATTATTACCTTATTTTCCTTACATACAATGACGATTGTAATTTCATATTCATTTGGCTATATATATCTGTTAATTTTTTTTACAGCACAGCATGTAAAAACGTCATATTAAGCATTGAATAAATAGCGAAGTATCCCTTGAATTTTCGAGGGCTTATCATACTTGAAAGGCAAAAGTGATTACTGTCATAAATGATTATTATTTTTTAGCCATTTTGCTATTCGTATCTTTTGATTTTATCGACGGCGGAGAATTGTCTTTTGTCTTGTATCACAGCAGGTAAAAACGTCATATTTAGCATTGAATAAATGGCAGAGTATCCCTTGGCTGTCACACTCGCCTTGGCTCAAGTCCAGGTTTTCTAAGTATTCGCAATCCGGTGACGTCATAGCGTAGATTACATTACGGACATTCGCAATGATCTACTCCCGCGATTATGATAGGTCATTACTAATAAAAGTTAGCATAACAAAGCACTTTGCGCGGACCAGAACAGTGCACATCTAGGCGGGCTCACCAATAACTCAACGTCTCCTACGACTTATGCTCAGTTCAATATATGTTTTGTCTTATATTAGACTGAACTGCTATTCGACCTAACCTAAAGTATATAAAATATATATAAAATATACCTACATTGTTTTAGTTAATATACGTCTTTTTCCTTGAGCGGAAGACGTCCGAGCGAGAAATGGGATATAAATAGTTACATCACTTTCTAAACTGTTTAATACGTAAAGGCTTATTTATAGGTGTTTTCTTCTCTTATATACTTATTACTTCTCTGGGATTCGAACCTTCAGCTTCATGATTGGCAAGCTAGAGAAATAACGGCTGAACCACGAGATTATAAACAGTGTATCAAAACTGCTTTGTATTTATATTAAAGTTAATATAGCATTTTAAATAAATGTTTAATTATATTTATTTTTTCATATGTATCGCCCTAGAAAGCCTTGTAATCTAATTTATTGTAGTATCTATATATAACTTAAAAAATCGGATTAAATTTTGGCAGCCGTTGTCATAAAATGATATTGGAATTCCTTGGGTATTATACTGCGTAGTGTTTTGCTTCCAACGTTGGATCCTCGGAGATGGAGATAGCTCCAGTACCGGGACCGAAACGTCGGAAGAAAAAAAAACACTTCTCAGCATAGCACCAAAGAAATCGTTAGTATTTACTAGCACGTAACAGCATTTAGTGTAGTGGAACAAAGAAAACAAACGCCGCCTTTCCAAATAAACAAAAAGCGACGAATGACCAATAGCCGAACGTAAATAATGGACGCCAGAATTTGAACAAATGGCGGCGGATTCCCGTCTTCCGCGCCGCAAATAGCCCGCCGCTGTAAATAATAAAAGGACAGCGTTATTGCGTTCGAACGTGATCCGTTAGCCGTTAGTTTCTTCCCAAATCCCGTGCGATCCTTTGTTTTTACAACATCGTATATCTCGCTGCAGTCCTGGGCTTCCGATATTTATTTATTTCCTGATTTATCGCCGGGACAGTACCTTCGGATTTTTGGGCTGGCTTAGGTAATTATCACATTTGATGGGGGTGTGACAAGCTTCGACATGATTTGTAGGTTTTCTTGTGAGCTTAACACACTTATAATTTTAAATAAATCGTATACTTTTCGTAGTCTTGTAATTTTATGGCTTATATGCTTTTTTTTTTAGCCATGGCATTTCAAGCTCGAATATAAATTTCTTTAGATGTCTTTAAGCATAAAAATCTTAAATATCTATATTTATTGCAGGCTTTGAAGGCTTATCTACAAATAGTGCGTCATCATAATAATCTGAACACCTTCGTTTAGAATGACATGACACTACAGACTTGAACTTGCGATTGACTTGTCAGGACAGAGACTGAACCCAGATTCTCTTTGTAATATCAGTGTAACCACTAAGCCAATAAGTTATTTAATAATAATATTATCAAGAAGCTTAGAAGAGTAATTATTTAAACGAAAATTCGAAAATATTTTATAAGTTAGTAAAAAATATAATAATAATTAAAAGCTAGTAGAAAATATAAGCAACGAAACCAAGAAAGATGGGGTATTAATTACATATGATAATTTTGTCATTTTATGTAAAAATTTGGTGTAAAAAAACTATTTAGAATCTAATTAAGCTGTATGAATAAAAATATGGATATATTAAATATTAAAAATATAACGTATTGAATAACAACTGCTTTTATTGATTTATGAGAAATATATTTATTTCATATGTATATGTACACCAGTGGAGTGCGGTCCATACAAGCAATGACATGCACGAAATGTACAAATTTAATGTAAAAATTTAGGCAACGATTATTTATTTAATTATAGAATATGTCGTTTGGGTGATTTATATTCAGTGGACAAAACCACTTGCGTTGATGTTTGACTCACAGCACGCCACTGGTGTGCAGGCGCCTTGTTCCCCGCCGCGATACTCTCGCCGCCTCCCCTCATTCTCTCGAAAACCCAAACTAACATCTCTATCTGCCACGTGTTTGTTTGAATTCCAAACAAGCGGGTCCTTGGCCGTGTCTGGCGAGCCACGTGGGGAGGGGCTTCAGAGGCAAGGGGCACAAGCAAAGCTGCAGCAGGTAAATGTAAACACCACAGCGGGTGATTTGTCGTATTAAGAGAATTTGTCGATGAAAATCGAGTATATCGACGAAACCAGTAACCCAAAGAAAAAAATATATACTTCAGTGTCTATTTATTCTATTCGACCGAATTACGTAAGAGTTCGTTTCCGAAATTTTCGATTAAGTAAAAACGCATATTTTCAACGCGATAGAATTATTACGGCGTAAAAGCAAACAGTCTCAATTATTACTTAGCGTCTACTTTGAAAGTATAATAAAAATAAATATACAACAATAATAAAAAACGCTTTTCGGACAAAATGCACATCCTCCGCGTGATAAATTTGAGCCTTTCGGACTTCTCGCTCGCTCCCTCGGTACGGAAATATCACCGACAAGGGAAGCGAATATCATAAATCGGTCCTAACGAGACGCAATAAAAAATAATTAAGCCACAAAGTATTGTAATCTTACACCACACGTGTGCGGCTCTGAGCTCGTCCCAAAGGCTCGCCTTCAATGCTCGCCAACAGCATCTTCATCAAAATGCTTTAATTTATTTTTTAAATAAATGTCAACAAGTACCATGATTTAGTGTTGATAAATGTACAAATTCGATAGATTGTGTCTTGAACAAAAAGTGTGATAAACTGAAGTAAAAGTTAATGTCTAAATAATCCCACTGTGATGTTAAAATATAAGTCACGGTTTGAAATGCATTCACACGTGCAAATAATTATTTAACAAGTATGTTTAAAAAATATTTCTGCAATTGAGAGTAACTAAAAAAAAAACGTACATGCAACGTCATGCAGTGAGTTTAAAAAACAAAAATGGAAAATATCATCACAAGTATATTATTAAATATATTTGTAGGTTTTCTTGGGTTTTATATATCGCTTTTTTGGCCTCAGTACCGGAAATTACATATTTTTTTTTTTTTTAGATATTACGTGGCAAATGATGTTTACAGTTTATGACACATATTTATATATAATGAAGTAAAATAAATATTGAAAGTAGATATTGTTTATCCTTGAACTTGCGTCTAGATTTCAGTCCCACGTGATGCGACCCTCTGAAACCCGATATTTTCGACGACTTTTGCGCACAGTGCCGCGTCCCTTTGCCACTCGTCGCGCGAGTCTTTGATTTCAAAATTCCTTTCCCTGAAAATAAATCCTTGGAATCGTTTAACACTATTATATTCGTTGTATTTGCTAAAAACATATAACTTTAAATTGCTTACACTTCTCATTTTACAGAAGTGCAATTACATTCAGAAATATTTTTGTGTGTTTGCATTCCAATTAATTAATGAAGTGATGGTTATGAAATATTTGGTAGTCGTTTTAATCAATTTTTTTTGGGTGAATACTTCAAAATCAAAACGGCGATTTTTTTCGTAATTTTATTATTGTTTGCTATAATTTTTCATGCTGCTAGCGTACTTACTTTATTACCTGCCACTTACTCCTACTGGATTTTTAATAGATATCTATCACAATAATAAGATTATGATTCATAATAATTTATTAATTGTAATCCAACGTATAAAGTTTGGTGATGACCACTTTCAGAGACCTATATTTATAAGTAATGCACCCCTTTATTTTTATCGCTGAAGTAGACCCCTTGCAGGTCAACATCGACCCTTAGGCGTCGATATAGACCACTTTTGGAACCAATGCATTAAACCAACAAATCAACATATAATAAAGATAACTGTTCATTGCTATGCACTCACAAACAATATAAATCTTATAAGAATAATACAAACACACTTATACGCGCGTTGTTTACTTATTTCTCAGCGACATCAAGTGCTTCATATGGTCTCCATAAAAATTCCCATCCACTTCACTGAAAAAATGAAATCTTCTCGACGCTGAGGCACTCAAAGTACAACGCATCATTGTATTCTCCCCCGAGACACATGGCGGAGTGGTATCTTTGTAAACCTGCCAAAGTCATTAGAATATTACAAAAAAGGGAACCTATTACTAGGCCGAAACGCTGTGTGGCTGAAGCTGTCTACACACACTGTGATACAAGCAAAAACCGAACGGAGATCGACTAATATCATCTTCCTCTTTTGTATTGATTACTTTGACAAAACTTTAAATATACACATACAAATAAGACGCGATTGTTACAATTCAGTAGTTTAGTACTACCGTTCAGTTGTCGGTTGTGTTGTATCGTGCTTAGGCTGCTTTAAGTTGCCTACACAATGATTAAATACGTAAAAATGTTAATTTAATTTTAAAATAAACGAATTTCACATCGTGCACACAAAAGCCCCACGTGACTACACTCGGCATCCACCCTTCCTGACCCATTTATCGCATTCAATTATTGCTCCTTCGATTTGTGAACACGTGTTCAAGATGGCGGCGCAACATGGCGGCCGCGGAACAATCACTGCTACCTCGGCGCATGCGCTGGATACATGAAAATTGCATTACAAAGGTACAATAGCCTTAATGAGGCGGAAGATCTGAGTGTGGCCCACATTAGGGTAGCCCGGGTTTGTTTACCTTTCAAACCCCATGTGTACCCTTTTTCTATAAATCCAATTCTAAATCACGTCATTCCTAATTGAAGCATTTTATTTTACTCAAATCACCTGACGTATTATTTATCCATGTCTTGGTATGTGGTAAATTTGAGCCAACAGTTTTTTTTAACCGGTTACACACGCTGCGACACAACTGACACCCGAATGATAAATAATCAATAGAGTGCCTTTATATAAGGTTTTATATATGTTGAAAATATAGCCTACAGTAGTTGATTTATTCTATAGGAAGATGGAAGTTTACATGCATGCGAAATTTGCGATAGCGGCTGGTAGTCGAGAGTACAGCCAATCTAATAAAACTTGTATTCTGTGAGACGTTCACTATTCTCCTCTTAGAAGAATCACCTGATTATGATGATATAGTTTTTCATTTATAAACAACGCAAAAGAGGACGCTGTATGGTTTTAGTTGAAGAGAGAGTTTATAAAATTTACTGCTATGGGAATCATTGACCAAATTCAGAGTCCGGTGAAATCAAGGTACTTTCAATCATCAGAGCTTACTGTAAGGATCGCAAGTACGACCTTAAATACATTCATGATTATTAAATAAAAGATATTGGGTAGTAATTATATATTAAATATATATTAAAAGACAGGTTTGGTTGCCAAAGTGTATAGTCATAATATCGCTTATTTATACAAAAATCAATAAAAAAATTGCGCACTAAATGTTCGCAACAGTTTCGTTCACCTTCACAGCGACTTATTGTCTGTCCTCCTGTATTCACATGCACCCCAATTGTCCCCCATTGTGCCCCATTGTGCCCATTGTCCCCCTGATTTATGAGGCATCGTCCTCTCTCCACCCTTCCCGTCTCCATTCACCGTCGCCGTCTTCCTTTATTTCTCGTCCGCAATAATGGGTCCGCTCCTCGTGTTTGCGGACTGCGGACTTACCTGCGCACAAAGCCGCGATTGTCCTCTCGTAGCAAGATGTTAGAGCTCTAAGTCCAGTTTTTTTTTTGGCCGCGACATTATCTGCATACGGACAATCAAACTGATCCAGAGTGTAGAATAATGAATACAATATGTGAAAGGAAGCATTGCGTGAATTGAAGGGTTTTATGCGACGTGAATACTCGATCAACAAGTTTATATAATAACGTAATAAGACATAAAAAGTGTATTCGTATTAGAATTCAGAGTAATTCTCATGTATGGGAATTCAATAAATTAGCTATACCTGATTGTAGCATCCGCTTTGCAAGCTTTTACTCACCATGTTGACTATAGCCACGGGTTCTTTAGTCATGATATCCGTTGCCTTCAAGACCCACCCAGCCAGTAATATTTTAGTGAATAATATGATATAATATAATATTCCTTTCTGATTTTAATTGAAAATATAAGGACTGTGGTATCAATGTTTTTCAATATTTATGAGATATTGAATAATATCAAGTTAGTAATATAACAGCCTTTTTAAATATTTCTGTAACTCAGCATTAGCATGTTTTAACATGTAAACTCAGTCTAGCTAAAATCATACTTTTGATGATATATCTGATAAGGTTAAGGCTGCGACTCATCTTTAGCAAGTTTTTACTTGGTATCTTATAAAAGTGTAGGAAAAATTTCTAATGTTTTTATTATCCGCCAGGTTAGGTTAGGTTAGGAATTTAGCAGCTACTGTGGCTCGGAATTAACATGTTGTCACACACTAGTGTAGTCTAGCGAAATTTCCCATGATATCACATAAAAAAAAACTGCAAACAATTAATATTAATGTTCTGATTGCTTGTCTGGCGGGCACATGTTACCAAGAAACCCAAACAGGAAGAATTGAAATCTTAGTAGAGCCAGATGTGGAGTTCTTTCTCAAACAAAAGGTTATCAAACATACTCTGAATTCTGTATAATCACATTGTGTTCTCTGTTGTAATGTGTCACATGTGTGGCATTTAAACCAGAGGTTGTCTCTTTTTTCCTCTCTGGCCTCAGATCTGGCTGTCTCGCTCCCGGGAGGATGCGGCGCTCCAATTAACAGCTGAATTTTCTAGCTGCTTTTGTTGTGACGCTGAACTATGTAGAGCAAGATAAAAAAAACGAGCATTGTTTTGTCTGCAAGTGGTAAAGGCCGATTCGAAATAAGAGCATCTTTGATTGTAGCAACAGGATTTTTATTATATTATCGATTTTTGTGAAGACCGTCTCACAGGAAGTACGATTTTTCCTATACAGGTTTTATCGGTTAATAATAATTAAGTACATTTTTTCAAATATTGAAAAATGATTAAAGAAACTCTCAGAAAAAACCCATGAAAGCTGGGGGATGGGGTTCGAATCCTATACAAATCACGATGATATTTTTCTGAGAGTTTCTATAATCATTTTTCAATATTTGAAAAAATGTACTTAATCATTATCAAGGATTTTTATTGTTACCGCCCGTGGGTTCTAAATAAAATATTTTAACCCACCATTAAACCCAAGGGTAAAATTCATGAAAGCATATACGTAAAAGTTAAAGTTATAATCAAAGTACTAAGAATGCAAGTACTAATTGGTAAACTTGATTAAGATTTTTTTTTTTCAAATGATACACTTCGTGAGTACGTTTTACGTTTTGATTGAAATTAATATTATGCAAACAAATCTTAGGAATTTTACTGACTGCAAATCACTTTGTAATTTATAAATTGATTAATTTTATTTTCAATGGTTAAAAAGTTATCAGTTTATCAAATTGATGTTGCAAATGTACCATAAATATGAAATATAATTATTTTGATTAGTAATGGTAAACTTATTATGAATTATATATTTCATGTTTATATATTTTGTTCATTTCGGAAATTCAATCCGTGTAAGATGATTGATTCACTTTATTAGTAATATTTTTGTGAAAAAACACATAAACATACATCGGACATTAAACAACGTATTCAAGCTTAATAAAGCAATATAAATATGCCGATAAGCTCAATGAGTATATTAATGTAGTGAATAAATTATACTAATCATTCATAAAGACAAATTTGAATGATTTATTGCATTTATCTGCTTTGCACTTGATACGTTGCATTTTTATGGCAAACATTATGTAAAAAATACTGTAACAGATGCAACTCTCGCCTGTAATTAAAATACTCATTCACGTATTTTTTATCACGACAATTATGAATTAGTAAATAAGCTGTTCTGATTAAAAAGAACCTTGACCTGTTTACAAAGTATAATAGATAGTCGAGTGTATTAATAATATATGGAATAAAAATACTGACTTAGACGTGCGAAAAGAACTGATCTACCGAACTCAATGCAAAAAATACACGAAAACAAAATACCACACACAATTTAAAAAATATTTTAATAGAGCTACATTTTTCACTTGTTAAGATTTGTTGTTTATATAATTTGTTTTTTGGTAACCGAGCTACAAATAAAACAAAGAAAAAAAATGTTGTTTTCTTTTTGCTCTACGGAATCTCACCTGTCGAAAAAAAATATACTTCATTGCTTCAAATGTAAATTAATTTCTTAATAACACATCGGAAAACAATAGTAACATGCTTAATATGTTTTATATGTATTATTTTGATAATTTCCTCTAAAAACTTCTATTCCAACGCGATATTCAGTCTTTTTGTAATTATATGAATAATATATGTTATCTGTGTGTTCGAAAAACCCTTCAGGTAAAACTTTGTTCAATAAAGGTTTCTTTAATTTACCTGCGTACAATGACGATGGATCAAGTCGCACACAGCTGCAATCACATTGAATTCCTAACAGCTTGTTTACTTCCTTCCTTCCTTGCGGCCTTCTACTAAGCGTAATCATGTTTGTTTCTTCCGGATTATATTATCTGCGATTTCAAAAGATATATTGATAAGATGATATGTAATATATCGTGTTAATTTATATTCAGCGAATAAAATTGCTTGCTCCGATTTCGGACTAGTATACAAAGATAAACAATATTTTTACTCTAGAGCCTAAAGCACCTTGTATGTAGGGTACAAGCAGCTTTTCCGTGGCTATAAAAACCACCCTAGAATTACGAATTCACCGGAAACAGCCGAAGATTTACGATTGTCGGAAGTCGACGATCGGCCTCCCCTCCTGTTGTATTGATACTTGCCATGACGTCACTCAGTGGACTAAAGATATCCTTTTGTAATTCAGTACTCGAGGACACAAGAAGACGTTTTAGCTTCCTTTGTGGGAGCGCCTCGTCCTGCTTCGAGAGCCATTGAGTTTTCTTTTTGTTTGTGGAATAATATTTGGTGAATTGAATATTTTACGGCCTAAAATAACATATAATGGAGGTTTGATTGATATAAAGCAACGCATTGCGTTTTTATTATGCAATACATACAAAAAAATACAGCACTTTTTTTTAGAAATACTTACATCTTATAAAGTACACTTACTACAAATACCAATAATTCAATAAAATTTACTTGTATTAAACGTTACCATAATCTATTTTATTAAGTTTTTTATTGTTCATATAAGTAAAATAAAAGTAATGTAAATTCTTCGAGATGATATAAGCCAGGTGAAAGCAATGTGAAAGTCTATTTAACTTTTTTTGCTATTTTTCAAGATAGAGGCTAATTGCTTTTAAAAATATAAATGCCGGCAGATATTTACAAGTAGAATCCAAGATTTTACAACCCTTATGGGTTAATAAACATACTTAAGTCTACTATATCTATCTGTATTTGATGTACAATACATTTAAATAAACCATGATAACTCATTTCAAAGTACGCATTTGAAACGTATATGTGTGTTGAGACACAAATATTATGATTACGAAAAGTATACCCAAGTTTCTAAAACCATTCAATTAAAAGCACAAAGCAGTCGTTTTGATAAACATGACATATCACTCTCGTGGCGCGTCTCTCTCGGCCTCTGGTCTTCGCCTGAAGTGAATCCGAAGAACTCTGAAACGCTTTTAATGAAATCCATTAGAGAGATCAGAGCTTTTTAGCTCATTCCGGGAAGAGAAGCATTGTGATACAAATAAACCGACTGGATCATAACGAAATCGGCGTGTTTGTTTCTGGAGCAATTATGAAACAAGATTTTTTCAGTATTTAGAAGAAGGACGGGGGTAGGGGGAGGGGGAAGGTGTTTACAGTAGTTTTTATTTCAAACCAGCTTGTTATTGAAAAAAAACCGCGAGAGATCATATGCAATTGATTTTTAATCAAAACTTCATCCTGCTTCAATTAGCAAAACTAGTCGTAAAAACATCGAATGTTAAACTTTACAAATTTTATTTTTTGATATGAACAGCGTTAAGTTTAAATTAAAGCAAAACATCTCAGTATTATTCGTAATAAATTGTTAAGGTAATAAATTACAAGGCATTAGGTTGAACCTGATTCAAAGTTCTCCTTTAGTCAGGGAGCTCGTTTGTATGGGAGTGCATTCTAAGGAGCAGAACCCAAACACAGAGGATGTGTTTCATAAACAGACGTTCGGAGCGGGTTTTGTGGGAGCACTGCGCCAACAATGAAAAATCACCTCACGTTGTGTCTCCTCTTAGGTCCTGTCGGGGGCGCTTTGTCCGAATCCGACATTCTGTAGGATTCTTTTGCGAACCATTATCATTCAAATCAACCCGGCTTTATCCAGCTCTTAGCGCAGGGCTCTGGTCAGCGAGGTGGACAGGGTTGCCACACACGCATATATATATATATATTTCAAAACTATATTTAAAGTAATACAACTAGTAACTACGCATGCAATGCCTATACAAATCGCATAAAAAAAACTGATACTAGAGTGAGCCTTTTTATATTAGTTTGGGATTCATTTGTGCATTTGTCATTTGTGCTTTTTTGCATTAAATTCAAACGTGTTTTTTAGCGCTGAAAAAGAGCTTGTCAATTGAGATAATTGTATAGTAAAAATACACAATTTTGTGAATGTACTTAATAAATATTTTTTCGGATTATTATCATGTTAATTTTGAAACAGCATTTTGGCAACCCTGCGCTAGCGGAGTCATCAACACGTCATTACAATACAAACATTCTCATTTAAAAAGCTCCGCAACTCCCGAGTCTCCCGCGCGGCACACAAGATGGACGCCTCACTCAGCCCGCGAGGCCGCCATTGTGAGCGCCTCTGATGACGTCATCAATCACACGTTCGCGGTCCGGGGACACTGGGGTGAAGTGCACCGACTGCTCCTGTAAAAAAATAAGCCCTAACTCCCGAAACACAGCAACGCTCAGACCTTTTCCCCATACTTAAAAACGCAATATTTTATATATACTTGACAGCTAATACCAAAATAGCAATGTTATTGAGACTCTAATACAAATGATAATTGATTGATATTTTATTTAGCCAGCTTGTTGGCTCAGTTGTTAAAGGACGGATTCTTGATCGAGAGGTCTACGGATCAACCCTTTTACAAAACGATGTGATTGGACTCACCCTTACTTTAATATGCTCAAAATTGATTTGTATCTACATGGCGTGTGTCAATACAAATTACAAAAAGTCAGAAAAATATTTTTATGTATTTGATGTACTCATGAAACGACGAGAATATTCATAAAATCAACCAGGCACACCGGTTATGACGATTCAAATTCTAGCGTGGCTACAGATGCACTGTGCTTGAATTGGATACAACAGCTGATCGCAGTAGCTACGAATAGTCAATTGGCTAGAAGATTACGATCATACATGCATATGCAACAGAACATGTAGACTTAGACTTTATAATTAATTGAAAATCCGTGTTTTTGATTATGCAGTATTGATATAACGATAAATAAAACTCTCGCGTTACAAATCACTTGAGGTATAAATAACAAAGCAAGTATTATACGTGTAGTATGATTAAAAGTACCACATTTTTTATGTAAGCATTTCTTATTATTTAATAATAAATCAATTTCGAATTATTTTACATAGAAGCTGTAACTATTCAATTGACATTTGATATTATGTTATATCATTTTAAACTTTATAACTAATTAA
Source organism: Atopsyche davidsoni (assembly GCA_022113835.1). NCBI lineage: Eukaryota > Metazoa > Arthropoda > Insecta > Trichoptera > Hydrobiosidae > Atopsyche > Atopsyche davidsoni. The sequence continues at coordinate 9,509,615 of JAILWY010000015.1, forward strand.
ATTTTCTTTTCTTTGCAGGTAATTATTTTTAAATATGAAGTATGGCCGTCAAGTTATTCCATAAACAGTAAGCGGTAAGTTTAAAACCAAAAACATATAATTATGATTTAAATTTCATAAAAAAAACTGCTTTTTTAAAAATATTATTGATTTTTGTGAAGACCGTCTCACAGGAAGTACGATTTTGCCTATACAGGTTTGATTTCTTGAAAATGATTAAGTACCTTTTTTCAAAAATTGAAAATTGATTAAAGAAACTCTTATAAAAATATCATAGTGATTTGTGTGGGATTTGAACCCACATCCCCAAGCTTACATGGCCGGTGCATTACCAATTATACCAACGAATCACTAGTACTAAGCAAGAATATTTAACAATCATATCCTATAAATGAAACAACGTACTTATTATGCTTATAAAAAAAATTTCATATTTACAAACTCCTATTTTTTTATAACAAGAATTACAAATTTTTTTTTTTGTAATTCTGTAATTTTTTTGTTGGTAATTTTATAATATACTTTATATAAGCTTTTATTAATGTTAACAGCCAGTAGCCTCCGGCACAGAAAGCTGCGTCCTCGCGTTTAGATAAACGCTAATAGGGTCACAGCCGCCCCCAGTTTCCCCTCTGATTCATACGAATGTGTTTTTTAAGACCCAACGTCGAAAGCTCGCCCAAGATTGATTGTGAAGCATTCGTCGCTTCCAGATTCCTCGCGAGCTTCCTGAGCTTAAAGCTCATCTGTTCCAACTGACGTAACAGCGACTGTTTATTTAGGTAATTATTAATATTCAAAACATCGTTCGTCAGGCAAGGCTTGCCCAAAATCTGTATATTAGTAAAGTATCTTGTAATAAATAACCGAAATTATGACATTTTACGAATACAAATGGGATTTGCTTGATTTTTGACGTCTCGACGCCCGTTTTAAGTTTTTTGAATTATTCCTCTCCCCTCTCGGATGTCGGGCGTCGGTTCGAAGCGTGCTCTCACTTTGAAAAGCTTAAAAATGACAAATTTATAAAGTTTTCAAAAGCTCGTCACCGAAGCTTTCGGCTTGAGCTTTACCGGCAAGTGTTGGAAGACAACTAAAAATATTGCTTTTTCGTTTATAGACGCGAGTTGTATCAAATCCATTCATCAACGTCTCTCACTTTCAAAATATTGTGATGATAGATATAATAACCAAACTAATTTATATTTATTACAAAACAAAAATATCACCTCATACACACATACAGAAATACCCTGAAGAATCGCGATTAATTTTATGCTTTCAGTTTATACGGGATTCTTAAGTCTATTAAATATCGCAGAGCGGTATGAATCATTCTGTAAATACTGTTATAAAAGTCATTTCAGTTTGATGCCTAGTTGCAATCAAAGTTTAAATTGCCCTGAAGATTTATTTTTAAGTTTTGAAATCGCAACTTCTTGCCAACTTTATTATGGTAATCAAATACGGGAAATTTTTGTTGCAACTAATTGTACAACTATTATCACAAAGAACTCTACAAAGCCACACTTACGATGGCTTCTTAAGAAAGTAGGCCGTTTTTTTATATAAAGTTGCAAGCAGTTCGGTATTTGTCAATTAATATTTTTATAGATTATGAATATCACAAAAATCTATTTACATTTGTAAAATATAAAATATGTTAAATTACAAGTATTAAGGTAGTGGAAATAAAGTCTCGTTGCTACAGTTATTAATTTATCTGTATACAAATATTAAAGTTTCACATAGAATATGTGAATATATCCCATTCCCGAAACTCTACATCTCTCAACACATACAAATAAAACTTCCCCAAAGTAGCGTTTGACTGGAGGGCCTCAAGAGCTTACAATAATGTGCGACTGTCTCCACTCGAAAGATGCTCTCAACATTCCACACCCTAAATATAATTAAATAATACCACATATTAATATTTCGTACATAAATTATTTTAAGTGTATTAAAGATAATCAAATAAACACGAAATTACAATAAAAAAACCTGAAAATATTAAATCGTTTTATGCAAGTGCAGGACCTTATTTTTGCTGCATAAATTATTTGTATTTATTTTTCATACACAAAATTTATTTTACATAAACTAAGTATCTTTTAAAATAAACATACTTATAATGAGAAAAAGATAATAAATTAAACGTTGCGATCAAAAAACAAACTCTAAGCAGTGTAAATGATTTATGAAAGCTATATTGCATTCAACGCCCAAATAAAACTACCCGTCATGATTTAAAATCCACTGCACTTATTATTATTATATTGTCGCTTATTATTATTATAATCTTTTGATTCGAAGTGCTATAAAAATATATTTTACTAAACATACTTTTGGGAAAGTTGCAGCATGTTGGCCCAAAAGCAAGCTTCCGCGTACGAGAATTGGTTTAGCTCACTCACATTTGAGTTGGACTCGCGAGCGGTACGGTTGGTTGCACTACCCTGGCATTAGATCAACGACTACCCCAGCTGGAGTCCCTGAGGATAACCAGGAGAAGCTCTTCGATTCTGTCAAAGTTTATACAGAGCTGTTTATTTCCCGAGACGTCTTCAGAATGGGTGCCACCATAATACCCTTATAGAGTGTATGTACGTAGTTCTAGAGATTTTAAAAGCTATCGTATGGTTTAAACTTATCATATTATAAAAATAATATACTGACACTGGCAATATCAATGGAAACTCTCTTCAGCCAAACAGACCAGATGAGAGCCCAATAATACTAAATTTCTCCCTCAGATCAATACATATATCAAACCAGGGATTTCTCGATCAAGAGTTACCCAACAAGCCTAGTTCAGCTAAACTAATTTTTATATACCTGAATTATATTATATTATAAACCTTAAAAGTACACGATTTTGTGAAAACTTTCTGCAAATAAAAGTATCAGTTTAGAAAAAATATCTATTGTATATTTATAGAAAAATTTGCTCTCGATTAGAATATGCATGCATAAGCGATTGAACAGGTTGTCAAAAAAAAATAAGAGCAACGATATTATTTTATAATGATAAAAGTACCTTTGTATTTTGTTTTCACTTTGAGTTTATTAAAACTGCTTAACTAAACATTTTTTAACAAACGTTTAGATAAGTATCTGATGATGACCCAGTGTATCGGGTCGAAACTGGTAATGCAAATAATTTTAAAAAACTCAAAGTGAAGACAAAATACAAGGGTACTTTTATCGTTATAATAATGGATCTTCACGAATCAAATGCACTGTCCCTCAACAAAATATTATTTTATTAAGAACATAACGATGTTGTTATCTCGTTTTTAACCATAGAATGAATAATCAAATTAATTATCTTTAAAAAACACGATATTTACACAATATAGATTCCCAATTTTCACCCACATAGCAGCCACCTACCCTCTTCGACAAGTCCTTTCCAATTGCTCCACAAATCGATACTTGAACAATACACGAGCCCCCCGAGTCCGTGACAAATAAGATGCATCGACACACACCCTTCTATTTATGTTAGTTCAGGGTCGTTTCAACCCCTGTGGAATACATGGACTCAAATGCCTTTTTTGGAATGTTTACACTTTGTAGAAAATAGAATAATTATTTATCATTGTACTATAAGACGTTAAATATTACCACATTTTATTTTGAGCTCTTTTATTTACTGCACTTTGAAAGAATTTTGTATATATGCATATTTGATTCACACTTTTTCATTACTTATTTATTACTTCAATAATGCAATAAAACACAAAAATATTTTACCTAAAAATTTTATGACTTAAAAGAGCTACTGGAGATTTTTAAAATGACTTGTCAAACTGATTCTCTAATGTCCAATATATGTTTCAAATAAATATCAAATGCAAATGAATTTGAATTGACCACAATATTATTACACAATAATTTATCTCGTATATCTCTTAAGACTAGTTGTGATTTTATTTATTATAAATACACGTATGACATTATCTATTGTTAAGCACTTTATATTTACTTCAGCAAACACATCAATGATTTCCAATATAAATCATACGACAGGCTTTTGAAACCCACAGATCTGGGGTGTCCCTCAATTTGCGGTTCATAAATAAATAAATCTGCCTTTTCTTCAGCGTTTCTACCCCTAAGTTCATCCCTCACTTGCTTGAAGCCGTACGGAAGTCCAAGGGAAAGACTTCCGGAGAAAGACTTCAAAAGAACTAGGCTATACGAAATGTGGTTGGCTGCAGTGTGCATAATAGAGGAGTAGTTTTTTTTTTTTTGATGTAGCGGTCAGAGGGTGGGCGACAACTGGCTGTACTGTTTATTTAAGACAAAATAACATTGACTTATCGGTGGATTAACTCTTGACGTTTATTTAAACCTCCTCTACTCTACTTTTGTACAACGTAATATAATTTATTCCAATCAGCAGTTTTAAATAAAAAAATCAATACTGATTTGATGGACAATGAATGATTTACATGACTGTGAATATAAAAAAAGTATACTGAATGTGAATACAAATATCTTATTTTTGCACGATTGAATAAATATTGTATTTCATCAATTGTTTAGTATATGTAGTAATTATTACAGTTTGTGTAGTCCTATATTATTATGCATACAACAATAACAATAAATAATGTGTGAAGTACATTATTTATATTAAATTACTTCTAACAAATATCGTGCGTCAAATCGTAACAGAATTAATGGGCTTAAGCGACTATTTTTATATTTATTAAAATTTGTATAGTTTTTTAAACAAATCATAATTTAATTATATTTAAATATGTATATCTACTGTATTCAGTAAAATTATTTAATTTTCACTTGTATAACACTCTTCTCTCCAATGCGTTCTACTTACGTGGAATAAATTTTTACTTATTTAACGATACATAATGTACAAGGCAACAGAGTATGTGAATAAAAATTCAGGCCAAAATTTCGAATCTTTCAGCCTCCTAACCCCCAAGGTGGCCTCACAACAACAATTAAACTTATCACGAAAAAATCTTTCCGATTTGAATAAGCAGCTTTGTGACAAGTGGGGCGGGGGTCGAAGCTGGAACTACCCCAGATCCCGGGGGAGGGTTTCCTTTGACATATTTGATGGGATGACACATTACAAACAAAACCTGCATACATTTGCGAACAAAAAGGACAGGGGATGAGAAAATTATCATGTTTGTTTCGCGGAGCTTGTCCAAGCCTGCGTCTACTTGTGTATTTTTTAAGCTTATTTGAATACTCTGTTTTAAGAAATTTAAATACAGTATGAGGATTAAATTATTTTTAATATTTTGAATGCAAAAAAAAAAGTATTTATATCGTCCTTAAAAAAACAGTTAATGTAGAAATATAATTTCTATGCATATATCTTTCAAACAAATAATATACGATAGTTAACTTATATTTTGGTAATCATGAGTGATTACCAAAATATAAGTTATTTAGAGTGATTTTTTAAACTAAAATATAGGTTTTAAAAAAAATTGTAATTATTATAAAATAGTTATTGAAAGATAAAGTACTTCGTAGCTTTTTGATTTTTCTAAAAGTGTATGTATTTACATATATTTTTTTAAAAATTCGGGGCTTCAGTAGCAATTCATCAATAATAAGCTTTTAATTTGTCGTAACTCTTTATGCATGCACCGCCTGGAATGCAATGCAAATAGAATTTTAGCAAATGTGCAAGTGCACTTGGAGCGGTGGGGTTCGACCCCTCGGGCGGTGACAAGTGCACTGAACAAGTATTAATAGGTTATGTTAATCACTTCATATGTAATGCCTAAAGTTCTCTACGTATCACTAAGCTATACCAAATTTACATTAACATTTGGATAGAAATAATATTGACACAGAAAACAAACATTTTTAACAACTAAAACCAGCATACCTTAAATGACTAATACTTATAAGAAGACATTCATATCTATTTAAAATTTTACGTCAATTGATCTAAGAATTATATTTTATTAAAAAGAAATCCTTTATAAATTAAACGAAAAAAAATAAGTCCAATTTACTAAAAGAATAATACTCAAGTACACAAAATGTAATAAGCTATACAATCTCCAAGAATTCACTGAAAAAAAACAGCCCCCAGTGTACAGCCATTTCACAAAAAAGTCGAAATTCAATTCTACCCTTAACTGTAAACAAATTAATACTCTTGATCTCCGAATAAAAATTACCTTCAGGAGAGAGGAGGGGGTGGCCGCCCACTTTCTTGGCGAGCCCCATGGCCGAGCAGCTGGCCCGAGCAGCCTCCGAATGCCCTTACTGAAGGCACTGGAGGCTCGGCCAGGTTGCTCGGGCAGCCCTTGGCGGCTCTTGTATAGAGTGGTTCTGATAATGTAAGACGTGACTTCTTTGTTAGAATTTTAATATTTTGAACGCGAAATGAATTTAAATTAGAAATAAAAATAAATATTTAAATCTGAATAAAAATTAAGTATTTGCTACGTTATACGATATATTGAAAAAATAGAGAAAGTTCCATTCAAAGATATCATTAAAATTATATTAGCTGTTGAGTTATGCCACGTTTATTCTTTAAAGTTTTTGTGGATGTTTAATGTTACATAGTTTCGAATTTTTTTAATTCTTCAAAATACTCGCAGTATACAAAAAACAATGTCATCAAATTTATTTAATGTGGGTTATAATATATTCATTGATCATCACATATGTATCACTAAATTCCACTTGTTAAAATTGCAAAATTTGTGTTGGATTTGAATCGTTATCTCACATATAGTAAATGTGTATCAAAGCAACTGCAATTTATTTAAAAAAGGAGAGAAATAAAACTCCCAACCACCCTGCAAGAAAACCCACCCCTAGAATGAATTGGACACATAATAGTTATAATAAAACCTTGTTGCTCTCGCTACTGAATTATTCGTACCCCCCGGGGGCATGTTTACACAATAAGCATGGGGGTGCAGGGGAAAGTGAGGGGAGTGAGGGCACGGAGCCAGGAGGGTGCCCTGCAGAACAACCCCTGCGACTTGGATCACTTGTCAGGGATTTCTTTTTTAACGTCATTGGCTTATTTTACTGAAGAAATGTGATAAATATATTCTTTAATACCAATACATTTATCAAACAGCCGTAAAAAAAACTTCCTTCTTCTAATACCTCTTTTTTCGTGGATTTATCCCCGAACAATTGTCAGGGGTTCTTTTTCTTTACGCATTCTGTGCAAATTTGCTTTGCGTTATTAAACAAACAAAAACAAACTTGAACCAATAGCGTCAGTTTAAAATTTGCAAGTCATGCCAGTGATTAAACACGGGAATTGATGATCAAGAACTTTTACTTGAACACCCACTGAGCCAACAAAGCAACCAAATAATTAAAGTATATTATATGAGCAACTTTATTTTTATCAAAAAACTATATATATATATATATTATTTGTCATGTAGGGTCCTTGCGAATGGAAGGTCCCGTTGATGACTGGTATTGTTTCGATAACTCGGCTAAACGGTCCTCCCACATACAATGTCACAAACGATACGCACAGCACAATGCCGGGCCTGGCTGTAGGGGTACTGACGGCCGGCTCCCGCGTCCGAGGGACTTGGCATTGGATACAACTTGGAGGAGGCCAGTGGCGTCCTTCAAGAACAAACAACAAATAATATTTTTTATTCAAAAAATTTTAGACTGACTTAACTGGAAAATATTAAATAAACATATCAACCTGAGATCGGATATTCTAAATTTTTATATTTTATTCATTATACAAAAATATTTTATCGCATAATAAAAAATCTTTGAGATAGAATGTCATTTTTTGTTGTATTTTGGATTATTATGTAATTTTTTACTATCACAAGCTTTTTCGTTTTCATAATAATACATTTCGTGTCCCCTCCGAGCGAGCCGCCCCTGTCCCGCCTGCGACAATAGACTCTCATCAGGGCCTCTTGTTCTACCGAGGAAGTGATTTTGTCTCTGTCTACGCGTCCATACACAAGTGCAGATGTACTCAAGTACGCAGGGCCAAGTCCAAGAACGCAGAGAAGCCTATTAGTAAATGCCAACTCACGATGTTCAAGGCAAACGTTTATAAAAAACCAATAAACTTAAGCATACATATTTTCTAAAAAAAAAAATTGAGTACAAAATGTTAAATGATTTTCGTGTTTATAAAAAAAATTGTTGCTTTAAATAATTTGCGGATTATTACAAAATATTTATATTGAATATTGCAAATAGTTCACAATAGTCCTAATCACGTTATTCACAAAATCGTGTAAGGGAAGGTAGCAGCGACCGTGTCCCAAATAATAATCTTCCCCAATTAACCCCGACGTACTCATTGTCCACGAAGGGGAAGTGGGGGTGAAATTATAAGGTAACTCCGGACGTCACGTCTGAAGGCGTCGCTCTTGCCGCGGGCATTTATTGCCCCTCTCCCCCCCTCTCCCCCCCGAGCACGTCTGGCCGCCCCTACAAGAACTGGTCTGTTTCAACCCCCTCTCCCCCGCATCTGGTATTTTATGTGTGAAACGAAAATAATGGAAAATTTGGTCGATCAGTCTATTAGGAGTTGGTTATTGAATGTTAAGTCTCTATACGTTTCGTATTTTTAAATAATATGATATGAAATTTTTTAAATATTCAATATATCAGTTGTGTCATTTATCAATTTGAACTCGTTTTGTATCTTTAACCCTTTGAACTCCGGTTTTTTTTGTTTGTTTTTTTTTTTATTTAACAATGTGAATACGTCCGAACGGCAGCAATTACTTTGCAAAACTGACAAAAAGGGTTTATACCTGCTCTAATACGCACTTCTTATAGGGTTAAACAATAAAAGGTGCACTATGGCGACCTATAGTCGCCAACGGAGTTACAAAAGAATTTACCATGTCGACATTGTCGCCAATGGTGTGGAAAGAGTTAAGAATCATATGTTTTGTTCATTTTTAAATAATATTAGTTTTTCGCACAAGTAAACATTTATTATATTACAAAAGAAATTTCAATAATATATAATAAATCGTTTAGACAAGAGAATCATTTATCAGAATCGATTCATATTATATCAATAAAGGATTAATATTTTCTGTAAGTTTCGCGTTTAAGATGTAATAAGGCTCTTATTTTATATATAATCGTTGAAATGTGTTGTGTATTATTAAAAACGATATCAAATAAATAAGTACTTTCATAAATATATTAATATTATCAGAAAGTACAGCTTTCAAGTTAATGTATGTAAGAAGGTGGCCGTTGGTAGAAATAACTTGCTTGGAAACGATCAAATCAAATATTAAACATTCTCAAAACCTTCAGCCAAATCTGAAGGGTTGCAAAGTTACTGAAACTTCGTAAATCCACCCTTATGTTTGAGAATAATTAACATTGACAAAGTTTCGAGTCATGATTAGCGGATCAGAGTACTGAGGACCCATCAAAGATTCCATTAGGCGAGACTTAATCACGCGTAGGTACGATTTGCATCTCTACCAATAAAAACTTATTCCGCGTTAAGTATTCAACCGCGATTCGGGCTAACTAGGCGAGGTTTAACTGGCTCGGTCAATTTGCATGGACCTTAGACCGGCGGCTTGATAATTTCAGCTTATATTTCAGAATTAATTCAATCTGGGAAAATCCTATTTTGTAAATTTTAATATTAAAAATTACGATTTTTGGATTCGCAAATTTTAAGTTTTTTGTAATATTACAAATGAGTGTTTGCACAATGTTTTACTTCCTTTTTTGACAATGTGTGTATTTCACTTCTAAACGATCGATTTTGTTTTTAACTATCCGGTTAACTCAGAGGTTAAATTGCGGAATATTTAATTAATTATCGCGATAACATAGTATATATGTTTTAAGAATTACTCAAGAGTAAAAATTTTAAAAGCGAATGAAAAACGGCACCGTGTTTTCATGGCAGAAAATAAAAGAAAATACACTTAAAAATAAGAAAATGAAAGTGAGTAAAAATATCTACAATAGGATGGGAAAGACGTCGCAGAATAAAATGTAGCAAATGAAATTACGGAGTTTCCATCGGCACTGAGTGGCCATTGAAGAAGCACTGGAATATCTAATTTCCGTCGACACAAAAGGCTTTGAGAAACACTGGGTAATTTTATAATTTTTTTGACGTAGATTCCTACTTTGAATATTTGAAGACGAGTTTTGTTTCATGTTTTTGGAATCAAAATAAAAATGCTAGAATTTTATTATTTGTACATGTTAAATATTTGTACAAATAAGTACGATGTTCCACAATTTTTGGTTTTTGGTAACGATAATGCTTTCGGTTTTCAGGAAAAAAAAAATAAAACGGTACAGCTTTAATGATTTCAGAATATACAATTTTATAAAAATAAAACCATCACATCAGTGGTGCGCATTTTGTACAAACATTGCTTGACCTGAAGTATTTTTAAGAAAAACAAAAGTATTTATTTTTGTGAATTAATACTACTTTATTATAATGATTTACACAAAATGTATAGGTGACGATAAATATATTTTGACTCAGTGATAAGACTATTGGTATTCGACATCGACAGGGTCTCGGTTCGATTTTCGTTTTAACACGTATTTAAGTGGGTAAAAAATACTTAACGTCGTTCATTAATCTTTCAAAAAATATAATTTCAAGGTAATAAATTAGATACAATCAAGTAAAGACCTTAAAATGTCCATAAGAAAAAACCTCGTGGTCTACTCTGACACAATAGATGTTGGCGCTCGGGCCAAGTTTATAAAAGTTTTTTTTTAAAACTTACCCAAGAGGCTGCTTTGTCTTATTCCTTGTTATATTTTTAAAAACTACCCTTGCGGCTTTCTCTCAAACAAGGTTGTAAAGTGCTAAATAGTCCTCCAAACATTATCTATAAGATGAGGTTTTGAATTTTATGAGGCGGCTTATTTGACTACCGAGCTTATAATGTGTAAAGTAAAAGTTTATGCTCAAAAACAAGAACGCCTTTTTTAATAGAGTTATTTTATATTAACTGTACAATTATATAAATCTTAAAAAGTAAGTAAGTGAAACATGGATAAAATACACGTTTTTAAAATATAATAAAAAATATTTGTTCATTCTCCCCTAATAAGGCACACTTCGCCATTCGCCAGTTATTATTTTGATTTTAAAAAATTTCCATTTTCGCGTTATTTTTTTTCAAAAGCAAAAATAGCACGCAATTAGCATTATACAGAAAACACAAGAGAAGCCACCCTCGGGCGATTCTTATTAAAAATTATAATAAAGCTCCATATTCAGAGACTTTTATTATTCCCAGTAATGGGAATAAAATAATTACTCGGGTATAAAAGAAAATGAATATTCAAGGAACGTCCACTTCGGCTTAATCTCTTGTTGACTTTATAATGTACCAGCAGTAAGTGAATTATGCCAGCAGTGTAGGACGGCCCTAAGAATGATAAGTGTACGACCGGCTTTACAAATTTTCAATGTAATAATTGTGAAGTAATTACATCACGCTATCAATGGGGTGTAAATGTGCTTTTTATATGTGCCCTTAAAAACATTATTAAGGTGCACTCGTGAAATTAATATAAATAACTATTACTTAAATTGTATTATTTGTTTATAGATATTTATTTAAAATATCGTAACCTTTTTGAAATCGTAATATTTGAATTAGAATATTTCCAAAAATTTATATATATATTGTATATTATTATTTTAAATACTTAATTTTAAAACGTTCGCTGCGTTATTTACTCTTTGTTCACGCCAAAGGCTCTGCCTGCATAAATCAATATCCATAAAATGGGTTAATACGGTTTGTTTGCTGAAGTCGGCAAATTGAATTGGGCTGCAACAATCGGTTCCTGCTTCACCCCCTGCCTGGCAGCGTCTCGGCTAAACTAATTTACGTTCACAAACAGCCATATTTTTATTCAGGAAGAACGATTTTCAGGAGTTGCTGAAGAAAAATGTATTCCATATTTTTAATTATTTTTAACTCTGCATGCTGTCTGCACAGCCTATGTGAAACCTCTTTAATGCATTTTATTGGCTCCGTGAATTTTTATTATATTCCAATAAACATTCGCCTTATTTAGCTTCAGTCGGCACCGAGCTAGCGGCCTTAGCAAACGTGTGTTTTTTACTATTTGTAAGACCGCGCGCTTGTAAACGAACGACTCGTATATATAACAAGATCCAAGAAATTGGAAATAAAATAATTTCATATTTTTCTGAAGTGGATTTTCAGGCTTCCCACCCCTGCCAAGCCTTCGTTCAGGATAACGCGATTGTTCGCTTATTCAATCGAGAAACACTTGTTTATTGTGATTCGATTCCAGATTCAAATTGCTACTGTGCGTTTCTATTCCTCGTTTCGAAATGAAGGGTGAACAATGACAGGAAATGACGCGGCGATGGGGGATGAGGTGAGGAAGGGGTGGAACGAATCGGAAGGGGGTGCGCTCTCAAGGTCACACATCTTGTTATATTCTTAGATCTGTATGTTTGCAGCATATAACGTATAAATATTAAAACAGATCATATGAAAAAAAAAATTCCCGATTTGTCAAATGCATTGAGCATACCTCGAGGTTTATTTTGAGAATGAGGTTCTGTAGGAATAATAATTTTCTTGTTACCAATAATATTTTCCTTTAATAAACATAAAATAAAACTTACTATAAATTTTATATATACTTTTTAAAGTCTAATGATGAGTACATTTTCCGTTTTTTTGATCGAAAAAAATAATGTTTTTTAAATACATTAGAATTTTGGTTCAATAATTATACCTGAAAGTACCGTGTGATCGTATTTCTGAGTTTATCAGTAACTATTTCATGCAAACACACGTACAGGGATGCTGAAATTGAATCACATACAAATCTAAATAGGGGAGTGTTGCGCCCGCCGCCCCTCGACGTCAGGCTTCTTAGACGGGACGGGAAACGTCTAATTTCCTTTCCGGAACTACCCCTGCAGAATAATTTCTAAGTTTAGATACATCAACTATTTCACGCTTCTAATTCTCTGATCGGATTGCTGTCCCTACCTTTTCAATTATAATATTAATATGCAATTTGAACAGCTCTTGCGTCGCATACGGCAAATTGGACATTTAACATTTAAAGCAGATACAAAATTAATCTTTTGAATAAAAATACTTGAGTGATTTTCCACATTTTTGTTTTTATTAGTGACCGGTTTCGCCAACCTTTCACGTTGGCATTATCAAACAGAGTGAGATTTTATATAATACTAAGCAATTAGGTAAACAATTGTTAGAGGGAGAGGTTGTTGGAAAGAGAGAGAATGATTGTCAGGTGGTACAAACCAAAAGCCACTACTTTAATTACCCCATTAACACAAAAATTTGCAATTATATAGAATCCTCCACTTGTCAGGCACATTAAAATCACATTAGCCCTTACCACCTGACAATCATTCTCTCTCTTTCCAACAACCTCTCCCTCTAACAATTGTTTACCTAATTGCTTAGTATTATATAAAATCTCACTCTGTTTGATAATGCCAACGTGAAAGGTTGGCGAAACCGGTCACTAATAAAAACAAAAATGTGGAAAATCACTCAAGTATTTTTATTCAAAATATTAAAATGGAATTCCACCAAGTACTCTCTGTCAAAAATATTGAATTTCTTCACAAAATTAATCATCTATTTAGTATAAACTATTCATAAACTAGCAATAGTAGATGCCCTGTGTTATTTAAGGCAGATAAAAATACACAAAAACAGATAACCAAATAGTTAGGATTCGTCAGATAGAGCCTTCTGTGAGAAATAAGAGGTGCTACAAATAAAAACATTCGTTCGTGGACAGATGGTAGACTTATAATTTTTTTTAACGAGTGTATTAGATTAATTAAAATATTTTTAAGACGAATAATATAAAATTGTTATTTAAATTTATGAGTTTTCAACATCACTAGTTGTTTATATTTAGCCCTTGAAAGGCAATTTAATTCATTAAAAACAATTAATAACTTCTGTCTGATAGGTCAGAAATGTATATTGAAAATACCTGACATTTATCATAAACTCTAATGAAATCTGAAATTATTTCCAATATACTATTAAATCATTTTATTATTACATAATTTAAAATAAGTACGTGTGATGCAAGATTTGTAATCAGTATATCGATTAGACTGTGATCTTTAGTCGCAATCGTCTCGCTAATCTGCCCCCGCGCGCCCATTCCGGCTCCGACGTGCAATTATCCGCACCCTTAGCTGGGATTTGAACCGGATACAGTGAGTCGACAAACCCCGACTTGCCAAATACTCGCAGTGGGGAAGGAAAACGGCTTGACTTGTACTTAAGGGGTGATAGAATTCCGGTCATCTCTGGATTTAATATGAAAGATTTTTTTTAGAAAATGCATGCCCACTGTGATTTTTTTGATTTAAAAGACCAAAGCGAATTATTTTTCGAGCCAATGATACACAACAGTAGTATTCTTTTTATATTATGATATAAATTAATTTAGATATTATGGAGAAGATGCTCAAACATGCCATATTCTTTCGTGGTACTAGTAAATAAAATTTAGAGCTTTCATTCAGTGTTATCTTCACAGCAATACTAAATTATTATTTATATATACACTCAATGTCTAAAGTCAAGAATCGTGATTAAAGCAAAACCAACCCTGGAGACTTAAGGAACACGCCCCAATTTGCCTTGTAACGGGGTGGGTCTCTATCCCAATTAGCGCACGTGTGCACGATTCTTAATCAAATGATTAGAAATATCTACAAACGAAAATGTAGAACTAAATACACACGTGTATACATACACGTGGAAGTTGTTACTCTGGAATTCATTACATACATTCATGTTTACAAATATCAACTACTTGTAAACTCGTTTTACCATTTTTGATTTTAAACAAAAAAAAATGTTAAATTGTCTAAGTAGAAAGCTAGGTTTCAAAAATGCTACTCCTTTATATAGAAAATAATTTTTATAATTAAAATAACTATGGCATTCATATTTTAAATATTATATTTATCGAATTCGTGTTGATAATTAGTAAATATAATAAAGTAGATTTATTATTCCACGAAAGTATAGTTAAATTTGTAATACTTTATATTTAAAATGTAAATATGAAAAGCCAAACGGGTTTTTTCAAACTTTTGTATGAAAAACCTTTTGAAAGACAAAAGTGCTCACAAGCAAAAATGATCGAGATATCATAGAAATATGGCTATTTATAACTTTTGCTAAGATTTGGTAGCTAAATTTGCTTAAATTTATCTCAGTAAACGGGAGTGTTTTAATTATTTTTATGATTTTTTTTTTACAACATGTCATCATAAAATTTAAAATACACGTTAACATATTTTTTTTTCTTTCAGAAACATGTCATCTAAAAGAAAATCTCCGCCAACAAAACTACAAGAAGGCGCGTCTACCTATCCTGTGCAGAATCTGCCGAGCTCTGGCTGCGAGTCCACCCCCCAAATATCCGTTTCCGATTACGACCACAATAACGGATCCCTCGCCAGAGACAACCACAAGTCCAACAACAAGCCTGCCAACAACATCGACATCTCCGCCGAGCAGCAAAACACGTTCGTAGACCCGGACGAGTCCAGTGTGAACTTCGAAAGCGACTTCGAAGAGAACCAGATCGACCTCACTGCGAGCACTAGAGCGTTTTACAAGCTCACTCCTTCAAGCTCCAACGTCAGCTCTGCTGAGCACAGCGACGAGGACATCGACCAGAACAACGGCGACGAAGACAGGCCCCTGAAGAAGCAACGGTTCTCACACAGCAGCTTAGGCACTGAAACAAAAATGACAAACAACCTGCTGGTCCCTGCATCGCTTGCCATCAACCTGCACCACGAACAGCTGGCTAGACACCAAGCGGCTCTTCATGAGGCGGCCGAGAGGCGAAGGAGCTCTTCGGAGTGCAGCTCACCTAGCTCCGACTTTAAGTCGAACCTGAGCATCTGCAACAACAACAACTCCACGCTGCTGAACCACAACAACTCTCCACTGGGTCTGGGATCCGTTGGGACTCACAAGAGGACCATGGATGACGTGCTGAAGAGGCTAACCTCTAAGATGAACAACAGCACAATCAAAGAAGAAAAGAGACCCACGCCGTCCACGACGCCGATCAAGCAAAACAGGTCAGTCAAAAAACATTACACATGCTAAAAAAAATTAAATAAGCGCTCTCATATTAGCCCGATAAACATTCGAAAAGTATAATTTATGATTAGACAGCATAAAAAAGTACAAAGCCTATTAAGAGAAATTGTTAAAAATTATAGTTTAAATCGATAAAGATCACCGGATCGCAAATACCTTTTTTATTTGTTGTAAAAAAAATAGGGATAGGTCGCACAGCATGATTAGCAATACTAGAGTGTGCATGAACTCGATCAGAACTGCCGATCTCTGCAAATTATTAGCGTTCGGAAGAATTCTCGCTGGGTATGATTACAACAAGTGTGCTGGATGGTTTACTAAACATTCAACACGCGACGTGCTAGTGCTATGTTTTGTTTAACATTTGCGTGTAAACATCTACGTAATGCAGTAGACCTTCAAGCCATGACACTCGTACAATATTATCAGTAGCATGAAGTGCATCCAAAATAAAGGCAAGCAGGTTTGCTGTGTAATCTTGCGGATTCGAATCCCACAGGAGGTATTTAAGTCTTTGACTCTTAATACATCAACGCAAGAATAATGCTAGATAGTCAGTGTCTTATTTGCATTGTTAGATAATCAGTGATTTAAAGGTTTTTTTAGATGATAGCACTGCGGTCATTATTAAAAAAAACACTGAATTCTTTTCAGGCATCATAAAGGTCAGAGGTTATATTCTGTGGTCCTATAATGTTATAGTTTCATTACATGGTGAATTATTTGTCACATTCGTTTGCATTTCCACCTATCACTGAACCATTATACAACCAGAAATGTATTAAATGTGATTTCATAAAAATATTTAATATTAATAATTATTATAATAATACTGTACGCACAGATTTTGGGCTCTTTTAGAAAATCCAATATTATAAGCACATTATTATATAAAAAAATTACCTCCAGTATGGTTCGGCTTCTCCGAACAAAGCATAACAAGAATTCCAGTAATAATTATTAACAAAATCAACAGATTCATTTATAAACTAAAAACAAAACTACAAACCCCATTATGTATTGTTTTTAACAAAAAACCCATTTAACGTAGCCGATTTATCTTACAATTTTTTATACGCCGCTTCACAATGGGCCCGCATTGTTCCTTGGACAATGTCCATGCATACCCGACTCTCTCGTAATGAAGACGCTCTTTGTGGAGAATTAACAGTCCGCTGTTGTTCATGGCATGTGATATGAGCTGAGCTGCCTAACGATCATGGGAAGTTGTTAAGCGGTGGTTACAGTAGCTTCAGGATAATATATCGGCTCGTGGATTGTTTGCGAGCGATAGATATCCGAGCTCGGATTATTTGAGAACGAGAGTTTTTCATCACACACTCACTGGTAACTAGCCAGTAGCGTCCATTTAAATAAAAGGATAATATTGGCTACTTGCAAATAGCCGGCTTTAGCGGACGAGTAATAGAGAGAAATTAAAACCGATTCCGAATACATCCGCCTTGATACGTCCTGTGTATTTGCTTAATTATATTAAAGAAAAATGACGGGAGAGTGATATCTACGTCTCGATAATCTAAAAACTACAAATTCGGTTGGACCAAGGCTGGCTGTTTAAATTTGTCTTGAATTTAGCTTGTTGGTTATAAAAGATATAACCCATGACTGAAATGTAATTTTTTCATTATTTTGGTATTGAGAATCACTTAAAAACTCTTGCTAAGCCCATTGTAGAAAAGCAAGCGTGCTTACCGCCGGATCATGATGCGCTACTTTAGTATAAATATTTATAATTTAAAGTGCTTAATTGGCGATTATCTGTGTACTTTTCCGGTCTGAACTACGATTTCATTTGAACCGTCGCGTATTCCGCGGAGTCTCGTTGTTCCTAGGTTTCCTTATCGCGGGCTCTCGTTGTTGTAGGGTCTTCTTAAAGGTGGGTTTCCTTGTCGCGGGTCTATATTTTAGAGGTCTTCTTGGTTCTGGGATCTCCTTGTTTTGGAGGAGTCAGGTTTCCTTATCGCGGGCTCTCCTTGTTGTAGAGTCTCCTTATAGGTGGGTTTTCTTGTCGCGGGTCAATATTTTAGAGGTCTTCTTGGTTCTGGGATCTCCTTGTTTCGGAGGTCTCTTTATCGCGGGGTCCCCTTGCCGAGGGGTCAGTGGGCTAGTGGCGCATCCGCTGCCTCCTCGCCGGGAGATAGCGGGCTCCGCTCCCGGCGCCGAGTTTCCAGATAACGCGAGCCGAGGCCCGGCGATTGTGTGGAATTCTCAATCGCGAATTAAAACTAAGTCTACTTGCTTTTGCATGGTTTTCGAAATTCAGAATTAGGTTGAAATTTGTTACTTTAATTTATTCTGTATTGCAGAATTAAGGAAGTATGCATCGCGCTATAAAATTTAGTCAAGAGCCTGTGGGTTTCTTTTCCGTGGTTAATAAAACATTGGAGTGAATGCATTTTTTTTACTGATATTTTACTTTAAAGACTTCGCGTTTATATTTTAAACACAATTATTTTTTGAAAAAAATTATTTATTTGTTCATCTCGTTAGCTGCTGTTTTGTTATTATTATAACAAATATGATTTGTTCCACATCACTAGAGTGACTGTTGTATAATAATTATTATAACAAGCTATTGAAATTGTCTTTGAAACGACATTAAATAATACGCTGTGGCTGATAAATACAATTGTTTATTGTTTAGTTTTGAATAATTGCCGATTGCCGTCAATACGAGTGAGTTTTGTCGAATAAATAAATCGGTCACCGGATCAAGGTAGTGCTTCTTCATAGTAACAAAGATACGTTTTATTTTTAAATATATTGTTTTGAGCATTAAGATTAACTACTTATTTAAAGAAACATCCGATACAAGTAGACACATAGCAATCTCTACTAAGTTTACTAAGCTTGAGTCAAAATAAATTTCTTCTTCTTCTTCTTCAAGTGCCTCTCAGAGGAGGTTGGTGACTATTTCACTGAACATATATATGTTTGTCTTAAGCCACTCTAAGTAATTCGGTTCTGCTCCCAACTTGTGTAGATTATATATTAAGTTTAGGAAACTAAGGACATCTTTGCTACAGTGCATTGCGACGAAATAAACAACTTTGTATTTAAAATTATATTCAATATTTTTTCATAATAACTTGCTATTTTTAATACATTATTTTTTCAACCTTAGCATTCGGTCATCGTCAGGAGGCAAAATTTTTGATTACTCTTTAATATTTATTAACTAATTAAAACCAAAATAAGTATTTTATAAAGTTTTGGGGTATTTTTGATCAACATTAACATTTATTCAACGCATTTTTATATAGCTAATAGACTACAGGATATTTTTTATAAGACTTAACCTGATCATAAATAATACTCAAATATGATTTTATTGAAATATACCTATATAAATCTCTTGTTTATAGGGGAATATAAATAAATAAGGTAATCTCCATTATGTACGGCTCATCAACAATAAAAGCACCCATGCATATATAAACAGTAAAAAAAAAACAATATTTGGAAAACTAATCCGAAATAACTGCTTGCCACAGAAGCGAATCAAATTTCTTCCACGTCGATATTACGGCTCTCGGCGCTAGAATTTGATAGAATTTTAGATGTTATTCTGTGTCCAGTTGCGGCCAATACAATTTCTTTGAATTTTTGATGTCCAAATCAAGCGACATGTGCAGGATGCATTGGGGTGCGATGCATAATGCAGTTTGCCGGGATATTGCATGCCTTAAGTCTCCACTCGAGTCGCGATAGACTCGTGTTGGACGTAATTAACCTTTTCCTGAAAACTGAACCCCTGCCACTCTATGTCTCCACACAAATGACCAATCTTTTTATTGTCTTGTGTATTTTTATAATACAAAAAGAGAAGAATAAGCTGAAATTTACATACAGATTAAAAATACTAATGTAACTAAAATTCAATATTGTTTAATCCCCACTCAGATTTGGGAGAGACTGAAGTCATGGTTTAAATTAAAAACGTTTTTGAATACGTAGCATTTTATTTATTACATTTTTTTATTTATTTAATAAAAATTGGTTAAAAATATATTTTACGTAGTTTTGTTGTGACAACCCAAACATTTTATTCATAACAATTTTATCATAATAAACACGTTTTTTACAAAATTCTCCAAAACTCATCGTATTATTTTTAGTAAGAAAGTACAAACATTTGCTTCCTTTAGAAGATAACCTCGAACGAGGCTAGCGTATCTCATTGTTCATAACAAATAATAAGATATTTAATATACTATAGTGCAAGGAGAAATCTTTATAAACTCATGTGTGGCGTGAGGGGCAGTAAAAAAATTATTTCCCCATAAAGGCTATCAAAACTTAATTTCTTCCTTATGTTTCCATTTTGAATTCAAATGAGTTATGATGAATTATGATAAATTCATCATTTATGCAACAATATATAAAAAAAATATTTTTCTTTCCTTTTAACAATTATTGCCAATATGATTAAGATTGACTTATACAATGTATTTATTTTAAGTTTTTTATTAAAAATTATTTGAGTAGGACTTCTAATAAAATTATTATACTTGGGAATTTTCAGGCAAAATTACATTTTTTTCATTTATAGCTATCAAATGATGGAATATTGTATTTTTATGATTTGGAATTACTGCCTCATCTCATTGACATTCCTCCGAATATTTGAATACAATAATTGGGCATAGGAAACAAGTGGGTTCGTATTATCTCGTGAGGTCACGGATACGCGATAAGTCTTTGATTGTCTTGCCGTATATCAGCCATTCATTGTTGGAGCGGAGGCAATATCTGAGAAAGTAATTATTTCGAACGTATGACGCATTATCAGGGGAAACCGAAACCGTCTCCGTGAACAGACTAAAAAAAATATGTTTTCTGTTCTATATGAATCAAAATAGCGACAAAAAAACAGTTGATATGACAAAATTATGTAAGATATAAATTTTTCATTGAATTCATAAAGAAGTGTAAAAAATATTTTAAAAATATGTTAACCAAAAAAGCAACATTTTTCTATGCAGATAATTATGACAAAAAATCTATGTGATTATATATGTATCAAAATTACAAAAAAAAATGAAGAGTCGCCCAAAACAATGGCCGTAAAACAAAAGCTGTCGCATTCTGAAAAAAAAAAAAAAATCGAGAGAGGCAGCGAACTCAAATATTCCATTATTGTCTGAGCGAAGATATAAAACCTCGAGTAGTTGTCAACTCCCTCTTGTATGGAGATTGAGCGGTCGTCAAACTGTGGAAACAATTCATGTTTCGACTGTCAGACGCCAGTGCCACGCAACTGTTTTTTATATAAAAAAAAAAATATATATATATATTCCTGTTTTCGCAGTTTAAAATCATCAGGAGATAATTCATTCCCTAACTGACACTCAATGTATTATGTTAGATACAAGTTACTTCATTTCCTGATAATGCTAGGATTAAAAGACTTATAAAATAAAAATAAAACGGCATAAAACACTAGAATATTACATTAAAAAATTCTTCACTTCTTTTATACTGATGTACAGGTGTCCAAACAGAGTATCGGGTATTTGTTAGTTCAGTAAAATAAAAACTACTAGTAATCAAGTATTTTTTTTTATTGTTGATTATAAGAATACAAAATCGAAAATTATTTCAAAGGAAGATTGCTGATAACACGCTAACAAGGTGTTGAAGTTGATTCGGAGCGGAAATATTTCTCAAAACTATGTTTTTATTAAATTACGATT
Organism: Atopsyche davidsoni; assembly: GCA_022113835.1. NCBI lineage: Eukaryota > Metazoa > Arthropoda > Insecta > Trichoptera > Hydrobiosidae > Atopsyche > Atopsyche davidsoni. Next base: position 9,531,495 of record JAILWY010000015.1, read on the forward strand.
ATATGACTGTCGCCTGCTTTTGCGCGTATGGGTTCATTTTTTTTTATAAATAATTTTTATTTGGATTCATAATCAGCGCAATACAAGCAGCTGGCAGACACGAATGCAGCAGATATTCGCAACTTCTTGAATATGTAAAATGTAAAGTCGCAGCCAGTGTCGTCACGAGCCGCCCTCCCCGGGGACGAGACGGCGCGATGCATTATTAAGGCACTCCTCCACCGCGCCTCGCGGTATTGTCACGTATCGCGGTGTCCCACCCCTTAACGTAGCGCTCCTAAATAAATACGCGACTTTTCAGAGATCCGAATCGAACAGTGCCACTTTACGGACTATTTTTGAATTGAGTGATTTTGAATGTGCACACTTAAGTGGGTAGATATTCAAAATGTTTTCAAAATATTTTTTTATCGCTAGCATCCCATTTAAAATGTTTTTTTTTTGCCGTAGAAAGCAACGATTGACACAAATAAGTTATTCCGAGGGCACGGCCACAATACGCCAATCACATCTGATTCTAATTTCGCTTAGAAAAGCGCTCAATCAAGAGGCTGGCCTCCTGGATGCACCCCCATTGTTCCGGGGCACCCCCTCAATGGGGTTGCCGTCACGACGGGGAGGCCAGTTTCCGTGACAACTTCATTGGGGGTCTTCACGGTCTCAACACTCCCCAGGCCGTCCTGTGATGATTGCGAAGCTTTATTTTATTTCTAATAAGTCTGCTGTGAAAAGAGGGATTTTTACAAGGTAGAAGCTTTGAAAACTACCCCGCTGTAAAAAAGTGTTATTTCTACATTTTATAAAATCATATAAAAATCCTTTTTTTCTAATTCATTCTGAGTTGATTTATATCAATATATTGTGACATTTTTTTGTAGTTTTTAACTAGTTAGGTTAACCATACGTTCTTACAAAATATAAAAATATATAAAAATTTTCAGGAAACACTTAGCCAGCATAATTCAGAGAACTTAAAATACATTTTTTTTCTCAACCCTAAGCTGCTGTTCCGATCGCCTCCGCAGCCTTTGTCTCCGCAAGGGTGTTTGTTGATTTTTGCTGGGGGAAAGCATTTAATGTTTGTGATGGAAACAACGGAGGGGTGAACAATAAATAATTAACCGAGTAATTTGGGGCATTTGCACTCTGTTTCCGCACACAATAGGTTTCTTTATTACGGCGCTAAGTTTTCTATTGTTGCGTTGAAGGGGGCATAAATATTTGAAAAATATTTACCGCACACTTGCGACTATACTGCCACAGAATCAACTCTTCAAACAGAGATATAATTGAAAGTCTGGAGTTTTTACTCTACATAGACCTATTTATATCATAGGATAGTCTATTATTATTATTATTATTTATTGTTATTAAAAATAAAAAATACCACTTTTACTGTATAAATTTTTTGTTAAAATTTTCTTAGTTCAAAATTGAATATTAAATATACTTTAAACCTGACCATGATTATAAAATCACAATAATTTTTTTTGCCAAGGTCATGGCCTATTTTAAGCCCCATCGATGTTTTTATACCTGCTATTAATTTTTATTATTACACGTACAATTAATAAAATTGAGTTGGCAAACACAGAAACAAGATGAAATAATAATGCAAGGAGCAAGTAGGGGTAGACATGGAGGACGGTAAATATTTCCAGACAGCCCGTACCTCGCAGGTGGGGAGGCAGGTAAGGCCGCTCCAGGTGTAGTTCCCTAAATTATTCATACGGAGTATGCACCGAGATGCATCCAACAGCAGACTCGGTGCATCCATACAGGGCTGGGCATCTGTGCAGGTACCTGAAGAAAAGCGCACCGGAAGTAATACCTAGTACACCCACGAATCGAAGAATTAAAAATAAAAAAAACAATTATTTCATTTCTAGTCATCGTTTGATTTCACTTTGTATAGTATAATATAATCGAAAAATATTTTTTTTTTAAAATACTTGTGCTGTGTAATTTATAAAAATAGACATAGTTTATAACGTTTGCTTATTGATATAAAAAATCTATTGATTTTACAATGTTTGCTACCCTATATAAACAACTAATTTATCATATCTTAAATTTTAATTCAAAATAAATAAACGTCCAGGAAAATTCCAAAAGACAAAGTTCTCTCTCATAATAGCTGTTCCTAGAAGTGCTACACTTCAAATATCTAGATTTATCTAGAAACTTGGTATTCCTCAGAGATTATTTACTTCAAAACGTAAAATGTTATCATAGAAAACATATGATCCGGGACAAAGTATTGATTTCTATTTTCTTCTCTTATCAGTAATTTCTCTAATATTCTGCAAACACTTTATTATGTAATTTAAAACAACATTTATACATCAATATATAGTTGCAGATTTTACTTTCACTATAGTATTTTGATACGACCTCAGTATGGATTCAAATACATATATAACTTTTGTATCAATTATAAACAACAAATATGGAATAATAATTTACTGAGACAATACGGCATTTTTTGTGCACATTTCCTGAAAAATCCTAAAACCCAGAACGCCATTCTATAATTGTAATGCACTCACAAACAAAATTATCGAAATATCTTAGTCATATGGGGGGGATGAATTATAGTTGTATTATTATTTTTTCAATTATTTAGGGTCTGATTTTATATTTATGTGTAATTCAATCTATTTTACAGTGATTTCCCATCGGTGGAAACGCAGGCAGCCATGGAAGCCATGGCACTCCAGCAGGCCCTCGCAGGGGGGGCCTTACTTCAGGGGGAGAGCGTCTTAGAGAGAGAGCGCCGTTTGTCCGACATGATTCGTCAACTGCAACTTGTACGCGAGCAGCTACTGCAGCAGCAAGAACACCCAAAGGTAAGACTTTTATCTACATAAAATTAAGCATATTTTTACCAGAGGGTCCCTGGGATCATTCAGGGGGTCCTTAGAAAATTAAAATCGATTTGGGGGTCCCTGAACAACGTCAGGGGGTCCTCGCAAGGTTTAATATAAAATAAAAAAATTGTGACACATTTTTATTAATATGGAAGTTAAAATAAATAAAAGTAAATACATTATTAGCGATTTTTACGTCCTATGTAAAATATAAATATAGACAGATGTATAAAATACAAATAATAACAGGCATCGCGGTGAGTCAGGTAGGTTAATACAGGAACGCAATAGAGTCGATATTTGTACCAACTAGTCTATAATATGAACTTATGTAGTTTTTCACCCAGGGGCCGTAGGCAAGTTTTGACTATGAAAAGGGGTCCGTGGGCCAAAAGAGTTTGAGAGCCACTGTTCTAGAGCAAGTGACACCAGGCAGTAAATAAATTAAAATCGTCCAAAACAGTACAACACAAATATATAGCATTTTAAAAATATTTATACTTTTATTTCAACGCATGGCAATTTAGATACAATGAATTGTACTTTCGACTGTATTTGATGTGTCGGAACATTTATAATGTGCAATTTAATGTGTTCAATGTTATTTGGCGACATGATGGCGACAAGGATTGTGTCGCTGACAGATCGCCGGGCAGTTGCAAGCGAGTTGACAACCGAACGATGCATATTCCGAGTACACTCTTGCACTGAGCATCACCAATTTAGATATTAATATCTCTCTCTGGGCTCTTGATTTGAGACTAAACTGCGTTAAATTGTATGCCTGTCGTGTTTATATGATATATTAGATTTAATTATCCACTAGAGTTTTTTATGTGTCCTCTGCGAGCGGTTGGTATCTAAGCTTAAATAGCTTGAAAATGATAATTGCAAAATAAAATTTTAACACACAAGAAATCTGTTTATTTGATTTGGCTGTCGTTGTTATTAGAAATATTGTGTTAATGTTTCCACGTTTCAGTTTCAATAGTTAATAAAAGAATGCAATATTTATAAAACGAAAATCTTTTATATGCATACTTAACAACTGAATACTTTGCTACCTGAAATAATGGAATTGAAATCCATAGTTTTTTTAAAAATATTTTTCAGCACTAAATTTTAATACACGAATTACAATTATAAAATGTTTTTCTAATTCTGAGAAAAATAATAATAAATTATTTAAATTTTAAATAAAAATTAATATTGGTTTTACCTTCAAAAAGCTATTATGCATAATCTACAAAATAATCCTAGATGCAAATTCGCCTTAGGTAAACTATAATCAAAACCCCGGACCTCCCTTGTGTATAAATATATTGTTAATTCAGCCCGAGCGGTCAGAGCTTTGAAAAGCTACAGGAAAACAGTCCTTTTCCTTTGTGAGCGGAGGCTTTTGTTGCCTTTCAGCATCCTTCAAAGCCTCCGTGACTACAATACGACCTGTCGAGAGGCAGCCTGGTGGGGGAGGTCACGCATAAGTAATACCTTGCAGGCCAGAAAGGATAAATCAACCCCTGATAGCAAAATTTTACATTAAATTCAATATTATGCATTAATACGTCGAATACAAAGTAATTTTTTTAAATTAATTTCGAATATTAAAACATATTTTATTATAAGTTGTTCAATTTAAAATGTAACGAAAAAACACATATTTGAACACTTATATTATGTATTTATATATTGTAGCTATGTCATTTAATTTTTATATGGGTTTTAACAAATTTAATAAGTCTGTCGTGCATATGTGTATATTCTATTAGAACATAAATATTTTAAGCGCATTCTGACGTCACTATACAAAAGAGCAAACGAACAATCAATCAAACTCGAAGTAGGCCGGAACCACAACAGGCCAGCGAACGAACAAACCCTTATCATCCAGCCCCTATTCACCTGGAAGCTTTATTATAACCCAGGTGAATGCATCGCCTCGACAGGTAACTCTGCATCTGAAATATTGCACCTGATCGACGGTGAAAAGATCGCAAAGTAACAACGTGCATTTGTAACTGTTTGATTAATGATGCATTCTATTATATATGCATATTAATGCCTTAAACACCTACCTAAACATATTTTTATATTATTTATTTAACTATGCCCCGTTCATTTTTGAAACCCAATGTCGAAATCCTTTTAACTACAATATAAGTATGATGTGTGGGTTTTAATTACACTTAGTTTTTAACAATTTTTGCATCGTTTTACGATTGTTAAAGCTGGTCAATACTATTGTCAACAAAATTATGCTATCAGTTCATTTCAAATAGGTTTTCATCAGAAGCTTTTGGCTAATTACAATTGTATCGAAGCGTGTGTGACCGGCTTTAAAGCTGCCTACAGACGTCGCGACATAACCGACAATGTCATATTTTGCGTTGATATACAAGAAAAACTATTTAGACGTTTTTGCCTTTCTGCAAATCGATTATCAGTTACATTCAACTACTTCTTGGCGACCGTTTCACTGAGCATATACTCATGCTGAGCTAGTGTTCATGGTTTTCTTAGGGGTAAATAGTGCAGTTGGTCCCTGGGTCCTTTTGCTGCTGCCCAATAGCATTATTATATAATCCTTTCCTTACAAAGCTCTTCTGTAGCAAGCCGCAGAAAAAGAAGGACCCCCTTCACTTACTTCCAGAGCCAGTCCATAACTCTATTACCGATTCTTTAAACACACTCAGCGTACAGAATGACAGCCATACACAAGCAACAGAGCAAGAAGAGCGGAGAGGTTCAACTACACACGCGACAAACAACCAATAGCGTGTCACAGCGTATGTGGCCAGCTTAACACACTAAAGGCGGGGCGGGTACTAGTACCCGTTTCGCGGACTGCTGTCTAAAAGCGGGGCGCGTATTAATACTTTTTTGAATGTATTTACTCTAGAAGCGGCAGAAGGTCATTTTACTCTTTAGGTTTACAGCTCGTAATGTTTGTTTAGACTCGTCAACGTTACTTCTACCAATACTGTCCAGTGATTCTGAACAAAGTGACAATGAAGAAGTGGAGTGGTCAGAGAATGATAATCCTCCAATTATTGAACAATTTTTAGGACAAAGTGGTGTTGTTGTGATGCCAAGTAATCCGCAAAGTGTGTATGAAGTGGTTCAACTTTTTATAGGAAACGATTTATTTGACTACATGCAAATCAAAGAGTGTAGAGACTAGATTACACACGCGCAATTTTACGCAAATTTTGCCCGCTACGCACATCAGTTTAGTGAATCTGGTTACCCGCTTAAAATATAAATATAATATAAGCTATCAACAAAAATCTCATAATTAACTCGGAGTTGCTAAAAATCAAAAGTGCAAATCAAAGAGTGTATAGACCAGATTTCGCACGCGCAATTTTATGCGGGTTTTGCCCGCAACGCACGTCAGTTTAGTCAATTTGGTTACCCGCTTAAAGTGTGTTGAATACACTATACACCTGTGAACTTTGATATTATTTATGAAATATTCATTGAAAATCATCAGGTGTAAGTACTATTTAGTAGTAACGAATAGACACGCGATTCCAATGGCGGAAAAGGCTTTGCCGCACAGAGGCTGTGTGGCGCGCTCTGTATGCGCGGCGCTATCTTGTCGCTGTATCTGCAGGCGACTTTGCTCCCTACAGCCTCGGCACAAAGGCCGCCGGTCTCACAAAGGGGAAAAAGGCTTTATTCATTGTGAAAACGGAAAAATAATGCAGAGCTTTTTCTTTTTTATTTGTATTTTTGAATGATACGCCGTATTTCGAATGAAAGAAACGCGGGCCTGTGTATATTTTGGCGTAGCGCTGAAATGTACTTGTTGGGTGAATATACAAAATGGAATATCATACATACAAATTTACGTAAAAAATAAACATCAGCCAGTGTTTTTTTTAATCAATTTTACAATTACTAAAACTTTTTGACTTCAAGTCGCTTTTGACCATCTTCAGGGATTTTTTTTGTGTGTCCGTTTCTGCTGCTCACTTGATATTCAAAGAAATGATAAACTATAAAATTTTCCAAATAAAATCATATAAGCCATTTTAAGCTAACCAAACTTTCCAATCGGAGTGAAAAACTTCCCGAAGAAAAGTACCTCCTGATTTACGACTTTCTACACTTACATAGTAATATAGTTAAAGGTCTTGCACTCTCAGATTATTTGAGCCTTAATGTCGACTGCTGGCAGGATAAACATTTGCAACATGTTATACAATGTATTCGGTTACAAAGAAATTCCTAAAAAACTTAATTCGTTTCAATTAAACTGTCTCTAAGTGAACGATACAGAAATATTAAAGTTTTTTTATTTCCAAGTGAACTGTCTCCGTCCAAATGCGTTAAGTTTCACGGATTTGGAGACACTCACGTTTTTTTAGCATATTTCTTCTGCAAAACAACATTTGTGTTAGATAATCTAGAATCCCTTCGCCATTTACTTCTCCGAGCGGCTGACATCCTCCACATCGAACAAAGCAAAAAAAATAACCAATGCATCGCATGTGACGCTGCGTTTTTTTGTTTGTGCAATATGGGTCACGTATTTTAGCGATCCGCCCAAACCAGATGTCTTCAAAGCACAACTCCCAAAATTTTAACTGCATAAATTACTGAACTTTAAATTAAATAATAAGCAATATTAAAAAAAAAAAAAAAAGGTTTCATTGAAATAAAAATCGATTCTTTAACTGAACTGGGTTCACGCTACATCATGGTTAAGTGATTTTATAGCATATTTTTATTTTATGAAAACAGCCCTTAAGTGAAAGAATAATGACTCTAATATACCATTGTGAATGTGTATTTGTAATAGTGTATCACGTGAGGGTATTTTTAATTCGGGGTTACTAAATTATGCAAATATGTTTAGAAGCTCCGTCCTAATGGATTCGGTCGTCAGTGATTGTCGGAGCATCCGCCTTGCGACAAATCTGGCCGCCATATGTCACTACCTGCGAATCAACGATGGCGGCTCAGAGCCTCCATGGCTAACCTAACCCAAAAAAACGATAGCGTAAATTTAAAAATACCCAAACGTTTACGCAATATATAGAATTAAGCTCTCAAATGTACTGTTTTACGAAATTTTTATACAGAGATAAGATTGCAAAAACAGGACGGGAAAAATGTCTATGAACAAACATATCCCTTTTTTTTTTTAAATTAATACGTGTATGAAGGTTTAGTAGGTAGGTAATAATAATTCATTTCAGTAACAATTAAAAAATTAAATATTATTTTTAGAACATATATAAATTACTTGCAATCGTGACGCATTCATTTTTTACTTTTTTACTGTCTTCATTGCGTCATAAATATTAATACGATTTCTTATTATTACATTTAAATATTTCCGTCCATAAATCACATCAATTTACTATATTTTTTAATTTTCAGTATGGATCGCTAACTATTTTTAAATGTAATGAATATAATCTGAATTGTGCGTATGTAAATCATAAAAGTAATAAATATAATAAAATAAAAATCCGGAATACAAAATACGCCCCTCTCTTGTTCGTTCCGTCTCGATTTTTTACCTCATAAGTTTCTCTTGTCATCTGCACGGAAAATAATACAAAACACATCCCCACGGTTTTTATCCGACCGCAGAGTGGATGTCTGGTTTCTGTCAGTCCGTCGGTATTATTGGAGGACGCGGCGACCGAGCGCGTGCGTCAGCTATTCTATTTCCTCGGTACTGAAACGAATATGTGTAATATCACGTCATAACCAACGTTTAATTTGTAGTACTACACATTCAAATTTAGGGCCAAACTAGAAAACACAACCACTTGTAGTGTATTATTGATTTTTGTGAAGACCGTCTGACAGGAAGTACGATTTTGCCTATACAGGTTTTATTGATAATAATGATTAAGTACATTTTTTCAAATATTGAAAAATGATTAAAGAAACTCTCAGAAAAACCCATGAAAGCTTGGGGATGTGGGTTCGTATCTCACACAAATCACGATGATATTTTTCTGAGAGTTTCTGTAATCATTTTTAACCATTTAAAATAAAATTAATCAATTTATAAATTACGAAGAGATTTGCAGTCAGTAAAATTCCTAAAATTTGTTTGCATATTATTAATTTTAATCAAAACGTAAAACGTAATCACGAAGTGTATCATTTGAAAAAAAAATCTTAATCGAGTTTACCAATTAGTACATGCATATTAGTACTTTGATTATAACTTTAACTTTTACGTATATGCTTTCATGAATTTTACCCTTGGGTTTAATGGTGGGGTAAAATATTTTATTGAGAATCCACGGGCGGAAACAATAAAAATCCTTGATAATGATTAAGTACATTTTTTTAAATATTGAAAATTGATTAAAAAAACTCTTTGATTTGAATCCACATCCCCAAGCTTACATGGCCGGTGCATTACCAATTATACCGACGAATCACTAGTACTAAGCCAGAATTTTTAACAATCATATCCTATAAATGAAACAACGTACTTATTGTGCCAATTAATTATTGTCAAGTACAGATTTTTAATATTTTAAAAAATGTACTTAATATTGAAATGACGTAGTGATTCAATGGTTTTGGATACCGAGTTTTATCAATGCTACAAAGATATAGTCAAACGCACAAAAACACTAAAAAAATGTTATCATATATAATATACGTTTACGTATTAATATATCTACGTTATTTTATATTGAATTATTATTTTTTTTAAATAACAATTATTTAAGCATTATTCGAGCAGACGTGGCTTTTATACGAAATAATCCAATAACAAATGGTATTTTTTTCATTGTGTTTTCTTTCAAACCACGCGTTTGTGCCCGGAGTGCGCGCCTCTCCGCTGCGCACAATGCCGGTCGTGCCCGCGCCGCGCGCTGGCGGGATTACGGCCTTTTTGTTCCGGCACCGGTCCGACAATGCGGTATTTGTGAAACACCCGCTTTTGTCGACGCTTCCCCGACAATGCCGACGAATTAATCAAAATCACGTTTGTATGACGGACGCCGAGCAGCGCGCACAGGGAAAAAAACTCGACAGAATAAATAATAAACGGAGTCAACGTCGGACGATTTGAGCTGCATGACGCTTTTTGTCCTTCGACGTTTTGATCCCCGTGTTGGGATCATCTTCAAATATCCCTGATATTCTTGAAGATGACCCCGGCACGGGGGTTGAAACAACAACTGCCAAGACCCACGAGGATACGAATTCAGCTTCATCAACTGCATTTCATCATCAGTTTGAATTATGAGAAAATTGTCTTAAATTTTTTTTTAGTTTTTGGAATGCAATGTCGTTAGGACGGTTGCGTTTTTAAAGTTTTTTTATTCATAGCTTTAAAGCGAAGAAACGCGGTATCACACCCAAAAACGTTGTACATACTATACCAACAGCCCCCATAACCTACAAGTACTAGTAACATATTATTTATATTCTATCCCATATGATTTTGCAACAACAAATGCCGGAGAGAAACCATGTCATAATTGTCGATTTATACTTTCCCTTCAGTCACCTACTTTAACAGATTATTCAGATAACTTGAGTTCGGTTATCTTTTTTCTGAAACATAAATTTAAAAAATTCAACAATTATTAATACGATTATTCCATTAAATCCTAATATCGACTACAACCAACTTTAAAATAGCCCAAGTTTATATATAATGCCGTGGAGCCACATGGATCCGCTTCTCAGCCATTTCACGCAGTTATTGGACTTGGAAGAGAATAAAATAAATTTCACATAGCTATATAATATATGTCCAACCGGAAAACGGCATTAGGTGTAGTTACTTTGTTTTCCCACGGCGAGGTTTTTAATGTTTCCTGTGTTTTAATTACTCACAATGACAAAAATGTTTTAATAATCCAACGTCCAGGCGTTTTCTCTTCTCCATATCGGTTTTATCGCCTTAATTCATTTGTTAATTATTGTTTTTTGTCGATAGTTTGCGGAAGCGTCGACAGTTTTACCGGCCATTTTGTGTTTTTCAGACAGTCCCGACCGAAACGTACGTCTCTATTCGGGCAGACCAAAGTAATTTTTTTTTATTACACAACTGATTCTTATAAAAACGGAACCAGACTGTCTAAATCAAAAAAATGTATTATAAAGTGTTTTAATATTTTTTTGGCCGTATTTTTATTTAAATATATTCTTCGTTACACTTACTGGTGCTAATTCTTTAAAATCTTCTTATGGTGAACAAAAGCTACCTGTGTATCAAGAGCGAGTTTTGAAACTAAACGCGTTTTGTATATAAAAGCATATCTTGTTTTTATATATTTTTTATTGAATTTTAATATAAAATACATTTTGTGAGAACCCAAAAGCTCGTCCATTCACAAATTGATGTTTTTCTTTTATCAAAAAAATAAAACAAGTACTTTGTACAAATGAACAGAACCAAACGTTTGTTTGTTAAAAATAAAACATATCTCAGTACAAAGGATATTGAATTTCGTCCGTCGAAGCATCCCGAGGCTTTATCTTGCCTCTAATTCAAGGGGATGCCGGGGCGCATTGAAACATAAAAAAATATTTTTCGACGAATTTTTTATAAATATTTAATCAAAGAGATTTCAAAATTTGTAGCTAAAAAGCGAAAGCTTGTTTTAGTTTTTAACGTTTGGTATGCTTCGGTTGATTTATTGACTTGTTGGCTCATTTGTTGAGCCATGGTTTTGGTATAGGGGCCATCTTCAGGGAACAAAATACATAATGATGATATGCCATCAATATGGCATAGATTGCATCAGTTTCAGTTGTATGCAACTGAATCTGTTTAGTCAAAGACGCATTGTATTGGCATTGCATGTGTCAATACAAATTATGTATAATTGTAACCGAAACCGGTTACGTCGAAAATTTAAATATGCCGATGTTTTGCTGCCACTGCGATTGGTTTATTATTTAAAATATTGAATGAATATTTTTAAAGTGGTATGTTGCCCCTCGCTCCCAGGTACTTAACGCGCATTTGATGCCTCGCCTTGTGTTATTCTCGCGGGGCACAATGGACGTCTGTTCTGGTCTCCGTTGGATGCAACAGAAGCCTGTTGCCCGCGGGCCGTAATCGCCCCTCGCCAGGCCCGCACTCGGGCCCATATTTGCCCATAAGACATACATACAACAGAATTGCGCTGGAGTATATTTTAAACCATCTGACGCTTCGATCCCGGTGCTGGGGCCATCTTCAGGAATAATCGAATCCAAATAAATTTCTTAGTTACATGCAGTAGGTTGTAAATCAATTCAACCTGTTTTTATAACGCAATAAAATTGATTCTGATGAATTACGCAAATAACTTATTGAATAACAAATTTCGGGAATTTTTTTACGACGAGTACATTGAATGTTATTTTAACGTGAATTTTGTAGAAAAGATAAGGTCCTGGTCTGTCTCACTCGAATAAACACAAGAGATGGAAAGGCCACATTGTTCCAAGTCGTTTTAACAATATAGGGTGACCATGAATCATAATCATTTAATGCTCAGTGCTACCACACACACACACTGAAACACCAGTGTTATTATTTTTACCCAGAGCTAAATAAATGAATTGTTATTATAACCATACACAGGCGTGCTATGAACTTTGTGAAAAGTTTACGACACCCCTTCGTGCTCTGGTGATTAGCTCGCTCGCTTGCCAACCATGGGGATTCCATGGAGGAAGTTAAATTAAAAGAAAGATGGAGCCAGTGCGACTGTGGGCCGGTTCCGGCGTGATTGATTTGGACCCATCAGCATCAGATCCATCACCAATTGTGCTCGCTAAATGCCGTCTCTCCATTGTTCTCGTTCACCGAAGGCTCCGTCTGAACCGTGGAAGCCTCCGATGTCTATTAGCGTCTGATTGGGAGTGGATAAGTCATTAGCGTGTGAAAAAATACGAATCCACCATGCAACTACAAGATTACAGAAACGGTTTGATATTGAATGATTGGAGAACTATAAAGTTGTTCTCGATGTTTAATATGTGAATCGATTATTTAAAGACGCATTGTAGATAAGTTAAATGCAGATAAATTTAAAATTCAATACTATATCATTGGATATATCGTTTTTAAAAAGCGCCTATGTGGATATAAAAAAAAATACAGATTGTATCAAAAATCTATTAATGTGTGATTGTTATTTGATTCGTATAAGCATATTTATGTTTAACAACAATAGTTAAAATCCGTGGTCAGACTTTCGGAAGGCAGAATTAAAAACAAATTTGTTTATAAAAAAATATTAAAAAAACGGTGACGCACTTTTTAAGCCTTTGTGCAGAGGTGTTTTTTTTTTCTTACACTCATAATAATACTAAGAAATACGGCTTACTTGAACAATATTAATATACATTATAATACAAAAGCATAAAATAACTCATGTGTCCACATCTTCTCGGCTTACAGAAGATTATGGCGTATTTTTTACACACACTGTATCATAAGCAATATCAAAGAGTATGTAAAATATGTCAATAGTTAATTAGAAATGAGTAAAAGATTAATTTATCACGTGGGATTACAGCGAGAAACTTGTTTTTTGTTAATACATAAAAAGTACATGCATGGTATGCGTCCGTGATAATTCTTTGGTATACAGACAACTCGGATTTTACAAGCCGCGGTTTTATGTGTTTTTATTTTCATTTTTATTAAATGCAATTTCTTAATAAGGTTATTAGTTTTTACTAACAAATATCGGTGAAAATGATATGAAGATAAAATTCGACGGCCATTTTTGATGTAAATATTTTCTTAGATCAACGCTAAGTTTTAATAATTGTCCCGGCGTTTTGACTTCCGTAGTGAAGCCAATTTTATTGACTCTATAATAAAAACTAGATGCGCCTTAACATCCGGGAAAATGAATTCACATCAAATTTAAAAAATCTATTTAACTCTTGACAGGTGAATTACAAACTGATATTATTGGGTTTTTTGGGCATTTTTATTGTGAAGTTCTTAAAATTTACAACGTTCATTAATTTTGCTCTCTGTTACTCGGTTGGGTTTAAAAGTGTCTATAAATTTTAAATAAACGACCATTGTACCTGTTTTTACCATTACGGAATAAAAAAGTATTAGACTTTGTCACGAAAACAACTAAAATACAATAAAAACTTATTATAATACGCAAAAACCAATTTTTTCAACGAAAATTAAATACGCCTGACAGATTATTATTAGAAACGTAAGCTTACTATAAGTAATAAAGGTATTATCTATTTTTTACTTCAGGGTTTATATATTAGTGTAACCTTTAACCGGCTATAAAATTGCTAAAACCGGCTCGTGGTCCAATGGTTAACTCGTTTAGTTGCCTAACATATAGTATTCCGGGTTTGTACCTAATTAGACAAATATATCTTGGATTTCTGAAAATTAAATATATATCTTATGTGAACGTTCTGGAAGCGTACTAATCATTTAATTATTTTTTCCGTCGTTTCACGTGTGTCTTGATGTATGAAAGTAAAAAAAAGGAAGTATATGGAATTAAGGTTCAAACATACAGCGGGTCTCAGTTGCTTAATATGTTGCATTAAAGTTTCTTATTTATAATATATTTAAAAAATCAATACTTACATGAAACGACGGCAAAATCCTCCTAAAAATTCATTAAGGATTCACTAGTCATTTTATGTGTGATCATAGATATTTAAATGTATCATTAATTAATTATGGTAAATTCAAGGTTAAATCATTGGATTGATTTGCATTAACTATAGAGTATATATTGAGGAGTACATTATATTTCCATAGCGGATGGTCCGTTATAATCTATTGGGTCCCACGCTGTTCACGCACTGCCTTCCTACCGAATCACAAAGCAAGCATAGATAAAGAATATGCCGGAGAAGCAAGCTGGCTACACATGCTGCCACACAACCGACAACCACACAGTATCTAGCCTGTAGCATCCGATTTCGGTAAAGCAAAATCATAAAAAAAACACCCAAAATATAAGACCGCCTTTGATTAATCACCGATTGGTTATCAGCGGTGTCAACTGAAAACCGATTGTTAACATAAATAGTTTTGCCTAAATAAACAACGGGAAATAGAACGCTATTGGCCAGTCACCGTTCGGTTGTCGGTTTTGTCGCAACGTGTGTAGGTAGCTTAAAACTATCGTCTTATCTCCAAATTAGCATATAGATAATCGCATTACCTGAGATGCCGCATGCATATTAAGTGAAAACAATAAAACCCACGTTTCGAAACGAATTCTGGCATATTGTCAATCAATGCGTGCGGACGCGTAACGGGTGTCTATTCACGGTTTACTGGCTTAATTTATAATTCCCTATGTTTAAACAATAAACACGAAAAACTGAATATTATAAAGATTTTGATTATTTTCGTATGTCAGAGCTTTTATCTTTAAATGGATTTAAATTAATCATAGATGATCTGTATCAGTAAAATAATAATAAAAAAAAACTTTTTTTTTTCTCGTCATTTCACGTGAGAATCGATCCTCTCAAATATATACTTATAACACAATTAACCTAGATTGATCCCTCGTCATTAAGACACTCGCTGGAGGAACAATAAATCTTCGAAGGTTTTTGTTCGCGATGCGGGCCGTTACGCGGCCGCGGCCCCCGATTAATTACGCGGGTCAGGTGGAGCAGTCTCACGGTATTGGTATTATCGTCTAAGTCCGCATTAAAAATGGCCGTCCCCGCGGTAAGTTATGGAAGCCGGCGAGGGGCCCATCCATCTGCGCGTCTCTCTGCCAGATCCGATCAGGGCAGGCGATAAAGGCTCATCTGTATCCACAAAAAACATGACTATAGAGACTACTAACACACACGCACTCATATATTATATACATATATAAAAATTAAATACTCCGTAGTAAAAAAAATATATAAATGACCTAATGACAGGAGAAGCACCTGCATGGCGAAAGCGCTCACGATCAAATCTTAATATGATCTTCCTTCAAAAAAATCCATAAACTAAACATACTGATGTTAATATTATATTTACACAAAATAAAATATTAGGATAAGAAATGCAATATTTTATTTTATTAACATTTTTTATAAAATTTTAAATGGAAAAATGAAATAAAAGAATTAATTGCAAAGGTCAAATAAACCACAATTGAGGCGTTTTTTCCATTGCGAATTTCTTCGTGGTAAAAAGTCTTTTTAGGCATTAATTTTAATGAATCAGATAGTATGTAAAAAAATTCGTTTATGCATAAATAATAGTAAAATTTACAACCCCTGAAAGTAGAGTCACCTCCACGACCTGACACCTTTGAGTGCGCCGCCGCTTGCATTCCTTCAGTGCGATATTAATGATTGTCCAGCGCCTATCGCGGGACATGAATCCTCGACAGCCTCCGAGGCAGCTGGAGGCGCCTGAAACTGAAAAAAAATACCAAGTCGGTCTGAAAACCTTTTATTTACACTCAATTTAAACGAAAGAGTTTAAATAAAAATAAAGATCTATATGAACTACAACAATTTATCGCATAACATACTAAGTTGTATAGTATATTTAAAAAGTGTTTTGGGCAACATTCAAACGAATCAATGATCATAACAGGTAAATACATCAAGTACAGGTTAATCGTATTTCAATAATTATTTTATTTACACCTAAAACGGCACACAAGACAAATTTTATATTAAATTATATTAAAATCTTGCATAGTTTTTTATATAAACCTGTAACTCTATACTGAACTGATGTAACTGTTTGGGGAAACTAGTATTGTAAAATATAGGAAATGACGTGTGTATTTTTTGAGCGTGTGGTTAATATTTTAAATAATCTACAAACATAAATGTCAGTTGATAGACAATTAAGGAATCATGTTATTTACAAATTGAGGATGGAAATAGATGAGGTTTTCTATAAAAAACAATAATTAATGAAATCTAAGAAAAGGATGCTGGAATAATTAAATTTGTGATAATGTATAATTAATAATTTAGATAAATAGCAATATTTGATATACGTTATAATTTACATAGTTTTAAATAGCGTCAAACGGTGAGTAAGCTAATAGCTTCTTCTTTTTCATTGCTTTTAAGGCCAAGCTAAAAAAGCACGCGAATTCGAAGGACGCTGTTGACTAATTCACGTTCAGTTATCGGTTTTGTTGCAGAATGTGTCTACAACTGAGTTGATAAAATCAAACACTGAGCTAGTCTACAGCATATTCTTTTTCATTGCTATGTAGGCAAAACTATGACAAAAAAAACAGCGCAAAATAATAGCATGCTATTGAATAGTCACGGTCTGGTTGTTGCGTGTGTTGCAGCGCGTGTAGACGTCTTAATTAAATGAATTTAGACTTATCAGTGAATAAGGTCGTATATTCTATTTTACGCTGTTTTAAAGGCAAAACAAGAGCACGCTATTGGATAGTCATCGTTTGGTTGTCGAGTGTGTTGCAGCGCGTGTAGACATCTTAATTGACTAATCAGTGAATTAGCTCGTTTATTCTATTTTGTGCTGTTTTATAGGCAAAACAAGAGCACGCTATTGGACGATCACAGCTCTGTAGTCGAGACCGTTGCAGTGTTATTGTTGCGGGCGGGGGCAGTCTGAAGCGACGAGCGACAGAGACAATGCGCCGCAAGACAATGCTTTCCTATTGTCTCCCGAGCGGGGCCCGCCCCCCGCCCCTGCCCCCGCCCCCTGCCCCCGCCCCAGCCTCCTCCCCCGCCCCCGCCCCCGCCCCCTCCCCCTCCCCCCGACAGGTGTGCGCCGGCGCGGCTGGAACAAAAGAGCCGCGAGGCCGGAGCGCGGGCATAGGTGTGCGGCACACGTGGGCGCAGCGCTCCGGTTTTAATTGCCTCACTTGCCACGTGACGGAATTAGAAAGTCGGCTCTGTCATTTCGGAGACAATGATGCGTTAGTGTGACCGGGAATAAACGCAGACCGCGTTGTTTTTTTAAAACTAGATCCTACCTCATCACGAATAAAAATATTCTCAATCTTGTAGCCGTTACGGTATGTTTAGATATTGAGCACTGCGGTACAATCGCGGACAGCACGCCGCCCTTAGATCAGTGCTTCTCAAAGTGGTCCCTGGGATCATTCAGGGGGTCCTTAGAAAATTTAAATCGATTTGGGGGTCCCTGAACAATTTAATATATAATAAGAAAATTGTGACACATTTTTATTAATATGGACGTTAAAATAAATAGCAATGAATACATTATTAGCGATTTTTACGTCCTAAGTAAAATATAAATATAGACAGGTGCATAAAATACAAGTAATAACAGGCATCGCGGTGTCAGGTAGGTTAATACAGTCGATACTTGCACCAACTAGTGTATAATATGAATTTATGTAGGTTTCCACCCAGGGGCCGTAGGCAAGTTTTGACTATGAAAGGGGGTCCGTGGGCCAAAATAGTTTGTGAGCCACTGCCTTAGATGATATTAATCTTGTATCCGATTCAGTCAAACTAGACTGCTTTGGATGCAGTCAACACGACAGCACACCGCGGTTCGTCGTTTTTCCGATGCAGAAATCTGAAGTCATAAAAAATGTTACCACTCGGTCAATTATATTTGTGTGAATATGGAGTATTACAAATGAAGCTAGACGGCCGTGGATGCTGTCCCGGAGAGCAGGCCGCGGCTCCACACCCAGAGCGCACAATGGCGGAGCGGCGGCGCGACTTACGCCGTTGCGTGGCGGGAAGGCGCGGGCCATTGTTATCGCGGACAATGGGCGCGGGGGGCGGGGAGGGGCGCGGGGAGGGGAGAGGGGGGAGGCGCGCTATTGGCGACGGCTCGGCTCGAGAAGGGCGCAAGTCGCGCGCGGTTTTCCATTGTTGCGATTTGGGCCGCCGCATTGGGCGCGCCGTGCGCACGCCGGCTCTGTGCGCAGAAGCTGTATCTATTTTAATAAAAAAATTAAATTGGCTTCTTTTATTCTTCATTAATTAAATTCTTTTATTTTTCGTCGTGGAAATTTACAGTAGTTCGTTGAATGATGCGTGGCTATCCCCCTGATCCCGCGCGCAGTATGCGGGGCTTGCAATGTGCTACTGAGGTGGTAGCGTGCATAGCTTTATTTATTTACATTATTGTGTTAGGCAGGTAAAATAAGTGAAAAAAACTTACCTAACCTAACCCTTAGTTTTTATCCCTCGCTCTTTGAACCCGCTACGACAAAATTGACAACAAAATCGTCTAGTCTAGTGTATTTGGCTTTATCGGCGAAACAGGAAGATTTTCCTTCGGTGCCTTCAAAATGACTGGGTGACTTGTGTCACCGTGGGGTTATGTTTGGGGTTGTGTTTGGGGTTGGGTGGGTGGAGGAATGAACTCGAAGAAGGTGTTTGGAACTAAGTGGGTGGAGATTTGGAAGAAGTGTGCGAGTTCGATGATGACCTTTTGGATCGTTTTGGTGTTGGTGTCCGTGGAGCTGGGCATTTTGGATGAACCACGGGGCATTGAGTGCCTAGCGGAGTATTTTTTGTAGAGGCTTGTTTTTCTCAGATGGGATATATCCCCAGATGGAGCAGGCGTAAGTGAGACAACAAAAACGTAAGTAACCTTATTCCCTACTAGCTTTATTTTGATGAAATTGCTTTAGTAAACAACGCAAGTGAGGACACTTTTGGCCAATTATATTTCCACGTGCACATAGTTGCCGACTCTTCGCTCACCTGGGAAGATGCGCTCGTTTCCACAACAACCACCTCTCATGGCATTTAAATCCCATAAGACCGCCCCAGTACCGCGACCTAAATATAATATAAATAAAAAACGCTGCGTAGCACTATAGAATCGTGCATCTCTGATTACAACGTCTGCCAAATACATCGAATAAATTTAATGGGTTATGCTGATTACTTAATTCGAAAATAATTATTAATTATATAAAGTCCGTACACATAATTAATTCGCGTTTTAATAAGACCCACCGCGAATCGTTGCAGTTTATTATGTTTCAACATTAATTTGCAATCACGCCAAAGCCATAAAAGAAAGCATAATGTTTTTTTTCCTCTCCGGTGGTACCAACCTCACCACCTTGTTGATTAGTCCGGCACGGACTGCAGCCGGTTTCTTCAAAGGCAATACAAGCAGGGCTACCAACCAAATGACAGCACAATCATAATAAATATGAGGAACTCAACGGGTAGATTATAAAATCACGCTAAACGCACTCACTGTTATATGCTTATACCAGAATACCGGCTGGAATAATAAAAAATAGATGTTTTTACTAGATTTAATCTAATTCTTTGTATTTGAAGAGTATTTGTACTTTAAAAATAAATAAAATATATATATATATATATTGCATCTTAGCTTATGCAAGTTAAACCAACGGCCAATAAAAAAAACAGAGATC
Source organism: Atopsyche davidsoni (assembly GCA_022113835.1). NCBI lineage: Eukaryota > Metazoa > Arthropoda > Insecta > Trichoptera > Hydrobiosidae > Atopsyche > Atopsyche davidsoni. Next base: position 9,551,704 of record JAILWY010000015.1, read on the forward strand.
GATCAAAAAACAACCCGATCGAGACAATCACAAATCCTCCCACGTCCGCCTGGATTTCACAGCTGTTGAAGCCCTCTGCCCACGCTGCGACACAACCGACAACAGAAACGGTAACTACCCAATGGCGTCCACTTTTGTGTTGATCATATCGGCAAACCCAAAATATAAGGATGCTAGTGGGTAATTGAAAATCTGTTGTATTGTTGCGTGCGCAGCGGGCTTGAACAATCACAGATCCTCCCACGTCCGCGTCGATTTTACTGCTATTTAGTTTCTCGGGTAGACAACCTCAGGTGTCGCCGGTTAGCAGCAGCAGGTAGTCACAGGTACCTGAGGAGTACTGTCGCTGGGTGAATAGACGCGGTAACAGGTCCGTACCACTCTGTCCAAGAATGTCGTCCCAACATCACCTGTTGCATTGCGCAAGTGCTGGCGGCCTAGCCGCGCGACGACCGACCGACCTGTGCTTTATATGTTCTGATACCGAAACAAGTCGGATTAACAGGTAAACGAGGGTGTGTATATTTGACCTTTCATTATTATTTGAGCACCACTCTTTTAGCAGCACATTTAGAGCCCCCTACACACGCTGCGACACAACTGACAACTAGGCATGAGCGTCCTCTTTACTTGGGTTTGACGCAAATTGCGTCAATGTGTTAAGACTTGATATAAACATGATATCTTTAAGCCAGCTTTAATACCGAAATTTAACGTAGTATATACGAAAATATAGAAAAAAAATATCTGCTTAAATCTGCAAGCGTTATATAATGTAAAACGTTTGAATCTTGAATTTAATAAAAATATGACAGAATTTGTCTTGCGAGACAGTGATTTTCAAAACACCGCGTTTAAGATTGTTTAATTTGCTGCGGTATTAACGACACACCTTGATTCTTACTTAGTTTTAATCTCTTCAGTATGGTGAATAAGATTACAGGTAAGAAGATGCGATGGTGAGAATGAGCTGTGTGACGAGTCTATAAAAAGATATTCATTTGTGTGAATTGACTGCTCCGGGAAAACAACACACAGAAATAGTCTCCGCGATTTCGAGATGAAAAAAAAACAGACGAGGTGATTAATCTTAAAGCAGGTGTGACAACTGTAACACGCGCGAGTAATTAAATTTCAATTTGTTAGTGTAAATGGTCTTAATTAAAATAAAACAAAGTTTCATATAAAGATACAATTTTTAGTGTATAAAGTATAATAAATCTTTAAAACAATTATATATACATATTTAATCACTTTGCATAGTAAAGGACTTTTGATACTGCTTTGGCAGAAAAATGTACCTGAAAACACTATTAATAACATTGCACTGACTTCATAAGTTTTCACCACACCAACCCTATTTTTAAGAAATAAAATTTCCTTTGACTTAAAAATAAATTGTTTTCAAATTAACACAAGCAGGCACAATTTCAATGAGATCAACTTGATAGGCTTCTGCTATGATATTTCATGGTATCATTGTTTTTGGCAAGTTTTGTTTTTGATGTTCTTTAGCCGTGACAGCGTCCTTACGTTCGTAACTACAAGTCTCGTATTTAGACCGCCACGCTATCAATCCATCGTGTCTTCAAAGTTTCCCATTACTGGCTAGCTCCGCGCTATAAATCATTTCAGCTTCATTCTCTTCTCGCATCCAGATAGCGCTGGCCCCAGTTGAGGTGATTTTAATATTCCTTGCAGTTTTCAAAGTGTTTTTTTTGTTGTTGTTGTTGTTTTTAATAATTATAAGTAAGTCGCCGCCGGGCCGGGCCGGCTACCACGCGCAGCGGCCCCGATAAAAATATCTCTTGAAGATCGCGGCTCCATTATCTCGGCTCATTATTCCAAACCCGACTCTTTAGTACATCGGACCTGCCAGTGGATCCAAACTTGAGGCTCGGGCATTTAAATTTTTAAAATGATAAATAATATATAATCACTTTTTGTATATTGCAACACTAATAACAGCACTCAATTATATTAAATGAAAAATTGTTATGAATAATCAAGATATTGTATAGCAACCAAAAGAGTATTTTTGGATCAATCTTCATCAAGTGCCTTTCCTCAGAGGAGGTTGGCGACCATTTAACTGAACATATGACTAGTTTCGACCAAATAGACTAGGACCTATTCTATTTGGTCGAAACTAGTCATGCAAAAAAATATAATAAACTCAAAGTGAAGACAAGAACACAAAATTACTTTTATCATTATAATAATGGATCTTCACCAATCAAATGCCTTGTCCCTCAACAAGATGAACACATACTCATAGTAAGCCAGTGTTCATGGTTTTTCTATGTTCCCGGGTCCTTCTACAGTACGGGTCCTTCTTTTTGGATAATAAATTATAAATCAAGTATTTCTATCGCACCAAAAGAAAGCTCATGAAATAAAGTCAATACAAGAATTTTTTTTTTTTTTAAATTCAGACGGAAAATAAAAGGTTAGGAAATAAAGCTGCATCAAGAAAGTATTTATACAAGAAAAATGATTTTTTTCTTTTTCCGAAGGTTGAAGAGCGCAGAATTACTCAATCTCGGGGCTATAAAGAGAGACGTTTAATAGTGGTGACGAAACGGCTACCATTCAAGCGGCCTGCTCGGCGGCTTCGGTAAATAACAGATTTATTGTGGTTCTCGTCGGAGCTGCGAGATCGCGGGGACGTTTTTTTTACTCGAAGCCAAGTCTTTTTATGCAAAGCGCCGACGCTGCTAAACATACTAGAAATGCTGCGTTCGTTTAAGTATTGATGCTAGAGCCCTTGGTCCAGTATCATATATTAAATAGTTCAGGTAATCGATTAACTCTGAAATAACGTTTCCTAGTTTCTGAGAATGGGTTCCCGTTTTCAGTTGTCTTCCTTTCAAGTTGGCTATATAGTATATTTCTGACAATTAAGTTCCCTATTTGATTTTGGGAAGTCCCCGGTAACTGGTGAATCCAAACGCATGCTACATGTTTCAGGTTTTTTAAAAACAATTAACTTGGTGGCTGAACAGTGTATTCTTGACCAAGAGATTCTCGAATAAATCTCCGTCCTGATATCCGTCCATTTTAACAAGGAATTATTTGGATGACGCCTGTTTCTATACAGTCGTTGGTTCAGCAATCAAACCGTTAAATATTGACCGCAAGGTAACCGGTTTGATCCTTATCCTGACAGATATCCTTCACAGATACTATTTGGTTTACGCCTATTTCAAATTTTTAATTGTTTCAGGTTGTTCGCAGTTATTTTTTTATTACCATTGCATGTGTAGACGGAACATGTATTTTTATTATTGAAAAATGTTATTTTAAAGCTTTGCTAGATTTCGTAAAATATGCATAAATCTAATCCGATCCTAACAAGTTATCATTAAAATCTATCAAATAGCTTGAAACATGACTTTATAATTTATTATCTCTGTATAGACTGAATTCTCGATGTTTGTACGTCTTTCATAAATGAACACGCAAGATTTACACCCATGGCAATAAAATTACAGATTCATCGTTTCGTTTAAAATAGATGCAACCGGTTGTAAATAAACGCATATTAATGTATGCTTTTTAATATCAGAAGAGATATAAACTTTTACGTTTCCTTCCGTATCTGCTTGACTGGTTAAAAATTTAATTTTTTTATTTATTATTTCGTTACTAATTTGAGGTCCATCATTCTTGTGATATCTGTCGATAGGGATAGCTAATTTACATTAATTATTTATGACGTCACATTTTTTTGTGTAATATACCTATGGTAACAACGTATCGTGGAAATTTAAAATTATGATTTCCTCCGTCAGGTGCTTCTCCTCAGAGAAGGCTAGCGAACATTTCACTGAGCATATACTCATGCTGAGCCAGTGTTCATAGTTTTCTATGGGGAAAATAGTGTAGTGATTCCTTTTTAATTACAAAGAATTTAAAAACATATTAATATTTTGTTAAAATACATTGATATCAAAAATATGCATTTATAAACATAAAATATTAATAGAAACTATAAATTATTTTTCTATATATTTATTTCTATCCATTTTCTTACAGATTTATTAAAATAGATAAAACAAAATTTTATTTATTAAAAAATAACAAATATCAAAGCATAATTTTACTATAAAAATAAATAGGGACTTTTATAAGCACAAATAAATTAAAAATATAAATCTATAAAAGCAGATACATTTTAAAATTTTTTTTTGCTCAACGTTGTGTTTAAAAATTTTAATGTGAAATAAGTGTATTTTATTCTTTATTTGGTCAAATAATTTTTTTTTTAAATTTATTTATTACTTTGATAATTCACGTTAACCTTCCACATAACGAATGTATTTTTTTCATTTATATTTCAATATGAATTTCAACAAGTATAATTATTTAAACTCTAACACGCGACAAAGTACAGAACATTTAGTAACATATACAGAGTTCATCCCTTATAACGTAAAGGCACTACAACGTAGCGATAGCGCTAGCCGCGGTAAATTTTCATGAGCTCCACCCTTTTCCACCCCTTTCCACTCCTCCTCACCCAAGTTCTGCTCTGCTTGCACTTTTCTTGCAACTGCATCCCCCGCAGAAGGATAGATCCACCCGTAGTTGATGCTATAGTGAATTTGAAATGCACTTCGGCCTGTGATATTTATGGCTGATTAAAACATTTCATTTAAACTCAAATAAAATTAACATAATATATTTTTATGAAAACGATACAGTTATGAAAACTTTGGCAAAACCCTTCATTATAAAAAAATATTTTGCGTAAATAACCTACAAACAAACTCAGTAATATAGTATATTGTATGATTTCAATTTCTAATATATATATATGTGTATAAATATATAAACATTGGTTCATCAGAAGGCAACAAGGGTGGTCGTCGGTTTTCTGACCGGGGGTGTGTTTCCCACCACTTTACATTATTTTGTAGCGAATTCGTTTCAATTCCGTTGAATAACTGAGCGGCCGCTTTAACTGCGCCGTTACAGAAGCCTGACTCCTGAAACTAGACGCGGCGGGTCTCGAATTCCAAACTGCATTATACAGGGCGATTCCAAACTTGTTGCTGCCTCTGTAATTCGTCATTTCTATTTATATAAAAATCATTTAAAAAAAAAAACATTTGTCTTCATTACCATGAAAAGGAAAACTTTTGGAATAAAAAACCTAATTTAGTTGTGACTATATGAAAGAGACGTAAAAGCGGAAGTAGAGCAAAAAAACAATACGTTTAATTTTTCAAATAAAAACAAAAAGTTAACTTAAAAACTGAAATAGGGTCCCGAAATAATGATAACGTTAAAAAATATATTTATTAAAAATGTTTTGAGAAACACTGGTAGAGTAAAATAACGATATTGTAGCTCTGTGGTCCTTCCTAACGGGCGGTCGTTACGCCGAGGCGAATCCGCTCTCGTCTACCCCTTCCACCTAAAAGGATATTATAATGTAGGTACTTCATTTTGGACTACCCTGTACATGCTATCCTTCAAATAAATAAAACATTAAAAACACAATCCATTATCTTGGGAAATGGTTTTTATTTGTGAGAATGAAAATTTTAGCTCTAAAATGTCACTAATTTGAATACCATATTTTTTTTACGAAATCCCATTAAAAAAGAGATCCAACGACAGTAGCTGAAAAAAACAATAATAAACATAAAAGCCTACTTTTTAACACAATAATGTCATAAGAATTTGAATATTTCCTTTTATGAAAAGCCGACACGTTAAAAAATACGTCCAAAAATAATTTATGAATAGATTATTACCACACAAGTGCATAAATTTTCGTTTAATTATCAAAAATCTTATCGTGAACTTTTACATGATTTTATCTGTTTTTATTCTTTCCGTTCTACTTAAAAAAACACATTAAGCCCTCTTCACACGCTGCGACACAACCGACAGCAGAAAAGTAATCAGCTAATATTGTCCCTTTATTTTGGGTATTTTTTTTATTTATTTTCGTCCAAATAAACAGTTATATTCGGTTGCGGTTCGGTTTTAGGTTTTAAACCATAAAAATCACCCAAAATAAAAGGGTGCTATTGGCTAATCGCAGATTAGATTATTGAGTTGGTCCCTTTTAACATTCTGTTGTCCTAAGCAAGTTTTTTTACTTTTTTTTATCAAAGTTTGGACTTATAGTTAATAAAACTTTATGCCATGTATGAAAGTAAAAATTAAATGAGTGTTTCATATTTTGTCGTTATTATTTCCTCTGCCCTTCGTTCAGAAAAGAGTTTCTCTTTTCAAGTAATTAAATTTAACTAATGCGACATTATATATAAACGGAAATGACTGTAGATATACTAAAATTATAATCTAATAAAAAAACCATAAAATTCTGATTCAAAGCATTAAAATATATATAAAATTTGTATTAATTGATTATTAATACTAAAAAATATTGTAAATCCGAGAACAATTTTTGCTATTCTTTTTTATATTTAATAAATATATAAAGGATTATAAGGAAACGTTTGAATGTTATAAAATATTTTAAATAAAATTTGATATAAGTAAAATATTTTAATTAATTTCATTTGAAAGTAAAGCTAAAAATTAAAAACAAACTTGACATTTCACAAATCAGAATCTAAAAATGCTATCAACGTGTTAAGTATTGAAATAATATTTTTCTGTTAAATTAGTTTATGCATATTGTTTAATATAACGTTTTAAGTATTATATATTATTCGAATCAATGCAACTCTCAAACTCATTAAAATATTAGAAAAAATCATTGCACGGCAAGATTGTAAGCAGTATAACATTTTTTTTGTATTTTACAATAAGGCTCACCAGGTTGTAAATTAAACAAAACAAAAAATACTTATTTGCTTGTAATTAATTTTTAAATTGAGTTTCTCCAAATATAAAAGCAACATCTTGAAAATGACTTCTTATAAAAATGCCACATTCAAAACAACGAAGGCTTTTTTCATTTGAATATTCAAAATAATAATACAGAATTCTTCTTTTTAAAAGAGCTTTCAGAAGTAGAACACGCCCAGCAGAGGGAAGCTCTCCGTAAGGGAAGGGGGGGGAGCAGAGACAGCCTGAAAAGAAAGAGAAGGAAGGACACAGCTTTTCATCTCTCTATTTCCGGGAATAAAGGCAAGCGAAAGCCTTATTATTCGTAAGAGAAAAGCGCAGAAAAGCGCCGAAGAAAGCGTAGAAAGCATTTGTGGGCTGAATGGAGGAAAGCTTCGTTCTTGGTGGATGGGAGCTTTTGTTCGAGCGGGAACACGAAGCCGCATACAGGGTGACCCAAAATACGTCTTTCTGCAATATAACACGGAAAATATAGGCTTTTTCTTTTTGGGTTACATCTGAATGACTTGAAAATCAATTTCTTTTGAGTAAAATAAAAGATTTTAAATAAATTGTCTATTTAAAAAAAAAAATATTCCTAGTTTCTATTTGAGATTTGTTACAAAAACAAATTATCAAAGCAAAAGTTGCTTTATTTTTTATACGTTTAATAATATTCATAGTTTATTTATTATAGATCATTATTATAGGGAAATTAGTCTGTGCAATGGCATATATATATATTTTTAATTTATATGTTAATTAATGATTAAAATTATTTTTTGCATAATTTTATTTCATCATCCCTTGTGTATAAATTAGCCCCAAATTTTCCAGTAATGTTTTCCGTACATGTAACAAAATAAAATTTCATTATATACATAATATACACAATCGTCCCTTGATGCGATTAGGTCTCGTGTTTTATGTCGGAGGACCGGAGAGGTCTCGACCGATTAAATGGAAAACGAATCCTTTGTGAGTGCTCTCCCTCCCGTGCTGAGGTATTAATTAATGCTATGAAGAAAATCGGGAAAATCTCCGAATTCTTTCATAAAGTTACCTGTTATTTGACGGTCCCTTTTAACATTTAAGAGTATTAACTACTTTATTTCTTTTGGAATATAATGCGTGGGTTGATACTTTTTCTTCTCCACCGGTTGAAGGTCGCTCTTCTCGCGTGTAACTTTCTTGAAAAATCGTTGTCTTTCTCAAATTAAAGAGTTTCGATTAAAAGAGAAAAATTAATCGAAACATCGTCGTTTCATCTTTTTTCATAGATTAATAGCGTTGAGCGGATTTGAAATTTATCGAGAAGCAATTTTTAAGTTGTCTGTTAGTTATTGATCAATATTGTTACCAAAGCCGCCGTATATATGACACAATAGCACAAGGTTATCTATTGATTGATTTTATTAGAAAATTATATAAAGGCCTGTCATTAGATGGTTTTGATTAATTGTAGAAGATTAATTGGTGAATTCCCTAAATTCATTAGGAATTATTTATATGAATCCAAGCAGATATATTGTACTGAATACAATATCAACATTAAAATTACTATATTTAATGAAATATGTTGTCTCACTCTTTTAAAAGATGCTATTTGATTAATATAAATAAATTGACACTTCAGATATAATTTTTTACAGGTTCTTATATACTTTACACTTATCATCGTTTTATGATTCTTCATCGTCTTTTTCATTAATTAACCAGTATAATGCAACAAAAGTATTTACTTAAAGTAAAATCTTTTACTTCTAATTATAGTTTATTAATAGTTTTATTAAACATATTGAGCGAAGTACAAAGTCGTGTATGTATTTAGCGTCAAGCAACCTCTGGCATCAAGTTAAAAACTAAATACATCAGATATATAGAACCTATTCAATACTAGAACTACAGCCTTCAAAGCTCTGAAACACAGAGCATTCAAAGCCTTCTGAAAATGAGGCTTTGTAGGAGTTAGACAATGTGACCTCGGTGCTCTCAGGGGCTGTTCGTATCGACTGGGGGTCGGGGGTGGGTGATTGAAACGTTCCACCACAATACAAAATGCCTATCAAAAGATTCCTTCAGCTAGAAGTCTGGGGCTCCAACCCTTTGATCTGTTTATTACTCACAACTGAAATATTACACCACATGACTGAAACGTATTTGTTACCATTATTATATAACCTGAATCAAAACTTTCTCTCATATTTCTGTTAAACTCATTTCAGCGCCAGATAACGATTTCAATGATAAAAACGACCGAGTACCTCTAATTATTATACATATATATTTATATATAAATATCGGTTCACGGGGGGTCAGAGTTCGTTTTCACAGTGGCGGCAGTAAAAACTGGGAATAAAAAAATTGTACTCCCGCTTTTTAAATATTTAACCCGGTCGCTTTGTGAGGCAGGGGCGGAGGGGCGGGGGGGGGGGAGGTCGCGGTATTTCTAATTGCTCGGATTATTTATTTATCCATTTGTGAATACGGCGGGAGCTCGGCGGTTAAGCCCCGAGTACTATTTCGGTTCTGCTCTCGACCGGTCCTATCGGAAGTTTTTTTTTTCACCCGACCGCGATGCGCGCATATCATTGGTCGCGTAAACATTCGCGGGTGTAAACTTCCATTTTTCGTGTTTGGATTATATCATTTCTGCCGCCATGCGCGGAGGTAGCAATAATATTAGTGATTGAGTGATTTATTGGTAGGAGACTTTGTACGCCCGTGTTTACTCGGCCGGATGGCGTGCGCCTCGGAAATATTATGACTATTTTTATGCCTTAATTATTAAATATTATTCTGATAAATTTTATTATATTGTTTCGCACAGTTTTTGGAACTAATCAAAGGTGTCAAAAATATTGAATATGAATATTCAATGCTATCATTTAGTCAAAAAAAATCGACACCCATGCAAACTATCAAACAATAGAAATAACCAAAGCTCAAGAAGATGTTTTTTTATTTTTTATTGTACAATAAAAGTACTGTTTTTATGTAGCAGTTTATATAAGCTGCTTTTCATACAAAAGTGAAAAACTTTAAATTCGAAACTGTTTACCCGCTTCTGAAATAATTGAGGAATAAAAAATTCGGCGTTCAGGGAACTAACAAAAATCATCGCATCTTTTACGGCAATTCAATAACTCGCGGGCTGTCGAATAGTTGCGTTCGAGTCGTAAGGCTTTCATTTTATTTTCGAATTCAAAATTGGAATGCCGGGGGAAGAGGGGGTGAGGGATGGAGGGGGGGGGGGGGGGGAGGGGAGGGGGGCATTCAGAATGCCGGACCGCCGAACAAACACGCGGGCAGGTCCGCCAACATATCGGCGGAAAAAAACACAAAAAGGTGCGGATTCATGATAATTCGCAAAGGGGCCGTTTGATGTCCCTAATTGACAATCGGGTGACCAGCCGAGCCGCGGCGATAGCGGGACAGCTGCTGAAATTCGCATGTGTTTAAAAAAAAATCATTTCCTGTATGAATCTTACATAAAATACTCAACGTTTTGTTTTGATTCCAAACACTGTAATCTCGGATTCTGTTCCACGTTTTTTTTAATGTTGTGTACCGACATTTCGGACCAGGTATAGAAATTGAAGAAAAACGCGGCGTAACACCCAAGAACGGAGTATTTATACTAACATTGATTGGAGAGTGAATATTTGAAGAAAAATGTGAAATTTTGCTTAGTCAAAATATTAATCAACTTTAGACTGTTACGAACAGCAGAGAGTGCCCAATTTTCCAAATCTATCTTTTTATACATCCGAACTAAACTTTCTATGCGTTCGTCTGAACAAAAACGACTCGAGCTGTTATTTTTTTAATTATGTAAGACGCAAATATAGCAAGCTGCTTTATTCGTTTAAGATAAACAGCTTTATTTTACTGTCTTCAATATTCCTGCTATTCTACCTAATGTTGTTGTAATTATGCGAATCTGCAGAATTGAATTAAAATTGTACATTGTAATAAAAAATATACATTTATTATCTGTTCATTTATTTTATTGGTAATAGACGCTTAAAAATAAAAATTATTTGTGTAAGGTTTTACTGCTTGTGTATTATACAATAATATAATTTATTTTTATGTTTTATTGTTTCAGGTAAGCCAAAAAGGGACAATAATTGATTTTTGCTATGCTGAGTTTGTAAGTTTTTATTTATTTTATATATATTTAGTTTAAAACCAAAATATTCAGCATTCTATTAATTATTTAAACGTAAACCAGTTTTGAACGTAATGTATATATATTTTTAATTTCAATTGTCATCATTGCTACAAATCAGGTAGATATTGGAAAGGAGAAAATAATATACACAATAATTCAATATTGATTGTTTCTTTGGTCTAGCTAGACTTGAACCTCAAAATTTTTAACCAACAAGCTAACATGTCAGTTACTGAAATAAGTGTTGGTTAGAATTTTATTTTAAATGTATAAAAAAGTATATTACAAAACTGCAGCTTCGCTAACTGGTAAACTGCACGCCACTGACATTCATCGCAAAATCCGTATAAAAACTAAAACAAAAATAAAAATGATCAATCTTCATCAAAAGTCCGAAACAAACGCGCGCAGTGCAGGGGCGGCCGGGTAATGGCCAATTAAAAATTCGCACAAAAATCAAAAAGGTTCTCTAAATGCACAAAACGAATAAAACATCGGACCGCGGCCGCTAATGATTGTACCGCATGGCAGTTCCACTAATGGAACTTGGATTCCCGCATTTCCACATGTCCGGTGAAAGTATTGGAAATATGTTTTTGTGTTCCCTCCGGGCGAGGCCGACCCCTCCGGCCCGCTGCAGACTTCCGCGCGACTGTTTGCATAATTTAAAATCCACTCGTTTATTTTGCGAATTATGAATGAGCGACCGAATTTTAAAACACTCCCAAACGATACATATTTTAGTTTTGAAATAAACTACTTTAGATTAAAAGCTGAAGCTGCCTACACGTCGCTTCACAACAGACAACTTTGGATGTTGTACTATATTTTTGTCCATACAAATAACGCAATGGTTATCTTAGTTTAATTCTCGCTTGCATCAAGCATTATAAGAACTTAATCTTTTGAAGAACTCTATGAAATTTTTTTGTATTGTGTCTATCTTGGTATGCCTCTATTGAGTACTTATTATATTTACAGATGACTCAGAAAGCAATATTATTAACAAATACAGGGATAAAAATTGTGCGAGCCAGTGTATGTCATTTAATACATTACAAGAGAAAGCAATAAAAAACTTTAAAATAATATTTTTTTATAAAATATTGTCGCTGTGATCTTAAAAACATTTCGTATAAATAAATTTTAGAAATACAAATCAATTGTAAATGAGTTTTTACATGGTTCAGAACTAAAATCGTGCAAGTCAGGGTCCAACCTGAAACTTCGCCCTCCCTCTCAGGCCGGCCCGGAAGTTCCGCTTGGTTCTAACGGAATTAGGCACAATTATCCCCAGACTGAGGTAACGGATAACGGATAGAAGCCTCACTAACGGCAGGGCGTTTGGCGTCGTTATAAACGGATTACCTCGCCGCTTAGACGGCAGTCGGTGTGTGCTTTGGAATGATATTTTAGTTTAACTTTCCAATTTCGTGAAGCTCGGATAAATATATTTGTATAATCAAAAAAAAAACAAAAGTATATTATTATCTTTATTTTATTAGTAGGAGACATCTTATTTTATAATAATAATCTGATAATCTGAAAGACGAAATCTGTAGATTTTAGCAAGATTTTATGGATGCCAAATGGATAGAAATACATGATCCTTTTGTATTTAATCGAATTGCCTTTCAAGGTTTAAGACGTCATTAAATAACACAAGCCTTAACAAGAAAAATATATTGTGATTCCCTAGCGATTCGAATATAGGATAAGAAAATATTAATTTTAACTGAAAAATATATATATAGCTTCTAGGGAATATAAAAACGAGACCCCATAACTGACAAGTAAATATTCCAACAACTAGATTGAGCGATGATTATTTATCGTATTCATCTATTAAAATAAAAGGCGTGTGCAAATGATCCCTCTTTTCCATTTGAAGAGATACTTTAAACTATTATTTTTAAAAAATATATTCTTCTTTGTCACGTAATATCGGCCATTATCCTAAAAAATATACATTTATCGTAACACAATCCGTTAAATATTATACTTCAGATCTTTTCTGAAGATAGATTTTAAAATGCCACCGGCCGAGCATTGTAATCCGAAACAGAAAACTCACTTACCGACGCGTCACTTCCCCCGCGATCAGCTGTCAAGACAAAAGAGCGCCGCTGGGAGAGACGCCATCTTGAAGACGCTGCTCTCGCGTGGATTAGACGACACCGATGCTTTCAATATCCTTTGTGATGTCAGATGTGAGCCATCAAACAATAAAAAAATTAAACTATAATAATATTTCTCATACTCATAAATTCTCCGTTTAAAGAAATGATCAAACTTGTGATAAGCAAAGCATATGCCAGAAAAATACAAGCGGTTAAGTTATTAGTTGCTCGATTTCCTACGTTTTCTCATGCGGTCACCAATTTTTAACGCGACTTTGCTGTACTTTGGTAATTTAGTAGATATTGAACATCAAAGGAAGTGTAATGGATCGGCAATAGAGTAGTGGATTTAGAATTACTGTGGAGGGATGTGCTCTGGAAGTACCTTGTCGAATTGGAGGGGCTCTTGCTATTGTTTCTGTAGCTTGCTACAGAAGGAGTATTGGATCAGATAGCTTTGTAAGGAAATTATTATATAATATTAATGCTATAGGGCAGCAGAAATATGCAGACTTTTTCTTCCAATATAAGAATGCAGTGTACATTATTTTCCCCTTAGAAAATCATGAACACTGGCTCAGCATGAGTATATGTTCAGTAAAATAGTCGCCAACCTCCCAATTATATATCCGATCTAGGCAGGCAATAGAGGCTTAGCTTTATCAATACACTACAAGGCTTTAAAATCCGTTTACATATACAAACTCTATATACAGGGTGTCCAAAGAGAGTATCGGGTATTTGTTAGTTCAGTAAAACAAAAACTACTTGTAATCAAGTATTTTTTTTTATTGTTGATTATAAGAATACAAAATGTAAAATTATTTCGAAAAGATGATGTTATCCAAATGGTGACCGTTACGCTGCTGGCACTCTTATAATCTGTACCGAAGATTGCTGATAACACGCCCTCGATATTGCTGCCATTTCTGACCTGATGTTTTGTTTTAATTCCGTTAGCTTCGTCGGATTATTCTCATAAACCCTACTTTTAAGGTATCCCCATACGAAATAGTCAAGAGGGCTAAGGTCGGGGCTTCTGGGAGGCCAGTTGATGTTACCTCTACGTGAAATGACTTTATTAGATAATAATTCATTAACAGCTCCAGTCTTGTTGGAACCACGTGAAACCTTGAAACTCCTGCAACTATGGGCCCAAACATTTTCGCAGCATATCGTAATAACGGTCACTATTCCCATTCACCCGATACACTTTTTGGATATATGTGTGTGTGTGTTTGTATGTTTCGAATATCTGCAATGTCAATGTACTGGTGTCTTCCAAGCGCTTTGGAGACGAAATAATCAAAACCGCACAGTGTGTCGCTGAAAAGCGAGCAGCACGACAAGCGGACGGAAATCTGGGCGGTTAAAAATTTTAACAAGACAGGTCGCATGCGCCAATAAAACCCGAGCCTCGCCGCCGGATTCCGTGGGTTAAGTTATTGGGAGAGCCCGTCTTTATTTATTTTGGACCACAGTGCGCTTGATGTGTGTTTAAGTATTATTTCTTCATGGAAAATTGTGTTTTTTTTCTTTTTTGTGTCTCGTGATTATAGGGGTTTTGGAACGGTTGTGTTTTTTTATTGGATTTGTAACGATACTTAAGGATATCCTGTCACAGTTGTTCGACTAATAATTATTATTTAATCTGAGTTATATTAAGGTAATGAAGTTCTGTTTAACGAATAAAAATGATAAGGCACGCTTATATAAAATAATATAATGTGGATAAAATTACAATGTAATATTTTTGTACTAATACTCGATAGTTTACAGTCCATATTCTTAAGGCATTAAATCATCAATCAACATAATAAATAATAACAACAAAGCTCTTAATTAATTGCACAATCCACACAGCAATATATGTTTTATCAAATAACTCTTTAGCATTAATGTAGATATTGACAAGAAATTTTTTTAGATTAATGTCAATATTAGTTCATTTGTAGAATATGATTATTAATAATTCTCACTAAATTGCAGTGGCTCGTTAGCATAGTTGGATAAATGCACCGGCCATGAAAGCTTGGGGATGTGGGTTCGAATCCCTCACAAGTCACGATGATATTTTCTGAGAGTTTTCTTTAATCGTTTTCAATGTATGAAAAAATGTGCTTAATCACATAAGAAATTTTTCATAAATTCGGTGTAATTATTAATTTATACAAAAACATAATCATAAATCAAAGAAATCATAAATGCGATAGTAATATAAAAATTACTATCGCAAGTGTAGTGAATAAAATCTAATGTAAATTTTAAAAAAACAACAGTATTTCATTAAAATATTGTAAATACGAACTGCCGAAATCTAAATCAACAAATAATCAATTTTTCATCATTATAATGACGTTTGCAAAAAAAAAAAACAACTATGAAGCACTGTGCACTTAAATAGAAATTAATAAATTTAAATTTCTTAGCTGAGATCCTGAGTGAGAGTGAAAGCACCGAGCAAGAGAGGAGAATTGTTTTTTTAGATATTTTTTAGGATATTTTCCGACGCTCTGACTCATGGGAGGTATTTCTATCGAATTCTGCAGACAATAAATTTGACTGTTTATTTATTTTGCTGCATTTAAGACCGCGTTATTTACTGCCGTACTCGTGCACTTAATCTTTCTTCCTAGGAGATGCAATTTTTCAAGACTTTTCACAATTGAAGAATTAAGAGTTCTTTGATCAAAACACATATACTTCGAGCATAATACAATGCAGCACTCAATTTAGCACCCGACTGCTCTTTATAATGGATTCAATTGTATTTGATTTAATTATTAAAGCAAAACAGGAACTCACGTTTTTAATACAATTCTTTCTGCAGTTAAGTCATTTCAACTTTTAAGTTTTATGTAATATTACTAATATGATTAGGCACATTAGTTACACAGAAAATGATTTAAAGAAACTCTCAGAAAAATATCATCGTGATTTGTGTGGGATTTGAACCCACACCCCCTGGCTTACATGGCCGGTGTACTAACCCTTGTACTATCGAATCACTTCCGTTTAACGAGAATTTTTAACAATCATACTCTACATATGAATCAATGTGCCTAGGCCAACCAATGTTTAGTGATTTGTAAGCATTGTATGTAATAGCAAATATCATTGATATTTTAGCATTCAATTTCTATTGAAAACTTTATTTTTAAATTTTTATAACTAGTTATTAGCAGATATGAGTTTTATTGGTTTTCTATGAAAAAATACATCTTACTATTATTAAGTACATCTCTGCTAAATATTTTTATTTATTAAATAACATTTTGTTGTTATTAGTCAATTCTTCATATTTTGCAACAGATAATTTCTAAAATATGTTTTTTTCAATTTTTTTTTCTAAAATGAATCACGATCCGTGTGAAAGACAAAAAATAAATAAATTTGTGGCAACAGAATCGCTTTATTTGGGTTAGGTTAGGTTAGCAAGTAGTTGAAAGCACATTACAGATTTTTCTTTCTTTGCTCGTTAGCAAAATGCGGTACAAACAACAACCGATCGAAGATTGGGCAAAAAGCATTCTTGCATATTAAGTTTTTTTACTTTGTTTTGTCTAAATAAAAAAACCAACGCTTGATGACGTCATAGCTGATCACCGTTCGGCTGTCAGTCGCGTCGCAGCGCGTGCAGGCAGCTTTATGATTTACAAAGCGTAATTTTTCAAACCCGCGCAGAAATAGAAGCGCCCGTCAGATAGCGCAGAGCGCGCACTTTGACAATCCCACAAACTCGGGGGGAAAATGTCGCACAACGAGTGCTGCCAACTTCCAAATAAACAAAGCTAAAAATCACCAGAAAGGTCGGGAATCCGAACAAAAAAAATGCCGTAAAGATCGACTGGCGATAATCTCCCGAGCCGCCCCGCCGACACGCGCCGACTGAGGACGTGACCTGCTGAAAGCTTGCGCGCTGAAAAAACGCGTTTTTTCAGCCACCGGATGCTGCGGCCGAACGCAGCGATTGATGCTCTCAGCGGACAATAGTTTTAAAGGTGAAATCACAATGTCATTGTGGCAGATGACAATCAAATTCGTTTCTTATGTTGAATGGGCGAGGTTTTTTTGTATGATTTAAATCAAAAGTTTTTTTGCTTAGATCTATTCATCAGGTAAACAATAAACAAAAATGTATATTTGCGCACGGTTTGTGTTGTTATATACTTTTATTGTGTCTACAAAAAATAGCAAGGCTTAAAAAGGCAAGGGATTTTACTTGGCTTACTACGTGATTGCGTAAAATAGAGTTTTAAATGGTTTCATAAAGTTAATATATTTTGAAGCGTTGAGATGTATGTTAAAAGAAAAAATCGTCTCATTGCAATGATAAGGTATTTTATATGTTACATTTTAAGATTCGTGAAAAAATTGCGTTTTAAAACGCATCATGTTTTTTGGAAACAATTAAATCGATTTTAAGCCTCCGAAAGTATTTACCAATGATGGTTTCATGTAATTACCAATTCAACTATAGAATGGCGATAATTTATTATTTTTATTTTTTGTATTAAATACAGAATTATTGCTTTAAACGTAGCTGAGAGTTATTACGAAGTGATTAAAAACAAACATTAGTAAGTTTTCTTCGGGACAGGTTTATGAATTCTTGAAAAAAAAAAAACAAATTAAAGTAAGCAGATTGAAGTTAAAAGTACTTCACAAAGCTCGCATGCTCGCGTCTGTCAAAAAAGACCTCTCAAGTCACACCGCGGCCTCCACTTTTCTATGCAACACTTTGAGCTTCTCGGGTTAAATACAAGTCAAGCAATTATTATTCCTGAAAAAACTGTACAATTTCACTTTGCCCGGCGGAGTTTTTCCCCGCGGAGCCTTTTTCAGAGGCACTAGAGGCCACCTCTAAACACTCTCCGGTGAATAATTATGATAATCACACGGCAGGACTCTGTTTTGCCGACGCCCGCGAACATTAACGCCATCTGTTGGGGAGATTTCCAGTTGGGAATTAAAATTAATTATTTCCCATTTGTCTTGATTAAAACGAAAGCTTTGGGCAAGAGCTTTGCAAATGCGGGAGCTTTTTTAACCGCCATTATGGCTAACCACGCACAGACAATTATGTTTTATTTTTGTTGGGACACGTCGGACATCAAACGAGCATTTAGTGAAAACGGGCATGCACAGAATAATTATTTCTATCGTTAATTAATAAAGTATCATAAATAAACTTTAAACTATTCAATACGATTTCCGTAATCTCTGAGCATATTCAATTCAAATTATACTACTGTGTCATAAACATCGTTGTTAAGCTATGAGCAACATATTTGACCGCCAGTTAACTATTTCTTCAGTTAAACGTCTTTTCAGAAACTGGGTGTGAGGGTTAGAATTTAATTCAATAGCAAAATTCTTGACATCTATTAAGAAAATTTCTAAATACACTTACACTTTTCAAAGCTTTCAAAGCTAAGACAATTAAAAAACGAAGCTTTCTAAAAGCTGCAAGTTGTTCGGAAAGCTCTGGAGTTTTTCACTCAGCCCCGAGTTCATTAGCAAAGTTTTCCCCAGCACTCTACCTTGTCTAATACTCTAATATATTCTCATTATTTAATGTTCATTTTATCCCTGCAATTTGTTTGCATCTATTAAAATATCACGCCAGTCGCCTCGGGGTGGCGCAGGCAGCACACCTGAAATGTGAAAGAAATACAGGCTTTTAAGAGAAGCCTTTGTGGTGACCGTCAATTAACTATTTTTTTTTCATAAAAGAGTCTTTTATTCAGTGCCTTTGGCTTGCTTTTGTGCTTAATGAGGGCATTTATAAGACTTAATCTGGATATAAATAAAAAATTATATCATTGCTTTAGATCTTATAATTAAATGTCACGTTTGAAGTTACTTATAGACAATTTATTTTGTGGTAATTGTTGTAAAATAGTGAAGATCACCATTATTTACAGTTAACGCATGTCTGCTAGCCTTTTAGCTGATTTGATGATAAATTAACTTTTATATAAATATATTTGAAAAACTGTAGGTTTTATTTGGTGCATTTGATATACCAATACTGCTTTGCTTCTGCATTTAGTATACTGCTTTTTTGACTAACAGAATAGCTGGCTGCGGGGTAAATATGGTATTTTTTTATTTGTTACGAATTAATATATTTTTCTTGGTGTAGAGAATATAGAAAGTGTATTGACCAGACAGGTATTTATACATTAACAATAAAACACGAAAAAATCATTCCACATCAAACATGAGCATTTCGAAAAGCTCTCGACCTGGCATAAAACCATGTCCCACAATAACAATAACTTTCTACGATTGTGTATTTCAATCAGCATCCACTACACGGAAAATGTCTAAAAATACCCCCAGTTTATATTCCGAGGTGTTTAAAAATACTTGTAGTGTGTCGGGAAGTGTTTGGATGGCGTGGATTTTTATTTTTATCACTTCGAGATTTACGAGACAATCGTGGCCACGAGTTCGCAGCTTTTTTCGTCTTTGCGGTTCCATTAACAAATTTGCTTTCATTTTTCGATTAAAGTTTTAATAAATAACAAAAATCGGTTATAAAACGCAGAGCTCTTAGACGATATTTGTGGCGTATGCTTAAAAGTTTCGAGCGAACGAAATTTATAGGTGCTTAGTTTCGACTTTATAATGTTAAACATATCAGAAATTTATTACAATGTAACATTTGATCCGTTAAAATATTTTATTTGCAAATCGATATTTTTCATCACTTATACAAGTGAAAAAAGCGAGGTATAATATTTTGAAATATAAGTAAAACAGTCCAATATTAATTGAGGCATAATTTATACAAGTAAATATGGCCATTTTAAATGCTATTATTAATTAAGTTGCAAATTTATAGAATAACAATAAGAGTATTTGAAATAATTCGATGAATAGAGTGATTTTTCCACATATAGATATTTATTGGTGACCGGTTTCGCAAACCTTTCAAGTTGGCATTGTGAAACTGAGATGATCTATAATTATAGATTACATTATAAAACTGATGTGGAAAAATCAGGTTTAAAATATTTTTACTGTAACAAAAGCCAAATGACTAGTTAATGACAATATATATTTTTTCAGTTTTTTTTTATATAACAATTATAATATATAACAATGCGCGGTTTCACTATAACGCGAATTTCAAATTTCGCATTAAAATGCTTCGCATTACGCGAATTTCTTATTTTAAGAATGTGTATGAACACAATGTAGTTATTGACTTCTCTTGACAATTAAAAACAGCGTTGGGTGTTATGAACGTATTTTATAAGGTCGTAAAAGAAACGCTACCCAAAAGACAATAGATGTATTTTTCAGTATAAATAACATGCAATACTGCATAAAGTGTTCTTAGAATTAAAGTGATTGAATCAAATGATTCGTATTTTTTTGTATTAAGTTTTGACCATGTATGTAAAATATGTTTAATTTTAAACCTCGATATACGCGAATTTCACTAAACGCAATTTTTTCCGGGGGTATTACTGTACTTAATTTTTTTTTAAGTATTAGTCCTGTTGCATTTAATAAAAAAAACGTATACACGTAATAAAACCAACTCCACTAGAGCTCTGAGGAATTAACAAAAGTATGTTTTAATTAATTGACACGGTCGCATAGCGGGGCGGTCGTAAATCGTCGTGATTTTTTTTTTACGGGTTGGACCTGGAATAACTCACGCACGTGTCGGAGCTGATTAAATTGGTGGGAGATAATATTTAGATCTTTAGCGCGCCCCTCGTCACCTGTTTCATTATCGTTTACGAGCGCCCCTGCACGGCCCGGTCCAGCGCGGGATGCGCTCTCTTTATATAACGACGCGTCCAGTGGCGTGCCCAGTAACAAAAAAAAATATCTACAAAAAATCAATATTTTTGACAGAGAGTACTTGGTAGAATTCAATTTCAATATTTTTTAATAAAACACTTGAGTTATTAATTATTATTGTTGACCGGTTTCCCCAGCTCTTCACCAATAAAAATTGAGAAATTCTATATTTTTGACAGAGAGTACTACGTGAAATTCAATTTCAATATTTTTAAATAAAACACTTGAGTTATTAATTATTATAGTTGACCGGTTTCTTCAACTTTTCACCAATAAAAATTAAGAAATTCAATATTTTTGACAGAGAGTACTTCGTGGAACTTAATTTTAATATTTTTAAATAAAACACTTGAGTTATTAATTATGATTGTTGACCGGTTTCTCCAACTTTTCACCAATAAAAATTGAGAAATTCAATATTTTTGACAGAGAGTACTCGGTGGAATTCCATTTTAATATTTTTGAGTAAAATACTTGAGTGATTTTCCACATCTTCGTTTTTATTTGTGACCGGTTTCGCCAACCTTTCACGTTAGCATTATCAAACAGAGTTTATATATACATATATTGTACATTGAAAAACACTCAAGTATTTTATAAAAAAATATTAATAAAAATTGACATGTGGTAAAGTCACTCAAGTATTAGTAAATTTATTTTTCAGCTTTTTATAGTATGTGTATCAAAAAAAGCACTTTAAATTTGAATTCCATTTTTCTGCTAGCGCTTTTGCCTTTATTCGAAAGTGCCCACATACAATGACATGTATAATTTTTTTTTATTTATGTTATTCTTGTTTGTTTATTAATATGAAATATTTGTGAATTAAATCACCCGCTCGTGAATATGCAAGAATAACATATTGGGTTGTAAGGCGCGGGAAACTTGAAAAATATTTTTAGAAGTAGTTTAATTGACTAATGGGATACTTGTTCCTGAAAAATCGGCAGTAGTATAATAGCATTACGTGCATTGTTGAGTTTAGTTAAATTTTGTGTATTTTTTCATAAAATGCCTACTCTACGCCACTGCTCCTCACTCTTTTTAAATTGGAGACTCTTGTGAAGAAGTTCCCTGCTGGGCTCGTGACGGTTTTCTGGAAATGAAACTTTAGACTGATTTAATGGGAAATTCGGGAAAAGCATCGGGTTAAGTTGGCTTTTCTTTCTAAATTTACACAGCCAAATGGCTTGGTGACCACGAATATTTTCGTTTGTGAGCTCCATCAGCAAAATTATTGACTTGGAGATAACGAATATTTCTGTTTGTGAGCTCTTCCTTATTCTGCTAAAAATAAATACGTACTTTTATAACTAGGAAATTACTAGCATTTTCTTTGCGATCACTTTCGATTTTAATTAAAAGATCGATAATCGAACGCGCTGAATCAATTTTCTTGTCATATTTTTATTTTTTGGAGTATTCTAAATTAAACCAGTTTGTCATAATTAATATTATTGTATTTATATTTTAACGAAAGTCAATCAAATTTGTTGATAAACAGATTATTAACTATCAAATCGTTGATTTAACTGAGAGTTCATTTGTAGTATTACAAATTGAACCTGTCGATCTGAATTTTTTTTTTCTATCTGAATGGTTTTTTAATAAAACACAATATTATGGATTTACGGTTTTATAAAAGTTAATCTGAATACGATAATAAACAATGAATTAAATCTCAATATAACCAAATTCACAGTATGTGCATTTGTTTTTTTTTTATGCTGAGTAAATTCTGGGAGGTCTTATTCGTTAAATGATTGATTTGACTGACAATTCATTTAATGAATACATCTTTTGACGATTATTTTAGGCATATAAAAAAATGGCTCATCGTTAGACAGTGTTTTAAATCGGCCGTGTAGTTTTCCTGTCGGACCGACGCACGAGTGGATTGCGTAACACAGTTTGGGACGCACTGCGGGACAATGGCGCGCTGTCATCTGTGTGATTTTAATTTACAGAGAACTCATTCATAGACAAGAAGAACGGCTTTAATAATGAAGCCATTGACAAGATGTCTACTGTTGTTTTATTTTCTTTTCTTTCTATGTTCCGTTGTTCTTCAGGGCTGCGAAAAATATACTATTATATAATATTTTTTAATCATAACAATTATTCAAATCAGGCACAAAACTATTTAAATGAATCAAACAAGATAAATTTAATATTTTTGACAGAGAGTACTTGGTGGGATTCCATTTTAATATTTTTTTTAATAAAATACTTGAGTGATTTTCCATATATTCGATAGTGATAATGATAATGCCAACGTGAAAGGTTAGCAAAACCGGTCACAAAAAAAATTGTGGAAAATCACTCAAGTATTTTATTCAAAAAAAAAATGAAATAATTGTTCACTCTCATCAAGATCCGCCGAATAAAACGCGATTTCTACTTCCTTAATACAGAAATAAATCGCCGCATTTATAAAACCAGATCTCCGCCACAACTGAGCTATTCCAAAAAAAATATCAAAAGATGATATTTTGATAAGCTGAAGTCAGATAGCGAAAATGAAAATTCATAATTAATATGAAAAGTAGAGGCGGACACACGCGGGCCCTGCGCGGACCACCCGGGGAATACGGTGTCCATTCATCCCGGCCATTATGGGACTGCAGCCACCCAGCCTGTCCGCCATTCATCCCGAAACTTATTTATAGCCGCGGTGATTTATCGCGATCCGACTTTATTGTAACGGATGCGTCCCCTCGCTCCGTGCAATGGCTGAAAATAAAATAGTTTTGCTGAAAGCTGAATCGCTGAATGCAATACTTTCAAGCGATGCTCAAATCACTTTAAGTCAAAAGACACGTGAAAATGAGTTCAAGATATGAACGTGTACAGTTACTGTATCTAATATATACCTTTTATTTTAAATTTCATTCATGTTTTTGTGTATCTCAGTCGAATATTATAAATGAAAATAGAGGGCAGCGTGTAATAAAAATAAATTCAAAAAGTTTATGCGCGTGCTTTTTTTTAACATTTTTATTTTGCTATACACATTGATATTTTCGTAGTTTTTTCACTTTTAAAACAATGATATATGTTTCGATTATTGCTTCAGGAAGCCGTAAATCCGGGCCCGGGCTCTAAAATAACAAAAACCTCGAGCGGGTCCGTTAACGGGGCGGCGAAAAAATTATGCGTTCTCCCTGTTATTTGTAATCGCACAAAAGAAACTTATCATCGCGATAAAGAATCGGCTCGTTCCCGGATCGCCTCGGTTGACGCGTTAACAGCCTTCGGGCCGTCCTCCCCGCAATAATCAACAAACACCCCCGGCGATAAATGGCGATAAATAACGGCGTCCATCTTGCGAGCCACGAGGACTGAAAAACTTTGTGACAAATTGAATACTGAAAAATTTACGACCGCGCCGCGGGGAGAGCTTCTCGGCCAGGAATAATTGTTTTATCGCTGACTTCTACAACACTGCCCGCTGAGAGATACTGGCCAGATAAATCTGTTGATTTCGTGTAATTTTACTAAAGATCTACACCTTAATAGATCTACACCTACATACTTACTCGTACATAAAATAATTCAATACAAATATCTGCAGGTGATGGCAGCCGTAGTTATTGGGCCATTTTCTAGAGTGTTAAGCAGTTTAATGTTTTCTGTTCCCATGGTATGACCATTGAAACTTTAAGCAGCTCAATTCAACAAACCAAATCAATGTTATAATGAAATAAGTAAACTTTTTATTTATATCTTCACATTGAGTGAAGATATAAACTCAATGTGAAGATATAAATAAAAAGTTTACTTATTTCATTATATTAATGGATCTTCACCATGCAAATGCCTTGTCCCTCAACAACATCAAATCAATGTTATTTCATTTTTTTTAAATGAATATAAAATGCGTAAAAAAAACTACGTTTGACTCTGAAGTCTGAAAAATATTTTAAAGGCTATATTCACATTTTTTGTTGCAATGTTATGTTACTATTTCAGACTATATTTTGTGAATATATATTTATTTATATGCAATTCACTGCAATATATCAAATCACAGTCGACTATTTAAAAAAAAAATTTTTTTTAATAATTTGAATTATTTTATAATTATATTTTTAAAACATCTCGAATCTACTGCCTAAATACAATATTGTCTCAACCAGCATATTTTAAATCTTATGTTGATGGTGAAATACCTTGCTTATTCACAAATTAATCAAGCACTATCCTACATATAAATATAACAAGTAAAATGTCAAGATTTTAAAATTATTATAGTAAATTTTTAATTTTAAAATCTCATAATATCTTTTACCTATTCTTCCGATACGATATTTTTCTTCTCAGTGACACTTTAAGTATGCGTGAAGTAACAGAGGAACGAAAACGTTCCCCGACAAATAGAACACAATGATATATCTTTGTATTATGTAAAATTATTTTAGAAATTCAGAGATATTCTCTGAATATTTTCATGAAAACAAAGCTCTATTCTAATTCGTTGGCATTTTTTAATATTTATTTAATCATTCCGTGGTTCTTATCTCGCATGTTTGATGTAGTGTGACACTTGAAGCATTTTTATAGATCCTTTATTAGATAGAAACAAACCACATTTTCTATCAAGATATGAACTGTAATGATTTGAGTAAGATCTTTGAAATTTATAAAAAATAAGTTGGATTTTAAACAACATGCTCACGACTACTGCAGTTTAGTGATTTTTTCAACAGGGCCATATTTGCTATAACTGAATGAGAATTCATGTAGTTATTTGCAATTGCAAAACCAAAGAACTTATTTTTTAGTCGGATAAATATAGTAAAATAGAGGCTACTATAGCCTGGAAGGTTCTGTTTCTACCTGAGCCTTTGAAAAAAATCATTATCGTCTGAATCGTTTACCTATAAAGTTATTGTATTAACCATTGTTAATATAAATTAGTCTGGCCCATTGGCTTGCATGAAATACTAATCATTGAAAACACCAAAAATAAAAAGTCAGGTGGCAAAGAGATAGGATATAACAATCATATTCACATAGTTCATTGATGAAATATAGAGTTTTACAAATAACACTAGTCTTTATTATTAAACAGAGATATTAAATTTGATCGTGAGATATTTTTACTTGTTATAAAAGCACGATGAGTTTCAGGAAATATTTAATTCTCTAAATAGCTCACCCGCTATTTTTCCAAAACGCATTAAAAATATTCGTCTAATTCTACAAACATCGCCGGCGCGTGTAAATATTACAAAAACAAACGAGAAAAAACCTGCGTTCACTTTTAATTAATAAAAACAGTAAAATAAAATCTTGAAATAGCTCATAATAAATGTCATTAAAATTTTAAATGATCATCTGGAGTTTTCACTTATGATTTTTTTTTTGGAAGACGCCAGGTCGTTTACGCGTTCTACTATCCACCTGTTTATAGAGGCAACATACATACATATATAAATAAAAAATAATATATGCATATATATATGTGGGGGTACATTTTTAATTTCAAAGGTTATCTAATAATCCAATATTCAAAAATATATATTTTTTAAAAATAGCTATGCCAGTTTTTATGTAATTTTTTTTTTTAATATTCCGGCTACATATATATAACGCAGGTTATTCTCTTGTCAACGTAATCGATGCGGGTTCAGAAATAGTCTATTAATTTGATCATAAATTACTTAAGCTGTACCTACATGTGTTTCTGGTTGGACGCTAAATTTAATCGCGACTGCATTGACGATGGACTAACGGAGTGTCAAAGCCGCGGCGTGCGTCCTCGAATTAGTTCCGCGACGCGATAAATAATTCATCGAATTATTAAAAACGTTGTAAATCACTGGATGTAACAATACGACTTGAAATAAATCTCAAAGCGATGAAAGCCTGCAATATTTTTAAGATTCCTTAACGTCCTGCTCATAGACTTGTCAAAAGAGGATGCTATTGACAAGTTACCGTTCGGTTGTCAGTTCGCAAAGTATGCTACCGGTTAAAGCGTCTAACTGCGTTTAATATTATCAACATGCATATCAAACGATCTTAATGCAAACTTTCAAAGACCTAGTATGCACTGCATGCCATTATATTAGCTCCGGCTATATGCTTGATTAACAATGTCAGTGGAGTTTCGGCTTCTTGGAAAGCTGTCTCCTGCTCGCAGTGCCGGTGGCTGAGTTATACTGCGCAACTATTGGCTGGGAACTTGTCCTGGCGCCCTGGGCGTACCTGGCTGCATCAAAAGGTAATTTACGACTCCCCTGCTCATGCTCAAAGCATTCTGTCGCTCTACTAGCAGAGCTCCAGGAACATTCTGCTCGCCCGAGTCTCACAGAGGGTGCACCTGAAAACGAAACGATTAACAGTATACACGTTAGCTTGTATCAATACCTAATAGATACATAACTATTCATAAATATAAGAAGTTAAGATTAATCACTCTGGCTGTTGTTATTACCCATCTCTTACGTGTTGCTTGATTTTAAAGTCAAATCAAATTCGATTCAAATTCGGTTTCAAAGCCCTTAAGATGACTCCAATACAATTGAAACCTTTCCGCATTAACCAATTATAAAAAATTCATCACGTAACATAAACATATTGTAAACTCTCTTTCTTGATTTAATCGAGATCAATCAATGAACTCGTTTCGTCTAGTTTTTTTAATATATTTTAAACGTATCTTCATAGCAATATTTCCAAAAATTACGACAAGTGATTTTACGTCTTTTTTAAGCAACAATCTATCTCAATTCGATATTGGAAATATGTAATAAAAACAAATAATGTAGCGATTGAGGTTGCTTGTTAACGAAATTGGATTGCTTAAGCAATAATTAAACTGTTGTTATACTCAAACAACTTAATATCCCATCAAGTTAATTTCACGCCACGTCTGCGCTGTTTCTCCCTGCGCTGTTTTTAGTATGCTGCTTGCACCGGGGAACGCTTTTGTTCATTGAAATGCATAATTTAAGTGCGCTTTTGTGAGGCTCCGACAATATCTGCATTAGATGCAAGCCCGCTGCATCTCCGCTGGAGACGCCTTGTTATTTATGTCGCATAATGAGATATTTATGAGGACGGACAATTGCTACTGCTCTCCGAGACAAGGCGCGCAACGGGCAGACCCGAAGTCAGATTTGTGCAGTTATATATTCCTGCGACGTTTCGGTCCCCGTGCCGGTGCCACCTTCAGGGATTTTTCGAAGTATTTCCAGATTTTCAAATTTCCTGAAGCAAAACTATGCTTTAGGCTAACGCTATAAATACACGATAGTTCAAATTCGAACTTTATCAGCGTAAGGTCTCATCTTCCTGAACCATATGTTTATATTTATTCAGTTAGATTAAAAACACAGTAAGATATGTGCAAAAAAATATTATCTGAGTGTGGTTCGGTACTGAACACTAGAAGTACTTAGTGAAATCGATTTGTCTCTCACAATAACTTCCAAGCTGCTCGGAGTTACTGAAGGATTCTCTGACGGCTTTTCATTCATAAAGAGCTCGCTAGATTCTGTCAGAGATAGAGCTGCGTCCATTACACAAGAAAACAACCATTCTTCAGGTCATGTGACCCGGTCACGTGGCTTCTGTCACTGGTTCTAATACCTATTGTCACAAAAAACCCGTAAGCTTTGTGGCGAATGTGCATTTTGATAATACAAATGGCATGCGATCCTTACAAACGATAAATCATTGTTTTCCCTAAAAGTTATTGAAGCATGCAAGATTTTCCATTTTTGTTCTAATTTTTCATATAAATTTACGCTTATGTCATTCGAAAATTATCGAAAACTCCTATTGGAAAATTATTAGCAATGTTCTCAATCAAAGTCTAATACAAAAATATCTCCGAATTGCACGTGAATCGATAAATTGTAAACAAAATAGTTTCATTAATAGAGTGGATTAAACATCCCTTTGTTCCTGTGATAAAAACTGCGGAGATGGTTATATACAAACTTTTGTTATCAATAATCATTTTAGATTTTTTATTCTAATATAAAACTGCGGTGTAGAAGGTCCCGAGGACCCACATGAAAACTGGTTCAGCATGAGTGAAATAGTCTTCTAAGGAAAATTACTTGATAATGATAGTTTAAAAATACCACTCTCCTGTATTTAATTTATCAGTAACAAAGCGCCCTAAAAAAATAACAAAAATCGCTGGCGTTAATCGGCTGGATTACACGAGCGCACTATTCCTGTAAAAACGCCATCGATAATCCCAAGGAGTACCCTCCTGAAGCGGGGCGCGTTCCATCACACCTGTCACTGGGTTTGTCTCCGTGACTAATTGCCTGGTCATCCATCACCGGCGGGCGAGGAGGTCGCAGCTCCCGCACTCTAAATTATCCCCGCAATATTACCCCCGCGTTAATTAATACCACACAATAATAATATTGATATATTGTGATGCAGAAGTTGTGTTCTACTAGCTGCTGAAATACAGGGCTGCGTAAATCTTACAGTCGGATCTTACACGGCAGATTTTAATTATTTCTAAAATACTACTCCCGCGTGAATATGCCCCAACAATAGTATTATATTTTTGATTTTTTGTGAAGACCGTCTCACAGGAAGTGCGATTTTGCCTATACAGGTTTAGTTAAAAGTCTAGTATTGCAAGTTAATTGGCATAATAAGTACGTTGTTTCACTTATAGGATATGATTGTTAAAAATTCTTGCTCAGTACAAGTGATTGGTTGGTATAATTGGTAATGCACCGGCCATGTAAGCTTGGGGATGTGGGTTCAAATCCCACACAAATCACGATAATATGTTTTTAAGAGTTTCTTTAATCATTTTTCAATATTTGAAAAAATGTACATAATCATTATAAACAATAGTACTGTTATTATAGTTGACTTCGGATTTTACTTGCTGTTGAAACACAAGATAGATCCAGATAAAAATCAGGAGATTTCCTATGTTTTTTTTTTTAATTTAGTCCTGAAATACTACCCCCGCGTTAATTAATACGGCACAATAATAATATTGTTAGTGAGAAGCGGGCGTTGATTTTTACACGCTGTTAAAAAATCTTAGACCCATTTCAATCGCAGCGTATTTTACAAGCATAAAATATTAAATAGTTTTTCAGGTATATTATCCACGTTAATAAATAAATTGCTTTAAAAGTACAATAATAATATTTCAATGACAAAGACGCTGTGTTTTATTTTACACGTCTTGTATACTGAAAATCCTGAAATATATGGTAAAAAGACAATGTTGTTGTTTCAACTATATTTATTGATTTATTGACATCAAATATATCACGCAAACTCGTTTAAAATTAAATCAAAATTATAAACAACAAATATATTTGATATGATCTTCGGTTCTTGTTTCAGGTATGTAATAATAAAAAAAAATAATCGTCTATTCGAAAAATATCACAAAGGTAAGATGTTTTTTTATAGACGTGAATAATTGCGTAAAATTTATTGCTGATGTGAGTATTTTCTCAGACAAATTTCCATAGATTTCAAAGGACACTTTCATCCTCGACGCCATTATTCATCGCTTCAGTGCTTTTCAGCTCTATGGGCCGGAAACAATATATCATTCAAATTTAGAATTCATATTTGTCTTTGGAACACTCTTCCTCGTGACGTCCCGAGCTCGAAATGACAATAAGTCCTCTTGTTAGGGGTTGGAGCAGTTTCGGTTTCGTTTTATTTTTTTTATTTGTTTTTTATGCTTCCGTGACAACTGGTCGGACGTAATTGTTTCGCGAATTAAGTGACAATAGATTTATAATCTGAATATGATTTATTTTGTCATTTAATGTGTTAAATAAAGTAAAATAATGTCGTTATACAAAATAAAGATTCAGAAAAATCACTCTGAAAATATAAAAGAACTCCATTATACTGTTTTTAATGTTCTACACAATCGGTTATTAAAAATATTTTTTCAATAAATATTTCTCCATTTTATATTTTTAATGCTTTTTAAAATGATTTAATACGTTTTTTAATATCGGATCATTTCGCTTCAGTAAATCAGCAAATTATAAAAATAAAATTGTAATATCCGTGATTTTCTATAGTTCTTTAGTTTCAATAAATATAAAATGTTATTTTTAAAGACGCTAATGTTCGGATAATAGCAACACTGAGAAATATTTTCTTATTCCAGACTAATTGTCTCCAACAGTTGGTTCCCTTTTTGTTTTCCGCTAATGGCTGATTTCAATGCTCCTTTTGTGTAATTCGAGCTCCGTGAACAATACAAAGCATTTCAACACTTCAAGTGTACGACAAAAAAATAATTGAAATAAGTTATTATTTAACTGGCTTGAAAAATTGATGGAAATTTTCTTGATTTATTTAATTTTTGCTTATGACGACTGACAGACAGCAGATGGATGATATTACATATAATGTAATTTTATATCTAAACAGTTCGCCGAGTTAAATTTTTTTTATTTAATAATGCTTTTTAAAATATTTTTTTAATAATTTTGATATAATTCTGTGCAGATTTCATTAGGTAGATATACCTTCCTATATGCAAATCTATTTTACCAAAGCAGATGCGAGTACACACACCCTTACGATAATTCTCAAGGCCTCACTTCGGCCCATCGTTAAGTCCTCCAGCGAGCCCGAACAGCTGACACATCGCCGCTCTTTTGTTTATTTATAAAACAAATGACAATAGAAGCGTCTCAGCTTTTCGCTTTTCCCCGGCAAGTGACAGGCGAGAGAGTCGAACAACGCTGCGCCTGAGTGATTGTCCCAAAGCTCCCGGGTTAGCGGCTTTTCAGGATGACAACTGAAGAAACAAAAAAAACACTCCTGCTGATCTCCAATCCATACTCTTCGTTTCGTCTAGGGAATATCTTTCGATGATTTCGGATAATGCGGTTCGTACTATGCTTACCGCATTTATATCAACATACCTTAGCAAGTGTTTAAATATATATTTAAGATGCTTCCAATTCTTGAAGGGTCTTTCGTGAGCTTAGTATAAGCAACTGAGTTTCACGAAAAGCATGATTTACTGAATTTTTTTGCGACCAAACTGTACAGCTCATCCAAAAAATAACGCATGAAATTGACGTTAGTGGGTTTTTCGGTCGATAACGCTACAAGCGATGTGGTTTGTTGGTCGGTTGTCGGTTGCGTTGCTCGGTGTGTAGTGCGCTCTGCACTTCATGCCGGAGTCGCCTCGTCTCTTGAGTGACAGCCTCGGAGACAAAGGCCAGATGGAGGACCAGCACATCTGAGCGCCAGACGATTAGTCCGAGTGACTGATTGTCTCCCGAGACAATGATTGGATGACGCGTCTGCTCCGCTTGTGTTTCGTCTTCATTAGCGGAGAGGAATTCCGGCGATCATCGATCACTTTGTATATTCTTGGACATTTCGGAGAGCTTTGTTTGATTCTTTTAAAATTTGTCATTACTCCTCTCTTAGGAGTTATGACTTATTATTTTAAATGCAAACAAAACATTGAAGCAAGCAATTAATATTTTCATGCATTTGTGTTACATTCTAACTGCAATAATACGTCCAATTGTAACCTCTAAAAATATATTTTAATTATCAAAATAACAATAAGATATTTCAGTCAATATATATATATAAATACTGAATTTGTATTACTATGTTTATCAGTTTCATACTTGCATATAGCCATTCGAATTATATATCAGCCACGGACCCGCTTTGTTATAAGGACAGGTATGAATCTCACGTGTGTCTCGAATATATTAAATTGAACATATTTGACGTATTCGTCTGCTTTGTAATCACTGTTCAATTCAATCAGTGCTTCTGAGCTGGGGCGTGTGCTGGTGGAGTCTAAGGTTCTCCATCTGTGCGGTTAACAGGTGACACATTCCATCACATCAAAGGCTATCTGTCGGCGGCCGTGTTCTGCGAGTCATTATACCACGACGTGTGACAATAATAATTCCCGAATTTCATGCCTATTTGACCGTCCTAACGAATCGACAAGTGGAGACGCCTCGACGACGCCGGAGACCATAAAGTGATGCTCAAGGCGGCCGCCGGCGTTACTTCTTCAAATATTAATTTAATAGGATGCCATATTTATAATTCTCTTCTTTATAGTTTATTTTTGTTGGCGCATAGATTCTGCCCTCCCAGAAGATAATGGTGTTATTTTATAGCCATTACAATAAAATGAAACATATGTTGAAAATCTGCTAAATTATTAAATATGTCTTGAAAGCGTGTAGTCATATTTTACATAGCTTTTATCTCCGAGTTTCTATTGCCGTTGGTCCTGAAGGCATGTTACATTCAGCGCACCTCTCCGAGATGCTATCTGCTTTGTATCAGTGTCACCTCTATAAGAAAACGTAAAACTTGTGAACATGCGGATTTTAATATTATGCCATCATGTAATAAACTTTTAAAACTCTTTGAATACCATGAATTCATTAATTTATTTTTTACAGTAACAGTTAAATGCATACATGTTTTTAAACCATGTTTTAGTCCAATTAAAAATATGTTAAATTTACCATTTTCTCATAGTTTTTTTAAAAATATCGATACCAAACAATTTTTTTTTATTTAATTCACTAATCAATTTAATAAATATAACATTTAATGCGTAGGAACGCATGCCTTGGTATAAATTACAATGCACGTCACTTATACATAAAAAATCTATTTTAATTTAGAATCTTTAAAAATACATTTCACGAGCAGGAAAAGAATTCATTTTTTCATATCAGCAACTCGATTGTATTTATAAATCATTTAAAGTGTATTTCAGAACGCTGAAATACCAGAGTTCAGAATACATCTGTATTTCAGGCCGTCGGTGCGCGGTTATTGTCTCCCGAACAGTGCTGGGGCATTAATTATAGAAATATTATATGAAACGCCGCGGTCGAAAGAATAACACTATCTGAGATAGCTGGGCTCTTGAAGCGACCCATTGTCGGCTTATCACACGCAGTTAATGGCGGCCGACACGCACGGGTAGGCGGAAACGGTCCACAACTGGATGAAGGACCACCTGTCCCGAGGAGGACCACCGGAGAAACCCAACGCGGGCGACGAAACAGATCTATTACGAGTATTATCCGAAACTTCGAGTTGCAAAAGCCGCTCTAGGAATTTTTCAAAATATATAATTGAGATTTAATTTTAGCCTAAGTTTTACCTAGAAATTGAATTTCGCGTTGATTATTTAAAAATCTGACGGTTTGTTTTCAGAGCTGGAACTATTTCAAGGGAAAATTGAGTGCTCAACCCTTTCACAACGAGGATTAAAACCATTGAACACAAAACCTCTAAAATTGTAATAAACGAATCGAGATGATTAACATAGTTTTATTGTGATTATTTTTATTTAAGTTTTTTATATAATACAACAAGCAAATACAAAGTAATGAAAAAATTAGAATGCCTTAAAAAAAAACGTCAATAGTAAGTAATTTTTGCTTAGTTACACAGTCATGACAGTCAAAAGAACCACCCCGCAAGGTAGTGTAAGATCAAATCTCACCTGGGTGAATAGTTTAATAGTTTTTATCTTTGTATCGGATATGATACAACAAAAAAAAACATTCTGTTATTTGAGAGTAATAAGCTATTTCTTGCATTCATTAGATTTACTTCAAAATAATTTAAGTAGTAATTCTAGCAAGATTCTGCGAATAAATCTTACAATCAACATAATAACGTCCTACAACCAACATGTCCGCATAACATGAAACATGGAATTCCACGGTAATCTCAGTGTATTGTGGAATTTAATGTTGCGTCGCACGAGCTAGGATTGCTGCAGGGGTGCCTTTTTACAAAATATAGTTATATTCTATAAATTTCGAAACAGCTGTATTTTTTTGATTCAATACACAAATTACTATCACATTTATTTTTGATCAACCTTAATTAGTCTTATTGATTAATGGAAGATAAATATTACCAGCAAATACACACATACACACGTGTGTGTATATATATACATATTTTTTACTGCGTCGTCAAATTCTTGGAATTAAAACGTGAAGATATTTTCTATGAACAATTAGGTACCCTGTCCACTGGAATTCGCGGAATTTTCGCCGGAAATAAATGGCTGGATTGTGTCATTACTTCAGCATTATTTAGTCTAGAGCGCACGCCGTCCCCTCGAGAGATCTGCGTGCGTAAATCATTGCACCTGAAAGCGACATTATTCAGGTTGCAATAACCTTTAACTAGCTAAATGCACCTTTGTGCACACAATGTATGCAACTTGCTGCCAAGCAGTCCGTCTGGGATTGTAATAAAAAAAAATCAACTGCATATGAAACCACAAAACTTACGCGTACCGGAATGCATTATTTAGTAATAAATATCAGTATATGACAAAGGATTTTTTGTTTGTGTTATTACAGGAAAAATCAAATTATAAGTATTTTAACCGTAGCAAGTAGACAAGACTACGTAATTAAGGCTTGTTGCGTGCACTTTTATTTCTGATACCTGAATGTGATGCATTTATTTATTTTATCGATCTTCCTCATCAAGTGCCTTTCCTCAGAGGAGGTTGGCGATCATTTCACTGAGCATATACTCATGCTGAGCCAGTGTTCATGGTTTTCTAAGGGGTAAATAGTGTAGTGGGTCCCCGGGTACTTCAACATTGCAATTTTATATTGGAAGAAAAAGTCAGCGTATTGCTACTGCCCAACAGCATTATTATATAATCCATTCCTTACAAAGCTATGGTGTTTAGATCTGATATTCCTTCTGCAGCAGGCTGCGGAAATAATATCAGGAGCCCCTCACCTCGACTACTCGACTACTCCGTTACTGATACTTTACGTATGCTTAGAGTACAGAATGGCAGCTATGCACAAGCAACAGAATAGGTAGAGCAGGGAGGGGATTCAATAGACGGTAGATGTTAAAATAGAGTTTATTTTATTTAATTTCTTCCTAAAAATAAATAAACCGCAAGTGCTCAAAACGAGAAGTAGATTTTAACGGTTATTTGAGTAGTTATACGGCCAGATATTACCAGGGGATTCCCAGAGGAGATATGATAATAGACCCAAGCCAAGTATTCCTGAACACCTCCTAAGTCCGCCAAGTCGCATCCACGGCGGGCACATTCGTAATAATCCCGTCACCTCCGGACCGCAGCCCCGCAAAAAGGAAAATAAATCCCGTCTTTAATCCAGCTGTCACTTTTGACGTGTAAAAAGGCGCGAGACGCGCGCGCCTAAATGCACTCGGCGCGTTTTTTTCGTGTATTTGTGGACGCGCTGACTTCTTCCTCTCCGTCTTTGTTCCTCTCTGCCGCAGAGGTGGCTTAAGGGATATACCTCATGGAAACCGATATATCGAGTCTCGAAAATTGTGCCTTTTTATGTACACTACAAGTTAACAGATAGTCAAAATCATATACTTTATTTTGTTATTCGTTTTGTTAAAATTCAAGAAAAAAAAAATTAATCTAAAATTGCATTATCATTACATATATTTGTACTCAACCTCACTCATTTAATCTCAATTGTACAATAAAAATATTTTTTTTATTACTTAAAGCAAATCATATGAGTTATAAATGCAATAAGATACTTTTATAAAGTATTTTAAGGAAAATTAGTCAGTATAAAATCGATGTCAATAATTAAATATATAGTAGTTTTACTTTTAATTGGATTCCTAATAAATAAATAAATACTTTACTTGATTTAAAAGTAATATACAGGTTTATTAACGCAATTGCCTATTGATATATTGGCTCTTGATTTTGTTGTTTTTTCAGACTATAAAATGTTTTGGCGTATGAAATTCAAAGTTTCAGGACATAAAAGCCGCATTTTCCGTAAATACCTGAAAGCTGAAATTCGTCCCTGCAACAGGGTTCCTTCTCTTTGCAAATTCCCCGAGATTTACGACGCCAGTCCTTCCAACGTTATTACACTTCATAAATTTTTGCTATTGTCAAAACACAACTGGAGAAACAAACGGAGTCACCGAGGAGTGTATTATTCCTCTGGAATACTAAGAAATTAATCTGCGAGCCAACTTTTATGCGTATTTACTTTAGAATCCGTAATTTATAAGGCACTTATTGTATTCCCGGCGGCCGTTAATGTGCTCATTCATGTTTTTAATATACATTAATTCCGCATTTTATGGAATACAAGTGTTTTCATTCATAAATGGACTAAAGGTGACTGTTTTTAGACTAATTATATCAAAATATGTAAAATGTTTTCATTCATGTACATACAAATGATATTAACATGTATTTTTAAAAGCAGCATGGCTATGTGTATTCTTGAAAAATATATTTCAATTGTTCAAAAAATTTATTTATTTTTACTTGAATTATCACACTGGGGATATTTTTTTATGAGTAATAGGAGCTATTTTTTTTAGATATTTTCCTTTTATGGGTATTGTGCTGCGTTATGATTTGAACCTTCCGACGTTTCGGTCCCAGTAATAGGGTCATTTTAGGAGAAATCATTAGAAAACCTAGTGCTCGAAACGTCGAAGACAATAAAAACATCATTCAATAATAATTTAAGTGATTTATTTATAAATATATTAAATGTGCTTCGGGCTGTCATACTAAATATACTAACGCAATGACGTCTCCGTGAGTTTTGAAACTAAACACAAAGAGTCTAATTTGATTGTCCTGAAATAACTACAAACTCAATGGACTATTACAACGAAAACAAATCGGATATTTATAAAGAGCCAGAGATCGCAAAATATCTGCACAAGATGGCTATATGTTGTAATTTATAGCTTCACATCAAAGAGGCACTTTATTTATGAGTGATTTCAGGAATCATTTCGGCTGTTAATGCAAGAGCTGACAATAAAACCGCCATGTTTATTTTTCTATTAATGGCTGTCAGGAGTCAGCGGTCGATTCGCATTTCGATATAATTGCCGCTTATTATTTATGTTTGTTTTACTTTGATTCGACGCGAGCACAGCTGATTTCATATTTCAAAGTGAAATCTTTGCCGGAAGTCTTCAATTAAATCAGTCACTTCATAAATTGGCGGCCGAGCGTGTCTCGCACTTCCGCTGGCCGCCATTTTGCGGAGCTGATCCAACGGCACTAAATTTCAAAAATGAAAATCAATTAATCATACCAAGTAATCAAGCACCACGTAGTTTCTTCATTTTTCATTGTTAAAAATAAAAACTTTGACTCAGACCACCGAGAGAAACAGAATTAACGCAACTTAACCTGAAATTCCCATTTTTCAGTATTTTTTTTATTACTTTATGTCCTAGGTAATCAATTCACACATTTTTTTTAATCACAGGTGAGACTCAAACTCTCACTTCCGCGGATTTCGCACCCCGATGAATTCAAATCTTACCAAAATACAATGCAAATGTTTGGCTAGAAATCTATATATAAATATTAATATTTATATCAAAATATATATATATATATATAATATATATATATATATATATTTTTATATATATATATATATATATATTATATATATATAGTTCCACACTTGCAAAAGTATTTACTTAGGCCAGGATAGGTCGCAAACGCATGGTGTAGGTTCAAATCCTATTCGAGAATTTTCCTCCGCATTTTATTAATGAATTGATTACTTTAGAACATGCTACATACAAAATTTATCTATTATGATAAAAAATGCGCATTTTATAAGTATTGTCTTTTTTTATTTTAAGCTACCTCTCCTTTCACTAGGGATAAATATCGTTATTACTTGTTAATAATTAGTTTGCTGTTTTCATTGCATATAATTTTTTGTTAGCAAAGATGACTGTGGTAATCAGTAATTAATATATTTTTTTGTTAATGATTGAGATATTATATCTTTTTTTAAATGTCAAATGCAAAAAAATACAAAAATAGGTCGCGTCGTTTATGCTTCCTCAAAGTTGAAATTGTTCAATTTATTATGTGAATCAAGAACACCGAGAGAGAGAAATGTCATAAAGAAGTGAGATTCTAAATTAGTCCGTAGATAATGACTCTTGTTTGCGGGGATTGACGCAGTGGGTCTGTTTTTTGTCAACGTTTCGTTTTATACGCGTCATAAACATTTCCAGCGTATAAATTTCAACTCCAGCCGGATTTATGTATTATTTTTGTGATATTACAACATTTACCATCAGCATTAAGGAAGCCATAAAAGAAGTCTACACTGGACGTTGGATTTTTATTACTCTTCACGGTATTTCTAGTATAACGATGGAAACGTGGATAGATCGAGATCTACCGATTTTCAGGCGAGTGTTGAGTATTCAAAAGATTCGCAACAAACACCCAAACATGCTTTACAAGTCTACAATATACGAAATAACAAGATGCATCATTTTTACTAACGTATGATGAACGGAAATATTTATTAATTCTCAAACACCGAAACATGATAAATCGTAAACAGATAATTTTTATCATTGCTCACGTTTTTTTTTGATAAAGTGTTGAATCTGAAGACGGATCGATAATTTATGATTTTCAGACAGGTATAAATAATTCAGTAATTTTTTTTGGATTTAAACCTACACCTCCTTAGTATTGCGACCTGGTGCCGTTATCATTTCCACCGCATGTCTTGAAAAACTGTCGGTCTCAAAAAGAGATATTAGAAATTTTATTTTTAATGAATCGACCATCTGAATACTTATTGTACTCATAAAAAACCTGTATTCGATAAAAATCAGATTTATGAAATAGTTTATAATACTCATATTTCCCGAGCTTTGGTGTCGTAAAATAAACATTTTTAACGTTAAAAATGAATAGCCACATTTATAAAATATTAAGATATTTTAAATTATTAAAGGCGAGTATAACGAAGCCGTAGATGGGCGAAAACGATCACAGGTGTTGCAATCGCATAGGGCATAGGCTATTCTTGTTGGTTGATTTAATGTGAAGTATTTTAAATTATACCAGAGTGCGTGCGGTTAGTAACTGTATTTCATACAGCTTGAGGAGTTCAATCAGAATAACGCATCGACATGAAGGAATAACAAAAGCTTGACAGTGCTCGCTATTAGTTTCTCGGGTCATGATTGATACGGGCGCCCGGTACTTGAACCTGGACCGTGGGAGCCATTCAAACTACGGATCACTCGGCAACACTGCCATGGAAGTCTCTATCAGAACCAAAGCCCACCGTGAGATTCAGAGACCGGTGCTTAGAGACGATTCGATGCGAAAGCGAAAGTCAGGCTTTGAGACGATTCTAAATTGAATGCTTGCAAGTGGTGCTGAATTTATAACGACGAAACATCAATAAACTTCAATCACTAATAATCTTATTTCTGGTTTATCTAATGACAGAATTGCGCCAATTCCGTCCTTGGCACATTTCTCACGAGAATCTCCCCGAAGAGCTCTGACCTCGGAAGCGAATGGTCCCAAGTCCGCTGTCTTGCTCAATGGAATCGGAGCACAATGGCGCATTGTCCGAGCACAGAGATCACTTGTTCCTGATGAATGGAGATAAATCATTGGCAGGGATAATAAACCGCGATGTGGGCCATTCAACTTAGTATTTTTATAATTAAATCAAAGCATTACTCGAAAGTTTAAGTAATAATTTCAATATGTAATACCATTATCTCTGATACTTATCTCATTGAATTTTTCGTGCTTTACTCTTTACTCAATTTGCCTGGATATTATAGTATTTGGCACAGTATACAGTAATACCCGTAAGAAAAAATCGCGTTAAGTGAAATTCGCGTATATCGGTGTTTACGATTGAACATATTATACATACATAGTCAAAACTTAATACAAAAAAATACGAATCATTTGAATCAATCACTCTATGAACACTTTATGCAGTCTGTTGTCTTTTGGGTAGCGTTTCTTTTACGTTCTTGTAGAATACGTTCATAACACCCAACGCTGTTTTTAATTGTTAAGATAAGTCAATGACTACATTATGTTCATACACTTTACTTTCATGCGAGGCATTTTAACGCAAAATTTGAAATTCGCGTAAAGCGTGGTATTACTGTAATAATTACTTGTTATCATATATTTCGTCATCCCGGTTTTAGCTTATAATTGATAAATGCAATAACCAATACAGCATATTGATTTTAAGCAACATATTTGGCTGCGATCATCCGTTCTCATCCGAGTTTGAGAAAATGTTGAAATACATGCAATAATCTAAATAAACATTAATTAAAAATTTCGACGGTCTGGAAGGTTGTTTAACATCTCGCCGCATAAGTATAATGACAATACTTGAACGTCCCTCTCGCAGCCGACGTCCAAACAGGCGAACAACCGCCTACGCACAAACAGCGCCATTTTTTCCATTATTGCTCGGAATCCGCGCCGCCTTTCACCCTTTTGTCTGCGCCCCCAACAAGCCCGGCACTCGGCGTAAAACAAAACGAAAAAACCTCACAAACCTTCCACTTAGCATGGCGGATTGTTCGTCTCACAAAACCTTCAGACAAAGAGACTTCTTCGTGCGACCTCCCTTGTTTGGCTGGAAGTTCAGGAACCACGCAAAGTGAAAATAGAAGCGATGTAACTTTTTTCTGTTATATAAAATAAAATTAAAAAAATTTCATGGTTTATATATGTTATTGAAATATTTTGTTGTCATAATGATAAAAGCACCTTTGTATTTTGTCTTCACTTTGAGTTTATTAATTTTTTTGCATTACTAGTTTCGACCAAATAGACTAGGTCATCATCAGATCCATAACTAAACAGTTAGTCTGCAATGATAAAAAATAACTTTGTATTTTTGTCTTCACTTTGAGTTTATTAGAATTATTTGCATAACTAGTTTCGACCCTATACACCGGGTCATCATCAGATGCATGACTAAATTGAGTCTATTTGGTCGAAACTAGTAATGCAAAAAAATTAATAAACTCAATGTGAAGACAAAATACGAAGGTACTTTTATTATAATAATGCCTTGTCCCTCAACAAGAACAAATTTTTTGTTAATTAAATCATAATATATTTACTTC
Source organism: Atopsyche davidsoni (assembly GCA_022113835.1). Classification (NCBI taxonomy): domain Eukaryota; kingdom Metazoa; phylum Arthropoda; class Insecta; order Trichoptera; family Hydrobiosidae; genus Atopsyche; species Atopsyche davidsoni. The sequence goes on from JAILWY010000015.1 coordinate 9,593,602, forward strand.
AAAATATGACTGTGATGTGTCTCAATACGAAAATTAATGATTTTTTAATCCTGAACACAAATATTCACCGCATTGTCTTATTTTCAGTTTGTTTTTAGGCCTTTTTTAAAATTATACCAAAGATATGATAAAAAGCACATTTATAAACTCTGATCATGCTTTTAAAGAATAAATAATTTTAGTTGTGTTAAATTTAAATTATTATTATCACATATTCTATCATTTATATCTGGTTTATAAATTTTCTATTTTTTATACTTTGATACGAGTAGACAGTGCAATAATGTTTTTTTCTAATAAAATAGAATATAATAATAAATGTAATAAAGTACGCGAGCCACCTTTGCGGTATCGCTTCCCTTAACGACCGTTTGTTGGAGGCAGTATTGAAAGGCGACCCCTACGACTAGAAGGGAGAAACAAGTGTTTTCAGGAGAATCGTTCAAAACAACCACTCCTGCTACCTTTTAAACAAAACCTTGTAATCGTGTTGTTAAAGCATTCATTATTTTTAATTAAGTCTTTTATCCTTTCAGTCCACCTTATTCCTTGAACCGTCGAAATTTTAATAATACAATTGATATAACTTATTGTATTCATAAACAAACAATAAATATTATTGTGAATGAAGAGTTATATGTCGTAAATAAATTAAAATTATTCATCCTTTGTAATTGTACAGTCAAAAATATGCATGATATTTTAGGGCATGCAGTGCTCTATGAGTGTAGGAACTGCATTTTATTGATGTATTATATTTACATTAATGTAATACTTCTGTATTTCATTAATATGAATGAAATATGGTTTATGTTACGCTGCTACGTTTTATAAAAAGCTGGTATATTTTTATGTTTTTCCCCGTCTTCATGGTCAGTTACCCCTGGGCAAACACCATGCTGGATCCTGGTCCCTCGTCAGTGGCTCTGTTCTGAGATTACTGACGCCTTATTTAACAACTACAACGGAAGATATTTTTTACCGCAGGGGCGGCGTTGTATTCATTTTCCGGGGTGTAAATATATACAGATATTAATGGGTTGCATAAAAGCAACCAGAAAAACCTTCAAGTGGGATTTTGCACGTCGTATTTTGAACATTAAAAAATTATCTAAACAAGTAGGATAATCATGAATGAGCAAATTTTATGTTTTCATGTAAACAATTATGTATATAATAACATGATTTATTAATAGATCGTTTTTCGGTTAATTTTGATATAATCTAAAAATCACAGAAAGATATTCTAATATACTTACAGTCTTTACATACTTTAACGAAGTAGAAAAGTTTTAGTTTAGTTTAATGTTGTTCGCAATGCAAATGATTTTATCAATTTCCCATTCTGAACATACGAACCATTCTAAAAAGTAACATACTATTTGTCAAAAAATATATAAATATACTGAATCCAATAAAATTTATCAAGTAGAAACACTATATTTACAAATAATAGTTATTTATTAATAGATTGTAATTTAATGGAAAGTAGATTCGCGGGACACCACTGCATCTCCCATTTTTACGCAACACCCCAGAGAATTCTGGTTTTTTTGTGTTAACACCACAAGACAAAGAATCGACATAGTCATCGTATGGTCGTTTATATCCTCTCCGTGATGGGGTGGTGATCTTCTCCTTACGCCACTTTTTAAGGGAGCAAACCAGCAAGGGAAGCCACGTGGAAGAGGGGACAAAAAAAAACACATTGAAATTAGCGAGAAAACCGCGCGTCACATGTTCGCAATCAATTACCAGTTTATCATTCTTTTTTTTAAGCGTGTTGATAAAATTTTTGTTATTTTTTATTTATTATAAATTATATAAAAAGTGTGATGAAAAGATGTTATTAATCTACGCAATGAACGATGTATTTTATAATTTTAACTAATATCAAATTCTTTGAAAGAGACTTGATGATGGCTTCATAGGGGCAAAGAATTCATGGTTTTTTTGAGAAATTGAGAAAAACATAATTTGCTTCATTAAAATTAAGATTTCATTACATTACAATATATATATTAAGGTTTTATAAAGCAAGGTGGATGAGTGTGGAATATATTGACGTTTCAAGAATTTATCGACAAAGTTAACAATTGGGACATTATTAGAAATATTTCATGTATTTATATGTGTGTGTATATGTATGTGTGTGTGTGAGTACTTGGAAAAATAAGAAATATATTCCGTTCTTAAATAACAGAAAACCAACAGAAATATAATAAATCACTGCTGCTCGTACCCACCTCCGCGCATGCCGGAAGTGGAAGAAATCATAAATATAATCGGAAACAACAAGACTCCTCCAATATAAATCATTGTTCCGCCGTCAGTCACTTTTATTACTTCCGTCACTTCGGGGTGGGCGAGGGGAGCGGGGCCGGGGATGATGGGAAGTGGATGTATGGCATTAGAGACGCATCGATGGCTTGCGGGGATGATGGGGTTCCCGAGGGCTGTTTTGTTTGCGCAAAACTTGGTATTCGTCGTCCCGCTGGGAGAACTTTTTATTTGTTTTCTTATTTTTTTGTTGACATTTATTATAAAATACATTAGTTTTGTATCACACAACTCTTTCGGGCGTAATTTAAATTTAATAGAGTAGTAGAGAGTAGGCAAGTAACCATGTAAAATAAATTTGAGATATGCCACAAAATGTTTTAAAATTCCATTGAGTAAACACAAAGCATGCGCAATTACAAGCGACACTACGTCCTGCGCATCGCACTCAATCACCCTCCCCATCTGCGAGCAGATTGTGCCCCTAACAAGGAAATTACTACGCCGTCACGCCGGGACTCCAACCTCGCACCCCTGAGCGACCAGCCAAGCCTGGTGTGATGAATATGATTAAATATCGTTTAATTATAACAGGGACTTAAGGCGCAGACAATACCTCTACCAACTAAATTATTTTAACATCAAAATAATTTTTCGTTTTGTTCTCTGACCAAGTCTAATACTTTAACAATTACTTTGTATTTTCCAACTTTTCCGTACAAAAGGATTAACCTCAGTGTCAAGACTTACACGTCTAAAGATTCACAGTTAAGAAACACAGTCAAGCGGCTAAAATAAATGAATACGATAAACATATTTATTATCTTAGAGTGCTTGTTACTAGTTATGGTTGTTGTACATGTTTTATCTCGTTTTTAAAATGGTTTTGTTAGTAAAACGTTGTTCAAAAATATCCTGCAAATAATCTGAAACATTTGACACAATACACGATGGATCACCTCGCGTCATCCCTTATCTAATCTCGGCAGACCGTTGTTCGCGAGTCGCACAAATATGTCGCTGAAAAGAAATGGCGAGTCATGGGGGTGGCTGTGGCGGGGTGGAGTGGGGTGGGGTGGGATATGGTGGGGTGAGGTTAGGTTAGGTGGGGTGGGAGGCTCTGTCGGGGGTGCGTGTAAGTGCCGTGAGATACAGTGCGCATGCGGTAACAATCGCCAGGATCTGAGAGTCATTGCCGCACTAACTACCCCCAAGAGCATAAATTTAAATTTTCCCTTTTTGTTAATACATCGTTTATAAACCGCAACGTAATTTTCCACTTATCCAGCATACTAAGTGTCACGAATTTGAAACGGTAAAGATTGGTTAAATTACTTTCAACTGAACTCTCAGATGATTTGAAAACTATCCATTCAAACTACCTTACCTTGAATTAAGCACAGTATTCCATAGTATAAGCATAGCACTTTTAATTTAATTAATATTAAATAATATCTTAATTTCATTGCTTTGTCATTGCTTTAAGTAAAAAAGGTTACTTATGTTATATTAAAACTTACACAAAAATCACTGATGTACTTTTCAAAACTGAATAATTTTTATTGTTTCAGGTATGTGCGAGATTTCCAACACTGTTCATGAAATACTTCAAACTTCTTCAGGTAAATGATACATTTAATATTATAAGCCACTTTACATAATGAATTCCATTACAAAAATAGTGTTAATAACATTTTATATTCCAATCACTGCAGATTCATTATTTACTCCAACACGAATAACTATGAAATCATTTTAGCAGCTTCCGTAAAAAGCAACATAACCGTCAAGCGATAGGTAATTTTTCAATTGCGTTTTCTTATTAAAAGTATTTTTATATAATAGCTTATTTCGTGTAAAAATTGCAAAATAGGTCGCAATTCGCAAATTATCGAACATTCTTCTGTTGTCTCACAATTTGTAAAGACTTTATTTGTTTCAAGTATGAATATTTTTTCATACAAATAAGCCAACATTACATCATCTCACTCTACCCAATTTAAGTGAATTGTGATCAAACATTTTTTTTGATGTTAGAAGCAAAAAAACGCAATTTAGATCTAATCATATGTTATATGTCGATTGCAGGAAACTCAATCATCACTATAACAAATTACTGTGTAATTATTCATGCTTAAATGCTTCACGTATGATTTCCGATCGGTTCTGATAATGTGAAACAAATCAGCGACTAATCCGACCACGTTATTGTTCAGTCAATCGAACCGAACAATCCAATAGTATAAGCGATTAATTGTGAAGTACTCACCCCTTTCTAGTGTAATGCGATTGTGAGGGCACGAGGGATGAAGGGTGAAAATCATAATCCATAAATATATGTACAAGTGAACAGAAAATCGCTTACTAAAAAAATTTATAAATTTACAACTTGTATCTGAATATACTATTTCTATTTTGAAACATTTCCCAAGTGTTTTTAAATATGACCTTAAAAAAAATTATATAGGTTTCTTCAAGATAACTCAATAACGTAAATAATTATATTTTTCTTTAATGTTCAATTTACATGATGTAATTAGTATTTATATAAATTTATACAATAATAGAATTGTTATTCTATAAATGCATAATACACTTATCAATATAAAATAATCGTGTCACTAGCTGACACAATAACACAATTATGCAATTATACAAGTGTGAAATTATCTTAATAATACAAATATTAAAATACACGTAATCATATAAAATACAGTAGTTTTAAATCGGTTATATATTATGAATTATAAAAATATTTTGTGTGATGCTTATATAGAAAGTGAAGTGAATAATCAATAAAAATGCAAAAAAAAACCTCAAATAAGTGGGCGCTTGACTAGATACCATTTGGTTGTCGGTTTTGTTGCAGTATTTATTCAAATATATTCAGATAAAATATACATTTTTTTAAAACTATATAAATCATAGGTAGATATATATGGGAGCAAGGCTAGAAATGAACGATAAGAGCATTACATTGATTAGAGTCAATTGCCGAGATGTCGTCTATAATAGGTAATAACATCTGACCTATGTTCGCTGTATCTAATGAGTTAAAATTATATCAATACTGTTCTTATTATTGATATCACACACAGAAAACTCCAAACGAGATGTATTATATAAATATATATATATATATATATATATATTTATATATGTGCATATGCATCGCTGGTCAAGTACGACTGCTTTCCATTTATGTACGACATTGCATTGTGTGCTAATTAATGCGAATCGTCTTAGAAAAATTTGAATAATGGTTGATTTAATATGCGGAGTATAAAATGACAGGGGTTTTTTTTTTATTATTTCTCACTCATAAATCACATCTGTATAAATAGAAGCATAATTCTTAATGATTATTCAGATGAATGCATCTCGTCGGGCCGGCCAATCGGCGTCTCCTCCGCGGCTGCTCCGCCGCCATTGGCCGGCCCACACAAGAGGTGTCTTGTCTGCGCAGACTTTTCCGCACAATAATAGACAATCGCGAGTTTTTGTTTCGAGCGGCTTTTGTTTTTTTTTGTCCCCCGCAAGATGGCTTCCACGTTTTCGCACAATGGATCGCGGAAACGCGCCGAGCGTCACTCGTGCTTCACTCTTCAGCTCGGCGTCAACGAATGATGTTGACAATTACAAAATATTTTATTAAACATGCGAATTGAATATATTTTGTGGACACTTAAAAGTAAAATATTGAAATTGCTGAAAGCAAACGTTGTCAAGGCGCTCCCGAAATCTATGCAGTTTTACTGAAAGTTCCTGAAATCTAAGCCCGCACGAAGAACTCGAGGTATTTCTCAATATTCGACCAAATATTATTTCAAGCGGCGATTTCAATTAATCTAGAGCAGTATTTCATAATTCAAATCACCATCAAAGACCTGCACTGCATCAAAGTAAATAAAACATATAATACGACGCCATAAGGATGCCGTGTGACCGAATGAATGGACCGATGCATTTCTATATATATGATAAATGCAATCCGTTTATACGAGCACTAAACACTGCACCGCAATCGCGAGCTCCTATAAACTTAGTTTACGGCTACTCTTAAGTCATTGTTTATGCAATTGCAACATTACTAATAAAAGTCACGACTTAAGCGTCCTATCGTTAAAACTCTGTTTATAAATTACGGAACGTTTCTCTTATTTGAGGTCACAGCTACAGTGGCATGCGGTGAAAGCAAGCCGAGCACCAAAATTGAAATATTAATATACTTAATTTTTTTAAGTAAGATCAGAGGATCCTGAAATGTATCATACACAAAACATAAAAATTGTCATACCTCAAGATACGAGACTGCATGCCCTCACCACAAGCCACTGAGTTAAACTATAAATTTTGAGACAGTGTTTATAGTTTAAAATAAATATTTTTTGTAACACAAATAGCTTTTCTATTTCAATCTCATTTATAAATCAGAAAACGTTGAATATATTTAATCAATGCGTTTGAATAAAAATTTATTTCAGTATTTCGGACGACGTCCTCGTAAATAAATCTAATTTTAGTTTATTAGTAATGGAATAATTAGTGTATTTTAATCATAGTGAATCAACAAAGCGAATAATATACATATTAAGCAACGAAATTTAATTTTCAATTTAATGTTTATTTGAAACTCACGGGGGATATTATCATAATACCGCTTGCACACTGCTACAATTCATTAATAATTTCAATTTTCAGTTTCAGCGTTTGGTTCATAGTGTTGGATACAAAAAATATACACGAGGCATTAAAAACAATTTATCGACAAATCATCTTCGAAAAAACTGAAACTGGCTTCAAGTAGGCCTATTTGTTTTACTTCGGTTTTAATCAAAACCTTTATTTATATGTATAAAGACAACTATATTCTACATTTAAAGACATCTCCTGAAAATGATAATAAGACGTAATGCAACTTTCTTGGTCATATTTTCTAAAACACCAAATATAGTCTTATGCTGTTGATTGTCCAAGGAAACGTTGGAAGAAAAAATTTAACAAGTATTTGAAATTTGCGATGATGGCTTGAAGTCGGGAGCTCAATTTCATATAAATATTATATTATATATATATATATATATATCTTTTTCTTCTGATACCTCTCCTCATAGGAGGTTTGCGATCATTTCATTGAACATTTCCCTATCCTGGGACAGATTTCCTATCTCCAGCCACTGGCGCAAATTCATTCGCAATGCCCCTTTTGTCTTTCGATTTTTCCTTGGACAATCAGCTGAAGGATGGTTTATTTTTTGTTACGAAAAATGTGGTCAAAATAGGTAGGTTTTTAACAAACGTCAAGAGTTCATTTTCTTTGCGCATCCCAACGCACGCGGTCAATCCAAGTATTCTCCTATACAGCCACATTTCTTCGTATATATATATATAGATATAAATCATGTCTTACATCAAACAAAAGAGTATTTTCAGATAAATCCATTTAAATATTTTGCAGTGTAAATCAGTGATGCGAATTCGGGACTTGCGGTGCCGGCGGGGACAATGTTGACGCTCCTCTAATCACTCGGGAGCGGGCCGGCCGCGCTCCCCCCTCAGAGTTCGGCTCGCAAACAAACCTTTGTTTATACAGATCTCTTTGAAGGTATACAAGATAGCTCTTTTGCCGATATGCAGATCGAGAGAGATAACAGAGGCTCTTTTATAGAGACGGGGGCAGGCCAGGGGTGGGCAACGTTGCGCGCCGATAAATTAATATAATTGCTTAAGCGAGCTGCGCGCGCTGCGATACAAATGGTAATTATACAATAGCGTAATGTTATTTTAAATGTTTTTTGCTTAAACAAGCAACCCAAAAGAAGAAACTTTTGAATAATTAGCATTCACAGCATCTGTTGCCGGCTTAAAAAGCGCTGTGACACAACTTTCTTTTTATTTCTGTTGACTAGTTACGGTTCGGTTGTTAGTTGTGTACGAGCATGTGCATCCGTTTAATATTACACTCTATCTGCACTATGTTCACCAAACACTAAACACTATGTTTTTGGTTTGTCAAAGTGTAAAAAAATATTTTACACTCTGAAGAAGCCTCTGAAGGCAAAAGCACTCACAAAAAGTCGTAATCTCTCAGTCATTTGACTATTTATATTTGCAGGTTTAATAGTATTACATATTATATGAGTCTGTCGGAAATAATATTTTACCACGAACAATTATATTTCAAAACATAAATTTTCTATCTCTCTCCCACCTAAGCAATAGTTCTACAATACAACACAAATAATTATCAACCCCTTCCAATAAGGGTGTATCATCCTCCCCCTCAAACAACGCAACAGAAGCGGCGAGGTTTGTTCCAAATTACAATTTGTCAAAGGACGGATTAAAATGGATACACGCGATGCCTGTTTTAATGCGCTCTGCGTATTGCGAGCTGTACTCGGGTATTGGTGTATTCGTGTGTTTATTTTATTGCTTGTTATTGTACGGCTTAATAAGTCCCTTTGAATGCGGATTGTAATATGGGTTTTGTGTGTGTTTTGAATGGGATTCTGTGTGTTTTGTATGAAGGATCACAAATAATGGAGCTCTTTGCTTATTGCTGGTTTATTTTAAGCCTTTTTAATGGTATTTTATAATCTGAATAGAAATATTTAATTTACACTTAAATAAATATATTCGTCAAACAAAACCAAGTAAAAAATTAATTCCTCGTATCAACAAGGAAAATATTCTTGGGTGTTGTGCAGCGTAATGATTTGTTTTTCCCGACGATTCGGGCACCTGTACCGAGAAAAAGTATTAAACTTCAATTAAACATGTGAGGCGTTTACAAAAATACTTTTTCTGATAACCTCGCATATTATAATGAATCGAACATGCCAGAACATTCGACCACCTTGACGAGTGCAAATCTACACGATTGAAATTATGCAACCAACTGTGACCTCTTACTACGTGAATAAATTAGAGTTCTTAATCTACTGTCCACAATCTACTAATATAATTATATATATATATATATTTATTTAATCAAATACACATATGTTCTTAGGTGTTATGCTGCGTTTTGATTTTGTGTCATTCAACGTTTCGGTGGCGGTACTGGGATCATTTTCAGTGATGATCGTTTAGAAAACATCCACCATAACATCCTCAAAGTCTAATTATCAAGTATTTTCCAATAAATACAATACATAAATAGAACATTAAATTAAGGTAGTATTACGGTTTGTTTTATGAAGAAGTAAATCTCACAACAGGTAATTTTTCAGACATAATAAAAGACAGACATATTTATAGAGATAAAATGCAACAATTTTTATTTTTATAAAATAAACCAGTCAAGAATAAAATGTTGACAAAAGACAACAGACAAATATATTTACTATATCACTAAATGTAAATGAATTGAGGATTTTTTTTCTCACTCAATATAAATACGTTAGTATCTGCAATAGATAAAAAAGAGCATTTTAAGGCTTTTTTCACATTTAAAATAAAAATCAAAACATAAAATACAAATTCAGATATATTTTGTTATTAATAAAAAATAACAAAATATAATTACTAAAGTATCTGCTTTTAACAGGTACATTTGCTGTGTGCGCTCTTCCGCGAAAATTAATATAACATCATTGCTCGAGTATTAATTCAATCTTTTGTTGCGGGAATTAATATCAATTCTGGCAACACTATCAAACGATGAAAGGTAAAATTATTCGGGAGCATGCTGGCTACACTCGCGGCTTCCGCCATGGGGCGTATTATTCACAATGAGGTGGAGGGCGGAGGGTCCATTTATCGGCATCATACAATCTCTATTATGAGCATCCCTTTCTATAGACCCTGCTCAGTACACCTAGTCATTCATTACGTAATGTAGGGTCTAGAATTGGAATTTGCTAATGTCGTTTTTGATAATTATATCAAAAATAATATAATCAACTTGCAACAATATATTATTCAAACAAAATATGAAACCTTCATAGGTGCAGACAAAATATATTTGTTTCTGAAAACACCTGAAAAGTACCAGTTATAAGCTATATTTAATCACAAAACTATGCAACGCTTTATTAGTATTAATGTCGTATCACTTTTGAGTTATTTTAAAAGCACTTGCTGTAAATGAGAAATTGAAGACAAAACTAAAACACAGCAAAGTGTTTTGTATGTGTTAAAAAGCACTGAGCGTTACATTAAATAAAATAAATATTACCCTTAAAATCTAGTAACCTTTTAAATTTCACATAAAATAACATTAATTTGCTATCTATAACACTTTAATCACACAATTGTTTAAGCAGTAGTCTTAGGTAGTTAAATTGCAGTATTGCTACATGTGGTTATAATAATCTTATAAATATTTTTTGAGGCTTTTCAAATAAATTTTAATATTAAAATTAATTTCAAATGATCTAGTATGGTCTTAAATTATGCCAGAGCGATGCTAGAACGCTGCAGTTCCGATGTGCAATTATATTATGATTCGGTGTCTGTGGCCCGCGCCCCTTTGTCTGGTCTCCGCCCGCACCCCGTGACGGTGATGATGATGATGACGTCACGAGATTGAAACAACCCCTTTCCGGTTGAGCGCTCTTCATCAGGACTAACCCGATACCTAAATATTTATATACATATTTATATCAGAATACATTTTGAATTGTCGGTATAATACAGTGTGTCCAAACAGAGTATCGGGTATTTGTTAGTTCAGTAATACAAAAACTACTAGTAATCAATAATTTTTTTTATTGTTGATTATAAGAATACAAAATGGAAAATTATTTCAAAAAGATGATGTTATCCAAATGGTGACCGTTACGCTGCTGGCACTCTTCTAATCTAGGACGAAGATTGCTGATAACACGCTGACACATAGCCCTCGATATTGCTGCCATTTCTGACCTGATGTTTTGTTTCAATTGCGTTAGGTTCATCGGATTATTCTTATAAACCCTACTTTTAAGGTATTCCCATACGAAATAGTCAAGAGGGCTAAGGTCGGGGCTTCTGGGAGGCCAGTTGATGTTACCTCTACGTGAAATGACCTTATTAGGGAATAATTCGTTAACAGCATCAATTGATTAATTGGATGTATGGCAATTGTTGAAACCACGTTCTTGAGTTGAAACCTTGAAACTCCTGCAACTCTGGGCCCAAAAGTTTTCGCAGCATATCGCAATTACGGTCACTAAATCAAATACTTTTGGACACCTTAATTTGTTGTTTTATTAATAAAATTTAATTTACGCTTTACGATAACATTAAAGTCAGGAGTGGGAGAAATTACCATAAACCTAACAAAATTTGTTAGAACCATTACGGGATAACGCGGTAGCGTTAATCACTGGGCAACGCAACTGTAGTTGGAACGTTTTATTAACAAGCGCGTTAAATGTAAAATTGAGCTGCCCACACACGCCGTGACAAAACCGACAACCGATAAAAAATATACGATGTTACTTGATAATCACTGGTTATGTCGCAACGCGTGTAGGGAGCTTTACAGACGTCGTGACATATTTTGTATTTATCAATTAGGCTAAGAGCTATTGGTTAATTACATCGCGACACAACCGGCAACCGAAACAGCTAAATTAAAGGGACACTGCCGAAGCTAATCACCGTTTGGCTGTTGGCTTTGTCGCAGCGTGTGTAGGCAGCTCTAGACAGAACTATTAACGACCAGCGGCGACCATTTTGCGATTTCATTTGTTGGGAGAAGCGCTCATTAATTACTTATTACGTAGTCAATTAGTTTCTAATCACCCAGCAAAAACGATTTAATTAAATAAGTCATTAAATGTAATGTTAGACTTTGTTATTTAAGTTCGTATTTTGTAGAACTATATTTTATAAATATACACAAACCTATATTAATTAACAATCATTTGGTATTTATCTCTGTGATGTAGAACTATATTTTATAAATATACACAAACCTATATTAATTAACAATCATTTGGTATTTATCTCTGTGACAGCGATAGTCATTTTACTTTATAAAAAAGTTTAATTTATGCTTTTTTTGTTTGAATTTACTACAAAATAATTTTAATTGTATGTTACACTATCTTAACAACAAATGAATTATTTAAAATCATTGAAAATACTATCTGAATGTATTTATCTTCAGCTGTTAAATGTCACAAATATAAAAATAATTGTACACAGTTAAACATTAAAAATCAGATCACCAAAAAATATTTTTATTTCATACATACATATTTTTCTTTCGGTGTTTTATCACAGAATAAACAATTTTAGAAAACCTCAGTAGTTATCTATAAACAAGATTATATTCATTCATAGAGTTATATAAAGTTCACGTAACACGGGAGTAAAAATAAAATATATTAATAATTACACGTAGTCAAACATGTTAGTTAGAGGGTGTGAATGTTAAATTAACGTTTCAAATAATAAGTAAATACAGACATTGTAATACATTATATAAAATCATGTAATCGAGCAAGTAATTTAATGCTTTACCATGTTAATAATTACGCGTTACACATTTGAACACACAACTTGTATATAAGTACAAGGCGTAACACAGACATTGTATATTTTATAAATGCAAATAAAGTTGTAACACGTAATCGATATTGTGGTTGAACACGTAATGAACACAAAATTATGTTACTTGTTTAGTGTTACAAATGTTAACACATAATATAAAAATAAATACACGGCGTCAAATACAGACATTGTAATTTATATTAAAATGCAGGTTGAATTTAAAGTGTAGTTAAACACGTAAACGAGTAAATATTTAAATAAATAAAAACTACACGATTTCAAGCACAGACATTGCCCACTTTTAAAACACGCAATAAATGAATATTCTATAGATAAGCTATGCCTATGGAAATTTAATTTATTTTGTAATTTACAAGTAAACATAATTTAAAAAACCTAGAGATATTTAGACACCTCACCAATATACACGGTGTGGAATTTAATTTTACTTTTCTACCAGTAATAAGCGTAAAGATTTATTTTTGTTGTATCATGTATTTAAATATTTTGACATTATGTAGACTTTGAAAGACATCAAACAATTCGTGCTGAAAACCTAAAAAAACTAGCAAACTTGAACACCCAAATAAAGGACATCAGAAAGTATAAGTACGTACGTCTATACAATTTGTATCTACCAAACCTTGGGGCGAATATAAATGTATGTGACTTTTATTGACAGTAGTGAAAATCCCTGAAAACAGTTTAAAGGTAATTCACAAAGGGTGCCTACCCTAAGCAGCCCTTAGCGGTCGAGTCTCCAGGGATCCTAAAGAGCTTTCTTCTAAGGGTGGAATACAACCTCTCGACGAGCTTTTCAGGTGGACCTGTCAACCGGAAGTATTTGATTCACTGGTCAAATTTACCCGACAAAATAGTGACTCAAGTTTATTTTATAGACATAGAGTAACTTTTGCTTCAAATGTGTTGTCTTTTTGTGGTTACATTACATATTTCTTTACTGAAATTATTTAAACCACACATTTCTTATATTTTAATTCAAAATTTAAAATATTCTCATATAACCAATTTATTTTCAAACCAAAAGTATTGAAAAAAAGTAATCTAGCTTGTTGGCGAAACTAGCCGCGCCAAAAAATTCAAAAAGAGGATTTATATATGCCATATTACAACAAATAACCTTATGGCTAAGAGCGATCGTTTTTAGCTTGAAACGCATTCGCCAGAATCCATAGAAAGGCAAGCACTCACAAAAAATTGTATTCTTTGTTTCCTATCTTATACTACTTATATATGTTATTTTAATATGAAATTTTTACAAACACATGAATACATCAAATCGTGATAAATAAAAATAGAAACAATATCCATCGCGCCTTTGTATTTCCAGCAGACTCGGGTACTTCGAGCACATCCGCAGTAAATGTACGAATCCAAATTTATTTCCGACACCTTTACGACCTTGGAAATTCATTATTCCATCATATCTCCCCGAGCCTCGTAACCGCGGCGGAGCAGACGCGCGGTCCATTATCATAAAACCGGCGCGATGACCAGATGACTCCATCCGAGACACTAAAACGTGAGCGCTGTCGAAATCTCTCCCTCACAGGAGACTGCGCTCGGAGTGGTGCGCTCAGAACCAGCTCACAATACGACAGCGAAAAAGTCAAATTATAAATATCGATTTTCCGCAAAATGTTATATATATGGATATAAAAAATAAATTAAGAATAAATAAAGTTTTTATAAAAAATAAATACGAGGGCGGTCCGATAAGTACTTAGCCTTTTTACTTGGCGATTTATTTCTCAAAATAGTCTCCTTTTAGCTCGATACACTTGACCCAGCGATGCTCCAACTCCTTTGACCTATCTGAAAAATACGTTTTCTCGAGGTCTGCAAAGTAGACTTCCGTGGCGGCGATGACCTCCTCATTATACTTAAATTTCTGCCCAGCGAGTGACTTCTTCAAAGTTGGAAACAAAAAAAAAATTGCACGGGTCCAAATCTGGAGAATACGGTGGATGGGGGAGCAGTTCGTAGTGCAATTCGACCAATTTGTCATGTCATGGTGGAAAAGCACTTTTTTCTTCGCCAAATGGGGCCGTTTTTTCTGCAATTCAGCGTCGAATCGGCCCAATAATTCGGCATAGTAGAGCCCTGTGACCGTTTTGTCCTTCTCCAGGTAGTCAATGTAGATCACACCTTGTGTATCCCAGAAAACGGTGGCCATCACCTTTCCGGCCGATAGGACAGTCTTCGCCTTCTTCGGAGCACGTTCCCCGGGTGAAGTCCACTGCTTCGACTGTTCCTTGGTCTCTGGTGTGTACCAGTGCTTCAGAAACTCCTTCGGATTGCGCTTAAACAGCGTCAAACACTGCTCCGAAGTGATCTCACGGTTGAGCTTGTTGTCCAGAGTGAGCAAACGTGGCACCCATCGCGCCGACAGTACTTATTGGACCGCCCTCGTATATTGAAATCTTGTTCATTAAATGATCTTGGCGAAAATGGGCTTAAAATAATTATTTATCATATAATTAATATTTTTCAAATGGTTTCTTCAATAAAACCCCTGAAGGTGCTTTCAGTACCGCAACTTGAGTATGGTATCACACTAAATCACTCAGATTAGAAATGGAAACTGCGAACGTGTTAACAAATAAGTTCAAATGGTTTTTTATTTTAAAAAAAAGTAAGACGAATAAAAAAGCTCGATTTGCGTATTCATTGATCTTGAGACAGCACAAAGGATCCGAAGTAGAATGGGGTCTATTTGTGGAACTGTGAAGATGATGAGTCGCGGCCGCATCCGCTGCCAGGGTCTCCGACCAGACCACCTTCCAGGAATCACCATTACCAACAACGGAGCGGCGCTTCCGGTAGCCCCGCCAGCTCCAATTATTCAGAAGATGAGCCAAACTCACTAGCAATTAAAAATAAATAAAAACCTATTTCATAATTCCACTGTTGAAAGTGTACGCTGATATATTCACCGTGTTTTTGACTTTCAATCCAAATTAAGTTTGTTGACATATTTTTTTGCGCCCCACACACGTATCAACAAATCGACGTCTCGTTTAAGAAATTAAACAATGGTGAAGCCATAAACAGTAATATTTGTGAGATTTGCCGATATTCACTGGTGTATGGCTACACCATTGTTCAATTTATTGAACGAGACGTCAATTTGTTGATACGTGTGTGGGGCGCTATAAATATACTTTACAAAAAGATAACACACCTCAGCAAGCCAAACTCACCTGTAAACTATAATGAATAGAGCCTTTTTAATGATTCAACTGTAGAAAATGAAAATCTTAACAATATACCCAAACATACAAAATTCACTTACTTCAATTATTTGAAACATATCTTATATTTACTCTATTTTCAATAAGCAAGTACAATTAAATTTTTTTTACGTAATTATTTGAAAATAGTGTTTTAAGATTCAGTTCAGGGAAATATTTTGATTATAATTATAAATAAGCACTACAGTTAATCAAAGTAAGAGTACTTGGTGGAATTCCATTTTAATATTTTAACTAAAATACTTGAGTGTTTTTTCAACATGTTAATTTTCATTGGTGACCTCAGTTTGATAATGCCAACGTAAAAGGTTGACGAAACCGGTCACCAATAAAAATGAACATGTGGAAAAATCACTCATGTATTTTATTTAAAATATAAATTGATTGATTGTTAACAAAGATCAATTGCTTATTTTTTTATTTATTTCCCCCCAGTGCGGCTCTGAAACCCATTTACAGCTCTGTGTCTGATGTAATCTGCCGCGGTCTCGTGTGTGACAAGAGATGGAAAAATAATGCAGGGGGCACAAAAGAATCTCAATCCGGCACTGAACTAAATGTCTTTTATACGTCTCGATTAAAATTATTATTTTAATAAAAATATATTTAAATCTACATAACAGAGGCATTGTACTTCAAAACCGATCAAATGATTTCTCGAAATATTTATTGTCAATTTAGTCTAAATTTTAGAGCATGCAAAGCTTTGCTGCTTGCAGTATGAAGTCAATAGACTGCATGCCACTATCACGTATAAAGCTCCGTGACATTAATCAATACTCAGATAACCAAAAAAAGACAATTCGTGGTACTTTATAGCACTGTGCCGCAGAGTCATCGCATCTTCACCTTTATTGTCAATTTAGTCTAAGTTTTAGAGCATGCAAAGCTTTGCTGCTTGCAGTATGAAGTCAATAGACTGCATGCCACTATCACGTATAAAGCTCCGTGACATTAATCAATACTCAGATAACCAAAAAAAGACAATTCGTGGTACTTTATAGCACTGTGCCGCAGAGTCATCGCATCTTCACCTTTATTGTCAATTTAGTCTAAGTTTTAGAGCATGCAAAGCTTTGCTGCTTGCAGTATGAAGTCAATAGACTGCATGCCACCATCACGTATAAAGCTCCGTGACATTAATCAATACTCTGATAACCAAAAAAAGACAATTCGTGGTACTTTATAGCACTGTGCCGCAGAGTCATCGCATCTTCACCTTTATTGTCAATTTAGTCTAAGTTTTAGAGCATGCAAAGCTTTGCTGCTTGCAGTATGAAGTCAATAGACTGCATGCCACTATCACGTATAAAGCTCCGTGACATTAATCAATACTCAGATAACCAAAAAAAGACAATTCGTGGTACTTTATAGCACTGTGCCGCAGAGTCATCGCATCTTCACCTTTATTGTCAATTTAGTCTAAGTTTTAGAGCATGCAAAGCTTTGCTGCTTGCAGTATGAAGTCAATAGACTGCATGCCACTATCACGTATAAAGCTCCGTGACATTAATCAATACTCAGATAACCAAAAAAAGACAATTCGTGGTACTTTATAGCACTGTGCCGCAGAGTCATCGCATCTTCACCTTTATTGTCAATTTAGTCTAAGTTTTAGAGCATGCAAAGCTTTGCTGCTTGCAGTATGAAGTCAATAGACTGCATGCCACCATCACGTATAAAGCTCCGTGACATTAATCAATACTCTGATAACCAAAAAAAGACAATTCGTGGTACTTTATAGCACTGTGCCGCAGAGTCATCGCATCTTCACCTTTATTGTCAATTTAGTCTAAGTTTTAGAGCATGCAAAGCTTTGCTGCTTGCAGTATGAAGTCAATAGACTGCATGCCACCATCACGTATAAAGCTCCGTGACATTAATCAATACTCTGATAACCAAAAAAAGACAATTCGTGGTACTTTATAGCACTGTGCCGCAGAGTCACCGCATCTTCACCTTTATTCTCTCGCCCGGGAAACAAGCCCTTACCTACCGATCCATTAGGCTTACTCTCCCGGGACAGGATTACCGCCGGCCGAGAGGGCGGCTTACGCGATGTGACGGCCTGACAAAGTAATAAAGGTATTAAATAATAATAATAAGAACATAAAAATAATCTGACCGCTAAAGACACCGAGAATACAGCGCCACGAAAATATTGCATCATTTCTATTTTTATAATATAATCTTACGAGTGATTATATTTTTGATTCATACAATACGATCGGGATACATTCCAGCATATATAATCTATTCCAAACTATACTTTGTTGTAAGCCTGATGAAAAATTATATAAAATAATTAATTTGAAACAAATGTCATGTTTCAATCTTAAATATTGATATTGATCCTTTAACACGTTATTTCAAACCTGTTTGTGAACCCTTTGATACCGGAGATGACTTCGTGAAGATGATGTCCATCTCTCATTGTTCGCTGACGCTTATCCTCGTGGCAGCCTTATGCTGACCTGTCTCCTTGTCCAGGTGCACCAAGAACCGGAAGTCGCCAGGACTCCATATCGTAATAATGATGTTCATTTATCTTATTCCTTCGCTCTGCCTGCTTCCATTATAATATCCATTAAGTTGAGCAATATAAATAATTCATTTACGACTTATAATCTGTCATTACTGATGTGATATGAGGGTTCATAAGTATGAATATTAAAGCCTACACACGCTGCGATACAACTGACCAATAGCATCATATTTTACGTTGTTTACTTCAGCAAAACCATAAAAAAACTATTTAAATAAATGTATGGTGAAATTGGCTAATTACCATTCGGTTGTAAGTTATTTCTTTGAAATATCAAATACCTCAGCACTTAAACTCTTTCAGTCTTACCAACAAACATTAACAACGATGAAAATATTGTTACAAAGCACGGAATGGAAGTACGTAAATAATTATAGTTTCCAATAATCGAAATTTTTTGCGCAAAGAATGACGGGAGTCATTTAAAGATTGTCCTGTGGTTGTCAAGGATATTCATATAAACCACAATACACCCTTATTGTTTTTTTTGCGCTAACATACATCTGTGATTTTTGAGTATCACAACTGATATATTTTAAAATAATGATTACAAAAATGAGAATGTATATTATCATATTTATTTCAATGAAAAAAATTCACTGAAATATATCTATCCGATTCCTGAAATAAACAACAAGCCACCCTTAAAAAATCAGGTAAATTAAAACAACTTTCCTTGACGCATGCATACATTTTATTTTTTATGTATTTGTTTTCTTTTCACTACAACAGCCGCATTTGATTAAGAGCTCTCTCAAAATGGAGGAATTGTGATTTATTCGCGTTTGCATTGAGACGTTTTAAAAGCTTTCGTGCGCTGTATTTGTTTCAATTTATTTTGTTCATTTTTCAGACTCTAAAATATAATCATTTAATAGGATGAGCCTACGCGCACATTTTCCAATTTTTTAACTGTTATTAATAGTTATTTAACCTATGATTACAGTACTGTAACTGGCTATTCCCTTCGGGGCTTACAAGGTGAGGTAGGGTATATGGATTTCTCTATTTTCATTATTGAATTTGTGTAGAAAAAACTATGCATAATTTTTTTTTTTTTGAAGAATAAGTCAAATGAATTTCCAGCGGACAATAAAAAAAATACTTAGCTATAAACAGAGACCGCATCGCAAATATTTTCGTCCTCTGCGGTATAAAGAATAATCTGAAACGTCCGCGACCGATTAAATTAATATCGCCCATCTGTCGTCGCCAGATGTCGTTGGTTTACGTCCGATAGACCGACAGTTCCATTATTGCCGGTTCGCGTCCGAGCTAAATGCGGACGAGTCCATTTCTCATAAACCTTTCACTCTAAGAGAGGTTATTTTATTATGCATCTCTTTTTATTGCTTCCATCTTGGAGGCCGATTCTCTTTATCGCGATATTGAGAACTTTTTAATTCCGGTGTGGATTACAGACTCCGCGAAGTACTTTGACCACGATTTATTTTTTTTAAATGTGTTCAAAAACAAGTTTTATTTTTAGAAATAACATGTGATCGTGATAAGTTATTAGACGCATACGTGAAATGATGAGAAAAAATATTTTTTTCCGAAAAATGGACTATGATTGAAATAACTCTATTTATCTATTGGCATACTATAATTAGGTAATTAATACACAAGTATATCGAAAAAAATGGGATTAAAATCATCAATTCCACGGCTATCGCAGAGGAGGACTCTGACCAATTCAACTACGAAGTCGCCGTTACTTTGACGTCGAGTCGTAAAAATTATACCGGATACAAATGGGTTCAAATTCCACAGGTATCGTGAAAAAAAATATCGTCCGAATAGACTGCTTAAATACTTTATTATACACGATAAACCTGTATGAGTGAAATATGAATTAGTGATTAAATAATCTATGTTTTAAATATTTTTTATGATGGAGATGAAAATAGAAAAATAATTTTATATCACCGAAACAATTCAAAATAATTCAACATCAGATAATTATCAAAAAAATATTTAATTTCGTAAAGCATGGTTACCGTATTGCTTGGGAGTCGAAGCCACTCCGAATGTCTTTGTAGGCAAATCACGTCGCGGCGACAACAGAAGACGACAGCGGAGGAAAAAGCCTTCCTTTGTGAGAAATATTACCAGGAAGAAAAAAGATATCATTATCATAAAATCAGGAAATTTCTTTTGACGCTGGCAACAATCTCTTTCCGCCACCCGAGGGACGCGTAATGCAATTTTTGTGCTTTATTTTAGTAGGTGAATACAAAATTCAAACCTTTTATTTCATTTAGAATAAAATTTTAACATGGATTTTTTTATCTACACTGTAAGATTTCCATTTTTTATTTATTTATTTTCACTCATTTTAACTAATTTTTCCACTTGTATTTCTCAAAAGTTTGTATCTAAATATGCTTTCTCTATTGCAAACTACAAGTTTTAAGAGTTTTTTTTATATTAAATAAGCAAAATTGGATTGACATCATCTCCTTCTACTTTTCTGATCCTCAAAAACTTTATGTTTGTGTCACTCATTACATTCTGAGCTTTTTAAGAGCATGAAAACTTAATAGATTTGATGTTTGTGCTTATTTTAAAAATAAACTGAAGTACAAGGTATTTCTATGAATGAGATAATTTATTATTATAAAAATTACTTTGATCTTTTATATAATTAAATACGGCGTCTTTATCAGTATATTTTGCTCATTTCACATTCAAAATTAAAATATGTGGTGGGGCTCCATAAGCTCAATTTGACTCAATAGAAGGTTCTGTCAGTTCCAGGGTTTCACAACTAATACTCGTACAAAATAACTAATGCTTGAATTTGTATGTATTATCTCAATATTTTAAAAGCCTAACGTAATCTCAAAGACATTTAACCGATCACAAATTATATATGTGTATTTCTAAACTCAATTAATTATGCATTCAAAAAACAAATAGATTTAAGCATTGTCTATATCTGAACTGAGAGTAATAAATTTGGATTTTCTATAAAAGGGTAAAAGACAATTTAAATACAGTGGGTGGAATCCATAAATTACGTGTTTTATTATAATTTTAATTTAAAGATGTTTTTTGTGCTATGTTAATCAATTCTTTTCCTTGTTGGTGTTTTAAATTAAAATATAAAATAAATGTCCGCGGTTTATTATTTTAATGCTTTTTTATGCAAATCCAAAATATTATTTACGCAATTTAGAAGGAGCGCAAAAATGTTATTTTCTTGAATATCTTGATATTATGTAATTATCACAATTAATCAGTAATTTTTATTTGGACTTGAGCAGTGAATATTTTGAAAATAAAAATTGTCTTTAAAAAGACAAAGCACGGATTATTTCTAATTGCAGCTTAGTTTTT
This sequence comes from Atopsyche davidsoni, assembly GCA_022113835.1. Lineage (NCBI taxonomy): Eukaryota > Metazoa > Arthropoda > Insecta > Trichoptera > Hydrobiosidae > Atopsyche > Atopsyche davidsoni. Next base: position 9,615,532 of record JAILWY010000015.1, read on the forward strand.
CGGATTGGTGTGTTTTATATTCATTTCATTTTGGTTTCTGGAGAAGCGCAATGTTCATTCCACGTTGAAGATAATACAAAAATGAGATATTTCAGTATGAACGATTAATATGAAATTGTGTCACACCTGTGTCTCAAAAAATATTTTAAGAAAGTCGTTTTGTTCATAAATTGGTTACCTGAAAATTAAGTATATACATTTTTTCAGTACTGAAATATTAAACAGAGATAAAAAGCGCTACTTTTTATTACCTACTTTCCTGTTATCGAAGCGGCGCCTGTACATTTTTATTATTGCTGAATAGTTTCACAGCTCCTTTGATATGCGCATCGCAGGTGGAACACTGTCTCGTCATAAACGTCGTAAAATCTCGAACATCGCACGGTCGACTACCGGAACCGAACCCATAACCCATAACACAACCTCTGCCAGACACAGCGCTCTGCCCTTAGATAAATAGTCAAGACGCCTCCCAGGGATGTGAGTGAAAAAAAATATAGATAAATTCGTCACTATCAATATAATTAATCACTAAATATATAATAAATTGGCATTTCCAAAAATCAGTATTAAAAACAAATGATACCTTTACGTGTTGGCATTATCGTGAAAGGTTGGCAAAACCGGTCACAAATAAAAACGAACATGTGGAAAATCACTCAAGTATTTTATTCAAAAATATTAAAATTGAATTCCACCAAGTACTCTCTGTCAAAAATATTGAATTTCTTAAATTATAAAATATTTAATAACTCTGCAATTTTTTTTTAAATAGAAAGAGAAATATCCTTAAAAAATCTTCCTGCGATATTTTTTTTTATTTGGTCAGTAACGGTGTTTACAATTAAAAATATAATAATCTCTAATTATTATTTTAAAATTCATTTGTACTATTTTTCCGTCGTTTTAATCTCTGTAACGGGGGCACTTTCGGGGTAAAATCAAATCCCTGAAAAACCCGCAGTATTGGGGACAGAATATCGGAAACTTAAATTAAAGCGCAGTACCGAAGTAATCATATTTACAAGGGATGCCAAAACCTACGAATACACTAATAAATGAGTAGTTTCTCAATCATTTAGAGTTATTCGATAATATCGACAGTATAATAATTAATTAGATATTCCGTTTCGAGTACCAGCCCCCGCCCCCTCTTTCAGTTTGTATTGACTCGTCTGCGCCAGTAAATATTTCCTTTGATGAAGATGTTTTTGTTTCCACCGTTTCATAAAGCTGAACCGAATAATAACAGACCAGGCGTACCTCGCAGGGCTGCCGACTCACGACCGATAAAATAATATTCAACTGTTAATATTGATTTGAATATTCATCGCAAAACATCATGCTAATATATCTCAAAAATATTTTATGAACAATAAGCGATAATGTTTTATTTTACTTGTGAAATTCAAAGAAATATTCAAATAAAAACTGTTTACAAAAGTAAACGTATGTACAACGTTCATTAGACAATCATTCGTTGATTTTGTTGTATAAAAAAAATAAAAATAATGTAATTAAGCTGATTATTCAATAGATCTTCAATATTACATATATGTGGAAATTGCGTGTCAATTATCAATGAATTAAAATAAATTACAAAACCGCTGAAGATGATCTCTGAAAACATAATAACCAGGTTAACGCTAAAGAAACCAAAAAAAAATTGAGTTTATATATATTGTTAATAATAAATAATATAACGGTGTATTTTCGCGTGCGAGCCCTGGACCGGAGTTTCTATCTTTAATCGATTATGGATACAGCCCGTCTTCTCGGAGAACTCTTTGTAAATTTTCACTGGAGTAAACAGAACGGTCAATAAAGTCTTCGAATCCGTGGCTCCTACTAAGTCTTTTGATATGAAGATTCCGACTGGCTATAGATACGAGTATACCCAGCCACTACAGATGTACGCGGAAACTGAGAAACGCTATACACTCTCAAACGTAAACTTGGGATTCCTTTATACAGTAAATACATCGACCAACTGATGATTATTGTTATATATTATTAATAAATCACCATTTATTACATACATAGATTTTGTATAAAACATGTATACATGTGTACGTGTATACATTTGACATGTATAAGGTTTCCTTCTTTGCTTGGGTCAAATATCTAAATGCTGCAGATGTATGTAGAAACTGAAAAACTTTATTTTACTAAATATATTCTCTAATAAATCATATATTACCTACAAAAGTTCATAATGTATACAACATAAGCTCAAAATGATTTATATTTGAAATTACCATATTATAAAATGTTGCACACTTTCTTAAATCACATTTGGTTTGTTGGCTCAGTGGTTTGAGATTTCACTCCATACAAGTTAATTTTAAATAACCATACTTTGAAATAATACATTTTCGAGTTATTAATAAAAATATATATAATGATAAAAGTACCTTTGTATTTTGGATAACTAAACAGTTTAGTTATGAATCTAATAATGACCCAGTGTATTGGGTTGAAACTAGTAATGCAAATAATTTTAATAAACTCAAAGTGAAGAAAAAATACAAAGGTACTTTTATCATTATAATAATGGATCTTCACGAATCAAATGCCTTGTTCCTCAACAAGAAAAAAAAAATATTTTGATTGTATATTTTTTTCACGATCACAAATTACCACGTCAAGTTTTTTGAAGGGAGCGAAGTTCATTTGAGTTCAATTGGAAGTTTAAATATTTACTATAATATGTGGTTTCTTATTTACTCCATATTATTATGGCTCACGACCACTGAAATCATAGAACGCAAAAATGGTTCATGAAAGCTCATCCCCCGTGCACTACTTGTGCAGTAAGCTGCCCTGCCGAGCGCGAAGAGGCTCCGGCTTTTCTTGGTTCAGATTGGAGTATCGGTTTTCCGGCTCTCCGGCTCACAAACAATTTCCCGGTGTGGTGCCTCCGCGCCCTTCATTCATCCTCCCTGACTTCCGGCCAATTATTGCTGCACTTCCTCCGGCTCGAGAGCCAGTCCTGAAAACTCTAACGCAGACGAGAACTTGGATTCAAATAATCTTCAATTAACTATTTCAGCATATTTAAATATATTTTTACGTATATTATTGCGTTTTTACTGATATTATATATTACCAATTATTTGGTTTAGCTTCTGTAGTTTGATAGGTAATTAAATACGATAATATAAATTGAAAACACAACACGATGAAATATAATCATCGAAATTTGGATAAGAGCCTTAGGTAGGATTGAAACACTTTTTTGTTTAAATATCATGGCTTGCAGCATTAGTTTTAATTTTCAGTACAATTTTTACATCAAAAAGCGGCAGTATTTTACTTGTTATGTATAACGTCACTTCTTATATACGAAGACAGAAAACTTGCATACCTGAGACTACCGTCAATAAGCAAATAATTAATTAAATAGTATTGAATCTTGTCTTACTAAAGAGCAGTTTATTTTTCATTAAATATTAAAAACTTCGTATTTATTTCCTAATACGGTTCTGATAAACTTCAAAAGTGAAGTTAAAATACGTCGGATTGTTTCCTTATACCTCAGAAACTAAATAAAAAATAGTGAAACACTTTATATTGCGATCGCTCTAGCATCGACTGAAGTGGCAAGGCAATACAAAGGTAACTTGAAACTCACGTTTGCTATTCAAAACATTTAATATTTCAAGATTTAATCTTCCACAGAAAATAATTTAATATTTTAAATATGTTTAATAAAACTATCCTAAAAATACGAACGGTTTTTGTCCCGCCACGCTACCATCTGCTTAATATCGACACAAATATGTCAAATGTCATAAAATTTTAAGGACCAAACACTAACAAGAACTATAAAAATATATATTAAAAGTGGCCATTTACATTCTATATTGAATTCAGATTTATGAAGTTTTATTTTTTTTATGTTAATTCTTTTTTATCTCTATTCCACGAGCGCACGACATCCGAGACCAAATAATCTGAAAACGTACAGTCTGTAACTACCCTCACAGCTCTTATAAGTTTGTATGGCGCTTTATATTGAACAGATTTAACTTTTATTGTATTTCGTAAGCAAGGAGTTCAGAGGGACTTGATAGGTCTCCGGAATTTTTTAATTTCGCACAAAGAGAAATCATAAAAAAAATTGACTAAATAAAATAAAAATTCAATTATTCTATTGGTATTTGAACCCAAAGCTCCCATGATCAACAAGCAATGTGCCAGCCATTGAACCACGATTATTTTATAATTTACATTACTGCTTATGTAACCACATATTATTTTTTCATAATTTTAATGATATTTAAAAAAAATAGCTTTGCATTATATTCAATTTCTGAATCCAAACAAAAATCGAATGTCTTAAAAAAAATTAATATAAAAAAAAATATTATTCATACAACAGCATTATTAGTATTTATGTTGTTAAAGGATGTACACAATATGGCAATCTTCACAACAAACATGATTTCAACATCAAAAGAAATAGATGACAGTGGGTAATTGCTTAGGAATAATAATCCAAATAATCTGTAGTGCATTTGCCCCCAGCCTCCCCTCGTCTCGTACAAGTAGGGGTGAGACACGCAAAACCGTGACACGAATCATAAATAATGCCGATATGAAACATTAACAAATTCCACATATAAAAATGACCATGGGGTCATTTTAATTCTCGATTTTTCTGAACATTCAGGTATATTTGTTATTTCTGAGAATATTTAAAAAATAGGAGATATCGTCGGGAGCTCTCTTTTGTAGAAGAAATTAATAATAATAAATAGCACACGAAAGGCGGGGCGGGTTCTAGTACCCGTTTCGCGGACTGCTGTCTAAAAGCGGGGCGGGCATTAGTACCTTTTTGAATGTGTTTACTCTAAAAGCGGCAGAAGGTCATTTGTTTATATAATAAAGATAAGGAACTATACATTTCGTCTCGTTATTGTTTTCATGCCGATCACTCATAATTTAAATGTATAGACTAAGCTAACTCTAATCTTTTACACTTTTTTTATATAAACATCCATTATTTAAGGGTAAGGGACGGTAAGGGAATTTGTCTCAAATTGCAAGTGTTGTCGAAATTGCTGAAGTTGATAGCGAATGTGAATGTGATGAAGAATTGTTTCATTCTATAAAACGTAGACAATACAATACTGTCCAGTGATTCTGAACAAAGTGAGAATGAAAAAGTGGAGTGGTCAGAGAATGATTATTGAACAATTTTTAGGACAAAGTGGTGTTGTTGTGATGCCAAGTAATCCGCAAAGTGTGTACGAAGCGGTTCAACTTTCAAACGATTTATTTGACTACATGCAAATCAACGTGTGTATAGACTAGATTTCACACGCGCAATTTTACGCGAATTTTGCCCGCTACGCACATCAGTTTAGTCAATTTGGTTACCCGCTTAAAGTGTGATAATATTGAATTGATTAAATTCACTAAATGTCCGTGAGATCGTTCATTCGCCAGCACTACGCGCACAGCGGCATCCCGACATTATTATAAGGGCAAATAAAGAAGTAAAAGTCACCCCACGGGGGTTGGGGGTTCCTCCCCCTCGTCCCACCCTTCTATTTACCGCTGATAATTTTCCAACTTTGATTGAGAGACACGGCGCGCAGTGCAATCAGTATTTATTTATCTTCCCCGTTTGTTGTCGCTTACTTCCTGCGACGACTCTTGGGTGGGTTTTTAGCGTGTCTCGAGTAAGCGCCGCCATCCGTTTTTTTAAATATTTATTTATAAAAACAAATATGCATAGCCGATTGGCTGGGAGATTACGATAATTTTTCGCTTTTCAATAATCTCGTCAAAACGGATGTGAATAGCTAAATGGGTTACAGTAATACGATATTTTTAATGATGGGCGCTTTTAGTTTTCAGGGGTCTAAGGGGTCAGAAGGTAACGACGTTGTTTTTGTTATAAAAGGTTTCAATTTTGAAGAGCATCATTAAACATAAGTCTGGTACTTCCTTGAAAATCTAAAACGACAAAAATATCCTATGCTCCTAGCCGGTTAGCTGTTTGGACAAGAATCAACGATTTTTACAGAATTATCAATTAGATAATAATATTCAAATTATTTTAATATAGATGTCTTTCACTCAATGATCCAAGAAAACATTGCTCACTCATTTTAATTAACATATTTGTTAGTATTAATTGTCCGACCCATACTTTGAACTTATGACTACTTAACACAACATAATTTTAAACAAGTAAATTGTAATAAACGAGATTAGACAGCCTTAAAAATAAAAAATAAAAGTAAACATCCCCCTCGCTGCCGGGGGTTGCCATTCTAATTCCTTTTCTGTGTTTTCTGTTGATTCTACTTGTACTCGTTTTATTCGTTAGTCGTGTGTTGCCAGTCTCTACGGACAGCCCTCCGAAGGCACAAACGGTCGGAGCCTTTGTCAGTGTTGCCAGCATTACTTTGTTTATTTTCCTTAATTATTAAGGTACGGCTACACACCGGGGCAAGTCGAAAGATTGGATCATCTTTTATTTGTCTTTGGCAATCAGACCGGGAGACGTAGACAATTTTTCCTTCTATAAATCTAGATTGTATATTTATTTCGCTGTTATTATTATCAAATTATTTTTTGTATATTTTTTCTGGTCAAACCTTTAAACTACAATAACTTTAACTATTATGAATAATAAATCTTTAATTTAACATCAAAATATAGTCAAGAACTTGGAATAAATTTTTAGTGAAAAATAAAGTGAAATAAATTACTATTACATAAGTGAATAATTAAAAAATAATATTTTTTTAATATTTACGTTATTTTCACATTTTATTCAAAAGACTCATTTAATTGTTAAAAGTTTTGAGAAACTCTTGTCAATCAGAAAAGTAATATTATATTAATAAATCTACAACCTTCTTTGTGAAAATGGAAGTTTAATTTCATAATGACTCCACCCTTACCTTTTATAATTCATTAAAAATCACAAAGAGGATAATACACACAATCATCCCCCTGGAAAATAAAGGAATTTTCCCCCTAAAGCTGCTTTCCCATTTAATTTTCTTTGAAATATAAACCTATGGACTGAAATAATACAGAAAGCCCATTGGCTGGCTTTTGGAACACAAAGCGACCAATCAGAGAGCAGATACTTCAATCTTTGGGGAAAAATTATTAGAATTTAAGAGATAATGATTATTATTGTTGTATGATATTCTATTTGTAATATATAAGATTTTCTTTTTAAATATATCTAATGAACAAGTAAAGAAATTTTCGTAATTTGAAATTCAATACTCTTTTAATAGTAAGAAGGCTTTTAATATAATAATTGCATTGCAATTTGAAAACAGCTCACACAAAAGACTGGTTTCACAGTGTAAATGAATAGGCATGACGAAAGATTTTCAAATCCTCTTCCATAATGGGGGTACACGTTTACTATTTACGAAAAAAACTTTATTTCGGTAAAAAACTAGAGTTTAACGATGTTTAAAGCCATTTTTATAATATTTTTTCAAAAGTGCGCGAAAACGCGTCATCGCGAGGCGTGACGTCATCGCGTCCGCTCTGACGTCATTAACTATCATTGTCAACTGGCGTGCCATTGTGTTTTCATTGAAAACCATAGACCAATTTGAATACCATAGAGTTGTTTACGGTGGTATGACGTCATGCGCTGTGATTGGTGTTTCAGTCAAAATGGCCGATTGCAGTATTTTAACCTTTTAATTTGTTGAAAATCTTATTAATCTTAGATTTTTAAATAAAACAAAATCAGTTTTTTAAATCCTTTTAATATGTATTTTCCCTTAAAATAATTATTTCTTTGATTCTTTGATACTGTCGTCACGCCTATTGCTACCGGTTTTTAAAATTTGATCATAACCTGAAAAATTCATGGATCTTGATGATGTCCTGATAATACACAATATGTCGAAATAATCTAACAGCAACACAACAAAAATATCTAAGAAATGTTTTGATATTTATTCTAATGCTTTAACAACGCGTTATAAATTCCATGACTAAACTATAAATTGTATATCATTGTACTCTATAATATAAAGAGGCTACAAAAATTGGAAGAAAATACGCCAGTGGTTTTAAGCACTACAGAAAAATCACAAAAATCTTTGATTTTGCTTTTCCGGTGCAGATTATTTCATGTTTGATAATTTTGTTTACTGAAAATCTGAAAGAATTTATTCTTCAACTTATAATTATTTCATATTTCATGGATTCTGTTTGCAAAGAAATCATATCGAACATACATCTATACGGAGTTTTCGCCAGTGATTTCTCAATTGAACATTGAGATAATTTACTATTTCCACGTCTAAAAAAGATTTAACTGCGCGGTCGTTAAGAATTTTAATTAATGTTATAAAAATACTCCCTTCAGCATCTAAGACGTGAGCTTTGACTGAACAAAAGCTCTCCAAGCGTTCGCATTTTGCATTCGCCCCTGCAGAAGTTCTCCCCGCCTCGAATGAGAAGTTTCGCCGTAATTATTAGTTGCACATGCAGATAGCAGTTTTGTTTGCCCAGCCGCTCCTCCGCGTCACCCCGCTCTCCCCTGCCTCTCCTCACGCTCACTACATACACGTGATAATCGAGAGAGACGAAGGAACTTAGAACGTTCCCTCGGGACATTTTATACTTATATACCTTCAAAATCCTTACTGTCGAAAATCCAAAAATATTTTATCAATGAGATTATTACTATTTTTATTATAAAAGTTTCAGGGCCTCTTCAGACACTCGTAGTCCCAATCTGATGATGGTACTATTTTATCCATTTGAAAATACAAATTTGTTTAGTAATATGTTTAATTCTAATTTACTTGATTTTATATAGATATTATTCTAAATTGAATTTGTCGTTTCAATATGCATCTGAATCTTAATATATATATATATATATATATAGAGTTACAAAACCATGCTTAAGTAGATAGTGGCACACAATTCAAGTCTAGACCGTATCACTAGCAAAGGTCTCCGTTGCCTTACAGTGGCAGCCAACTATAAAGCCTCACAAAAGCCTCCAAGCCAACCTGAAATAGCATCACTCCCCTGAAACTTACCAGGGTAGAGGTTTCAGGCAGAGACAATGGCTGGTGATCACATTAACTAGGGTGACATTGCCTCCGAAGCAGGGCCCACACGAGCCTTTCACGTGTGCCTCAAAACTAACCGATATATTATTTAAGACTGTATAGGTACAGTAGTTTCAGGTCCATATTTCTATCAATAAACAGAAAACTTTTACTTGCTATTTATAAACTTTTTTTTACTGAAAGTAAATTTATTAAATTAAAATTATCCAACCGCACATTCGTTTAAAAAATTATGTGCTGAAATATGTTACTTAAACAATATATATGCATACTATACAGTATACTCATAGGTTTTTTGATAAAATCTACAAATTTGTTTAATAGTTATATTTATGTACCGTCGTTGCACCCCTGCTGTCGCCTCCCTTCAGCTGAACCTCCACCCTGACTCCGAATGGGCATCGGAGGCTCTTCATCACAGCTTGTTTGTGTTTGGAGTCGCAGCCCCGAGCATGGAGGCTGCACTGTGTGGGCCTCTCATGAGTGGGGGCGCAAGCTTTGTACACTGAAATAAAAACCATCAGCCACTACCAGTACTTCTAGTATTTATTGTAAAATTTAAATGTTACCTGTTTTATTAAACCATTTTTATAATTAATCTTAAAACTTAAGCAGAACTATTTTCAGAAAAAAGCATTTCGGTAGTGTGTGAATCGTTTACTTAAAAACATATCGTGAACACAATAAGCTTGTATAGAAAATAATACAAAGCTATATTAAGTAGTTCGTATTAAAATGTGACTATTTATAGTTATATAAGTTTATTAGATTAGTTTTTGACACCACATTAATTGCGAGCACCCAGAAAATAAAAAAATTGAAATTTCTAGTCTAAATTAAAAAAAATATACTTAAGCGAAGTTTCGGATATTTGTATAATTAAAGCTTATAAAGTGAACTCATATAAAAACCGATTCCTTAAAAAATATATGCTACATTTTCAATATATATATATATATATATATATATATATATATATATATATATATATATATATATATATATATATATATATATCCTTATCCTATCCAATTATGAACACTTGATAAACACAGATTGCTTGGCTTCGGCAGAGCAGAGACAATGCACGCAGACACCGCCTCTCGGGGGACTCCCCACGTGTTACACATTCTCTATGGTCCGCCCTTGATCTTTACCATGCCTGACGTCAATGGTTTTTTCGATCGCCAGGTCCGAAGTATCATATCCGCAGATAAATATTCAAATTATAAAATGTGTGCAACTGTTTTTAGGATGTTACATAATAATTTCAGATAGTCTTGTAGCAATTAGTATGTGTTTATTTTTTACGCATTTCATTGGTTTTTTTTATATCTACTTTATTTTTTGTTTCAGGTAATGTCATCCTACCCAAACGCAGTTGAATCGATAAAATTTTCTTATGTAAGTATTTACACGCGTAGTAATTATTTATATAAAATTATAAAATCGTTTCGATTTGATGCATAAAACATAATGAATGACACACACTTGTACCTGATTTTATAAGTATTTATTAATTAAATTCTGTACTCTGAGCGTGAGTAAAGGATCAGTAATGGAGTGTAATGGAACCTTGTTGAGGTGGGGGGGTTCCTACTATTGTTTCTGTAGTTTTCTGAAGAAGGAGTATCAGATCTAAGCGCCGGAGCTTTGTAAGGAAAGGATTTAAAGGGTATCCCAAAATTAACGCAAGATTTGAATTTGTTGCTGCTTTTGCAGTAAAGTTTTGGGAACACCAGCTGACAGTTTAGGGTTAGTAACAATGGAGCGTTACACGATAGAACAATGTGTCTTCATTATTGAACAATATTTCAAAAATAATGTAAGCTTGGCAGCCTTTTACATACTGCTATTGGACAGCAGCAATACACAGACTTTTCCTTCCAATATAAAACTGCGGTGTAGAAATATCCGGGGGCCCACTATATTTTTTTTCCATTAGAAAACTATGAACACTGGTTCAGCATGAGTATATGCTCAGTGAAATAGTCGCCAACCTCCTCGGAGGGGAGGCACCCGATGAAGAAGATTAATTATATGATGTCTAGAATCAATGGGATTTAACATGTAATGGGTTTTATATTTGAATGGAGAAGGCGCTTATCGACCACTGAAGCCCTAGTCCCGTTGTTTTTAGCTGCTTTTCCAATCCGCGCCTGCACGCCATGCCATCGTCCTCCTTCGCCCGACAGATTTCAGCGCCAGTTTCCGGTGCGCACACGTGAGACCGCTGACAAAAAAACCTCGCTTTGCACGTGGAGCGATTGTGATTCCCTTTGTCTGTGGCGCGCGGGACATTTCAAATTAACACCGAGCCCGAGAAGCCTCGGGGGAGCAGCGCCTGTGTCGCCATGGCGATGAGAGTCGGGACGGGCGCATCCTGTGTCGCTGTGTTGTTTAATAAACACGAGCGAAAAAAATCCCCGACACTTTTGTAAAAACATTACAAATACTCTGAAATCAAAAAAATATTCTACTTTGCTCGGCCTTAACAAGTTTTTGTTCTACTAACTTCCATGTCAAGCTAGAGTCACTAAAATAGCCAGTTATAAACATAATAAATGCACCTGCTGTCGCGTCAACTATACTGCTTGAGTTAAAAAAAACATATATCGTGCTTTTTTTTATTTTTATGAAAGTTAGAGTGCCCAGATTAACGACCGCGGGGTGGAGTACAATCGGACTAATTTCAATCAAACTACCCCTCAAAAAAGTGGTCAATAAAGAGCACACTTATCAAATAAAACATTCCACGACTCTCTGGATAAATGAAAAAAAACTACGCGAGCCCCGATCGAGCGTTGTTTTTACGAGTGAATCGGCGCCGCTGATTGGCTGGCGGCCCGTGACGTCATTAGGGCGGCACGTGGCCGGCGCGTGGCATTTTCAAGCCGACAAGTGGCCACAAGCCGCGACACCCCCGGCCACGTGGCCGCGCAGAAGCCTCTATTTGCACGCGGGCGGTTTTTTCAAAGTCAAAGGCATCCGGGGGTCGAAGAAATTTTCAATTGTGAATTTAAAAGTTATTAAAAAATTCAAAGTGGGTACCTGAGACAATCGATCAACATTTTTTTACTGGTTCTTTTTTTTTGTTTTTTTTTTGTTTTAGTCATAATGCTTGAACAATATCAAAATTTAAAGTAACAGAAATACCACTAAAAAATAAACGGGAGTCAGCCAAAAATATCTCCTTATAGGCATTCGGGGGTTAAAGAGATTTTCAATTGTGAATTTAAAAAGTATTGAAAAATTCAAAGTGGCTACCTGAGACAATCGATCAACGTTTTTTTATTGCTACTTAATTTTTTGTTTTAGTCATAATGCTTGAACAAAATTTAAAGTAGCTGCAATACAATAACATCTCCTTATAAGGTGGTTCGGTTGTTAAAGGCATCCGAGGGTCGATGAGGTTTTCTATTGTGAATTTTAAAGGTATTAAAAAACTCGAAGTGGCTACCTGAAACAATCGATCAACGATTTTTTATTGCTACTCAATTTTTTATTTTAGTCATAATGCTTGAACAATATCAAAATTAAAAGTAGCTACAATACAACTGACAAATAAACGGTAGTCAGCCAATAACATCTTCTTATATAAGGTGGTTCGGGTGTTATTTCTTACTAGCTCTATATTGAAAGATACTCATCCCGTATTTATTTTTGAACGTATTACTTCTTTTAGTTTAAATGCATTATTTGAATACAAATTAATTATAAAAGTAAGTTTTAAAAAATAATGAACTACAATTTAATGCATATCATCATTAATCTATTACATTATTTACATCAAGCTATAGAAATGTATAGTTTGATACGTGGATTAGTAAAAGCTGATAAGTGTACTTTCTTACCAAAATAAACTTTTGTCAATATCATTGAGCAGAATATTTTCTTAACTCATCTCTTAAATAATTAAAAACTTTAATATTTAATAATATGCAGTGAAAGATAATATCGAAGATGTATCTAGAAACGAATATCCAGTAGTGATGTAATATAAAATGAATGACTACATTTAAAAGGCTGTAACTTTTGTTAAAAAAACATATTATCTCATTTTAATACGTCATTTTCCTGAATAAAAAAGCGGATGTGATAAGAATCTTATAATCAATTAATTTTTAATATACGTGAAAAAAATCGTTGTGGGATTTACATACAAATCAAGTTTTTATATTTGTCTTGCCATTAACATATTTATCTTAAAGACAGTTCAGACTAATTTTATTATATAAATATAATGAAACATACAAACAATATTCATAATAAATAAAGAATACATTAGTTTTAAACAGATTTAAAACAAATTTCTCGCAAGACTACTCACGCAAAACGTCCCTTAGAAAACACTGTCATTCCTGCAAAAAGTACTATAAAAGTAGTGCATCATAAAATATACGAGATGCAACTTTACGACAATACTTTATATTTTTAAATTCATTATTATACTAGTGTATATTACAATTACTCAAAAATTACTAGAAAAGTACTACATCGTTAAATTAGCAGTGTACGTCACGGACATATATTTAAAATCTTTACTATACCTGTAAATATTAAAATTTTATGGGCACATTACTCTATTATAATCTGAATGAATAAAGTAGCAATTCAACAGTACTTTCGCAAAAGTACCTTCAAATTATAATGTTTAAAACCTTGATCAAAAGCAATAATTTTCATCTTTGATTAGACTTTGAAATAAATTACATTCAAAATTAAAACACACATTATCGAGTCGCCAAACAGCCTCGCATTAAAAATGAAAAACTTTTATCAAAAAATCATCGAATAAATTTTTAATTCCGAGACAAGCAACAGCACAGGGGCGTGGCCAGATTTTCCACGACACGCACACAATATCCAGGGGCGGCGGTGGGGGAAGGAATTATGTATTTACACGCCGAAAAATGGCAACTTCTGTGTTTTTTTTTTCTTTATAACATAATAAATTGCTTTTTTGATAAGGCGAGTCAACTTCGCCGGGGCGATACAAAAAAGGTCGCCGAGATCAAAGAGCAATTGATCGAAAAGATGTGACGCGCTCATTTTGAGTGTTTCCTTTTTATGTAATATTTTTTCTTCTCTATGCTAACGCCCCTCCCCCAGGATGTGTCGAACCTGAAACTTCGGATTAAAAGTTGGACTTTCTGATTACTTTCAGATTGTTCCACTGCGCTGTTCTTGCGTGTTTGTTCGGAATATTAAAAGCTTCAGTGAGTCGATTTCGGTTTCTCGGGTGTTGAGCTGCTTGGGGTGTTTTCACTCTGACGTTTCGCTCCCCGTGCTGTGACTATCTTCGGGGATATTATAAAATCTTTAGTTTTCTATGGCACCAATTTATCTCTATTTATGACTCGCAAAAAAAAAATAAGAGTTCTATTACAAAACACCCGTGAATGTTGTTAGATTGCAAAGTTTCCATTTATTTGCGTAATCGATAACCAAATTGAATATTAATTACACATCTGTCATAAATATTTAATATTAAACAAAGTATAAACAAATAAATCAATATGTGTTTTTCTTAAAAGCTTTTACGTTTCGGTCTCGGTACTCAGGCCATCTCCAAGAAATTGAAAATGTATAAATTTCAAAGCTCCGAAAATGGGCCTAATAAGGCACCGAAATGTCGGAATTGCAATACGAATAAGACGTTACGCACTGTTCTGTTTCCGGGAAGTTCACTTGATCCATTTTATTGACTCAGCGGCTCGGCTAGCTCCACTGAGAAAGTAATAAAATAGATATAAACAGCGTACTCGGGAAACTTGACTTCGTCCATCATCAGCGCAGCCATAACTTCTCATATTGTTTCCACTGGTCTTCCTTTTGATCCAGGACGGGAGAATTATCATTTCTTCACAATCCGCCACGGGGAAATAAAAAAAACAAAGATAATAAATAAAAGATCGAGTCTTGAATTGATCTCTGTCGATCGTCAGTCCTCGCCGGGGGATCTATGGTGTCTGTTTTTATTTCTGGATTTAGACTGCGGTGATAAATGTATTGAAATAGCTTGATTTCTTTGGGATTTTCCGTTGACCATGACGCTTGCTTTGCAAATAACCTGAGTTATATAATGTTTTTTTTTCTTCAGTTAACTCATATTACTTACATATTTTTATAGCGGTGTGTAAAAGGAGAATCAGATAAATACTTATACCAAAAACGCGCTATAAACAAACCCCCCCCCCCATTATACTGCAGTCAAAATAATCGAAAAAAATCAGTAAAAATGTCCGTTACATTCTAGCTATTTTGTTATTCGTGTTTGTTGTTTTGAGTTTTAATTATCAGTTTTTGTTTTGAGATTCAGCATGGTAAAAATATCTGGTTTTCAGGGTAGACGTTGCATAAGGCAGCAAGACACTCCGCCACGTGGTGTCAATAAAAAATCCCGCTGTGGGTGTAAGTTTCCCGAATGTTATTGTTCCTGTCACTTGCCTTAATTATCCACGCGTAAACTTGCACCAGAACCGACGGTTTGGGAAGCTCTGGCGGCTCTCCGTCGTCACCCCGCCGCTGTTTGATAAGCACTGACAATAAACAACCACGAAAAAGCCATGGATAATGGGTAAATAAAAAAAAAACAACGAAATAAAGGCAGTCGACAAACAAGTTGCGTAAATAAAAGGCATGGACGGATTCAAAGCTATTGCACACTGAACAGCGTACAGTGCTGCAAATTTTATTTTATTATTCAATAATTTAAAACATTTTTTATATGAAAGTACTTTATTATATATTTAGAAATCAAACCAAGTGCTTTGCGAGGTTGCTTTTATTTATCAATGCTCGCTTTTGGCGACGCCTCTATTGTGACAAGAAGCTCTTAGTGCCTTCGGTTTCGCCAACCTTTCACGTTGGCATTATCAAACTTACACTCAATTTAATAATGCTAACGTAATGGTTAGCAAAAATTCGTGTTATACGTCAAAAGTCTCTGCCTCTGCTTATTGCAATCTACGCTCACAAATTAGAAACATTAAAATAACATTGATAATAAAATACATGAGTTAAACTCCTATTTTTATACATTCACTGCTTTCAAATTATTCAATTCACAAAAATCACTGATCAAGTACAAGGAAATGAGCATCCGAACAAACAATTAAAAATTAACAGAAAGGGGTCTCCCCCGTGCAGGCCTGGGGAGAGCGGGGGCATATGTCACCGCTCGGGCGCAGCGAAAAGGTAATGCCTAAAAATTTAATGCTCTTTGTCCAACAAGCCGTGATTAACTAGACGTTTGTGTTCGGCCCGAGGGGAGAGCGGGTACCATTCACACAGGCTGCATCCCATGGTTCGTACTTTTTAATCGCAGATTTCTATTTGAGTTGTCAATGTTCCGCCGACTTTTTTTATGGCTAAACATTATCTATAAGCTACTTTATTTATACTTTAAAACTGGTAATTTCTAAAATGACAGAAACTCATAACATTTCAAATGTATTTTTAAAATAATATTTATTGTATCTACGGTGAACTGTTTTAATTTGTGAAACTCCATATTCAAGTATCAAATAATAATAGCCATATCGAAGTCAAGGTTTATAAGAGAGGATACCTTTTTTACCAAGGGTGCACATAAAATAAAGGTGTTTAATATCTACATACAAGAAGGGTCAGAGATAATACAATTATACCCTTTTGCAGTTTTGTAAAAGGCAAGATACTTGCAAGGGAGATCAATGAAATCAATGAAACATAGCGGTTCAGTCAAATTTGGGTCGCATTGAATGCACATAGTGCCAAATAACAACATGTCAAGCCTTGGAACAAGTGTTTTCAGGAAGATTTTTCCTTCGCTGCATAGTAGCACAATAAGACCTAATAATACTATTGATGTATAATAATGCTATTTGAATATTTACATAATAAGTCTTATACTTTACGAGAACTTGGTATTTCAATTAAGACTACTCACAAGGTATTGGATATATATTTTAAATACAATACTTGAGTGATTTTTCCACGTGTTGATTTTTGTAGGTAACTGGTTTTCGCAACTTTTCACGTCGGCATTATCAAACTTAGTAAGGATTTTACAAAAGATAACTTCTGCTTTACACCAAACAAACAATTAAACAACAAGCAACCAAAAAATTATATAGAATCCACCGTTTGTCAGGTACTTTAAACCCACATTACCACCGGACAAACACATCTCTAATAACCAATACCCTTTAACAATTGTTCAGTTAATTGCATATTATTTTAAAAAATACTCACTCAGTTTGATAATTCAAACGAGAAAGGTTGTAAATATTTAATTATTTGAATAGAATTTTACCAAGTATCAAAAATATTCATTACTTAATACAGTATATGTCCTGTACGAAAAAATTGTGGCTGCTCACAGAATTCAGTTATAAGACGAGAGAGGAATTCGTTGTTTTGATAATGACTTCTTCGATGAAAAGAAAATTCGGTGCCATATGTGATGCGCATGTAGAAGGCCCCGGGGATCAACTACACTATTTTCCCCTTAAAAAACCACGAACACTAATTCAGCATAAAATTATGCTCAGTGAGATAGTCGCCAACCTGCCGATGAGAGATTGAGGAGAGGCACCCGATGAAGAAGGTGAAGGTGTGACGCGCTGGGCCGCCGTTGCATCGAAACAAGTGTTTTCAGTGAGGCTGAAAAAGCTCTGTCCACCGATGCATAATGGAAGAATGAGGTCTAATTATACCTTGGAGTGGGTCGGCCAGAGCAGCGCTTCTTGGCGAGGAGCTCCGATTATGTCCGACAGCTCCGCGACAATTATAATAACCGCACTGCGGCCGAGGAGCACGCGATCTCTGCCAAATTGATGATTCGTGTCAATTTGCAAAATGGCCCCGGCCCGGCGTGAAAAAGCGCCGAAGCTTTTATTCTAGGCTTGTGTTTTTTCCGCGTGCCAATGCTCTCGGATTGACATCTGCCAACTGTGGAAAAAAGTGGTTCCGCGCTTGCGATCGACAATAATACTATTTATTACTTCTACATCGAGTGCCTCTCCTCAGAGGAGGTTGGCGACCTTTACACTGAGCATATACTGATGCTGAGCCTGTATCCATGGTTTTTTAAGGGAAAATAGTGTAGTGGGTCTCCGGGTACTTCTACACCGCAATTTTATATTGAAAAAAAAAGTCTGCGTATTGCTGCTGCCCAATTATGTATCCTTTCCTTACAAAGCTCTGGCGCTTAGATCTGATACTCTTTCTGCAGCATACCACAGAAACAATAGTAGGAGCCCTAACCTAACCTAACCCAACCCTCCCCCCCCCCTACCTCAACAAAATACTTCCAGAGCACACCTTCCACAAGCATTCCAAGTCTACTTCTCAATTACCGATCCTTTACACACGCTCAGAGGACAGAATGGCAGTCATGCACAAGCATTACAATATTTATTACAATCGTATGTAAATAATTACATCCTCTCTCAATACTTGCTGTACTAATCGAGGAGAAGCCGCAGTCCGAGCATAGATTTAAATAACTCAGCATATTTGATCCGTACATTCATCTGGTCTATTAACATTTGTTTTCTATTCTGCTTGTCGATCTTGAGATTTATTAGGTGTTTTGCTGCGTTGTGGTTTTTGTCTTTTAACGTTTCGGTCCCGGTACTGACGTAAACTACTACGCAGCACAACAGCCAAGAAATCTCAATATCATCTTATCAAAACGGCTGCCAAAACTTACGAACACATTATTTTATCTGTTAACTTATACGGGAAATATAAGACTGGATACTTTTTAGGTTAATATTATTATGATTTACATAAAGGATTTCCTAATTTTTTTAATACTCTGCTTTCTTTTCAATATTCAAAATTTACATTTTTTTTTTCAAAAGAGCGTTCATCTCATATTTTATCACTGTGCAATTTTTGCAATTTATATCCACCTTTAAATATTTTAAAAATTCCTCAGAATGAAATTACACTCATGGGTGTTAAAAAAATAGATATTATATATTTAAAACAGGTATAATTTATTGAAAAGTTTCAGCTCGCACATCCGCACGATACTGGAAAAAAAAAACATTTCATGACTCACTGAAGCCCACTTGAAGCATTCACGAAAGCAGATCGTACGGAAAGACAAATCGGACCGCGCCTTTGTGTCATAAATCCCACCGAATTATTAAAATGCTCAACTCATCACAATGGACTAATCGCTTTTTGTATTTGCCTCGTTATTAATAACCGGCCAGGAATTCCTCTCGCCAGAAAGCTACCGCCCGAAACAACGGAGCTTTTATCACATGTATCATGATTAAACACAATGGCCACGTCGTAAAAGCTGATGTCGTTATGAAAGCTACTTTGTTTTTATATTTTGGCATCTATAATATGAATTTTAGTAATAAATCACCGCTTGGTTGTTTCTCTTTTGTTAAGTATCACCAGCGTTTAAAATGACATTTGATTTTTTTTATTTGGCTCGGACAGGAAATGATTAGCTTTTTAAATGATTTATTAAAATAACCATTCTTTTTTAACAAAAAATATGAATAGCAAAATAAACAGCCAATTATTAAAATTGTTACTGAAAAAATCGATTTAGCCTTTCAAGGGTTTGGGGAAAGACCAAGACTTTCGACGATTCATAGAAAAATATTAAAATTGAATAGACAGCGTTAGAAGATTATAGGATTAAGGTGATATAATTGTTACACGAGCAGATAATATTTATACTCTGAAAGCTTGAAATAAGTAGAATAAAAGCTACACTATTCTTTAAGAGTACAACGACAATAAGAAGTTAAGAGAGCAAGCGATTTGAAACAATCAGAACAATAACAACTGTGTTTCACAAATAACTTATACTGATTTTCCTAATATACAAGAAATAAAGCTTGCATTAGAATATTTTTTTTTTACCGTGAAGATTCACTTTTCTCTTTTTATATTTACTGTTAGATCAAAAACCATCCTTGCCTAGATAATCCAAAAACTAGAAATCTAAAGCTGTACTACACTATATGAATTGAAGACTGCAAGAAAGAGATAGTAATTAAAGAAGTTAAAAGCCACAATGCCATTTGTAATGTATTTAGTTATGCTAAAGTTGTAGGGAATCAGATGTTTTATTCGAAGAGTTTTTTTTAATTTCAAAATACTTAATACTCAAAGAAAATAAATATGTTTTCTGTTTGAATAATAATTATTAGACTCATAAACACCAAGGCAGCGTACTGAGCAATATAAAACGAGGCTGTTTTGACTTAATTATACCAATTAAATTAATTTAAGCATTAATACTATTTAAAAAAACAAGCAAATGTTTATCTAAGCTATCACTTATTTTTATCATGTATTTTCAAAAGAATTAACACAATAATAATAATAATAAAATTATTTAGAAGTGTCATTAAATATCTTATATTATTTAAAAATATTTCAGTTATTATTTTAATTTGCAACAGGTGATAGTAATTACGTTAAAAATAATCGCATTAAAAATAGAAATCCACGCATGTGCTCGGAAATAAAAAGAGGCCGAATATAAAGAGCATCTCGTGGCACATTCATCACTTTAATAATTGTAGCCAGAATCCCGATATCAGGAAGGGGCGGACGTCATTCCAGAATAGCTATAAAACCACCATTTGTCAACCCCTGAAATCGGAGACCAGTCAGAGAATCTGGCGCTAGATGATGAGGAGATCAGATATTCTGAATTGAGAATCCACTGACTGCCATAGTCTTTTCAAGCCAGGGCCACTGAAGAGTCAAAAACCCATATTAATTTAAGACAAACTAGTTCAAGCTATATTTCCCATAAGTTTAAAAATTCAATATCAGATCATTTATATTTTTTTTATACTCGATTTGCAAATATTATATATGCTAAGAATCACCTGTTTTCTTCTGCTCAAACAGCATCATTTATGGAGAGACGAAAAGACGCTGTGAATTCCGTTCAAAAATTAACAAACCAGTTGTTTTAATTTTAGGATAAAATCAAAGTGAAAAAAGTTTTCACTGTAAATAAATTAATTTCGTGAATTTTGAGACATTTGAAGCCTTGAAATATCCTGAACTCGTCATCAATGCGCCGAAACAGAGTAATTTTACCAGTAAAACAACAAGTAACTCTGTAACACATATAAAAATTTGTAATTTTTTATAGTGTTAATACAAATATAGCTACGTTTGTAAGATCAAAATTTTATAAATATACAACTCTGTAATAAGGAAATAAAGTAAAGGCATTTAAATTAGTGCTTTGTAAATATTTCTTCACCCAATAGCTACGATCGTTTATATAAGATTTTGCTTTAAAGTTATTAGTAATAAAGATATACAGCTAAAAACATTTATCCAAGTATTTTTACAAATATTTTTTTCCGTTAATAGCTACTAAATAATACTATATATTCACAATTAATACCAAAATTATTTGTGGTTGCCTTCAATTAAATCAAGGAAACATTAATTTTATCAAATTAACAGGCTCATTCCAGTATTTTACCGCGATCAGATAATGTCAAGATGCTGCTTTAATATTAACTCTTCCAGATTTCCAAGACACGATTTCCGAATAGCGAGCCTCGAGATGGAATCTAATTTAGATAAGTCCCGAGTTTAATTCCAAAATCCCATATTTCCCGATGATATCTGGCGGATCTCCGCGAGCCGGCGCCGCCGGATGCTGGGCTGCTGGGCTGCTCGGCTCGGCTGCTCGGCTCCTCGGGCCCGAGCGCACCTCTCCGAGTCGCCGCCCGGATTCGAGTAACCGTGATTTACGGCGCACGGGAGGAGCTGTCACAATAATGCGCGATGGGCCGCTTTCCGCCGTTTTACCGGCCAAAGCATCCCCGAGGACGGAGATTGAAACGTCTCGTCGGTATGCAATAATAAATATGACGAATTTATTACTGGAAATCTGATTCTTGAATTTCGCCGCTTGGAAATAAACTGTAACGATGAAAAAAATAACATCGAAATGCGTTGATGAGTATTATGAATTGCTTACTAATATTTTTATTTTCCATTGATAATATAAAATTTGAATGATTTTTTTTAAACACGCGCATGTGTCAGTGTTTTGATAATTATTTATTATATTCGTTTTGTTCAATCTATTTATTTTGCAGTGTTTTCAGAAAAGCTTGCAATCACTCAATCCATAATATGATTAGACATTTTTCACATATTGAAAATGATTCAAAGAAACTCTAAAAAAAATATCATCGTGACTTGTGTAGGATTTGAATTTGTGAAGTAAGTGATATAAGCCTGTAAAGGTAATTAAAACGCACTTGATTGACGTTCAATCCACAAAATAGACATTTATTATGGATTGAGTGATTTTCTGTGATTGCAAGCTTTTCTGGAAACACTGCAAATAAATAGATTGAACAAAATGAATATAATAAATAATTATCAAAACGTTTAAAAAAAATCATTCAATTTTTATATCATCAATGGAAAATAAAAATACTATTAAAATTTAACCTTGATAATATGGTATATTTTTATATTCGTAATATGAAACATTTTATTAGTATTTTTTTAATACATAACTCAAGTAATGAGTCAGTAGCAATAGTTAAAAAAAAATATTTACATAAACCTTAAATTACAACTTAGAATGTTCGCAAAATCACTGAAACGATAATAAATAACGTGAAAGTTTTATTTAAAATATTTCAATTTTTTTTTTTTTAACACGTATTTAAAATTGATAGGTTTTCGTGTTATTATTAATATGAGTAATATTTTTAAAAAAGCAGCATATTAACAAGCGCGATGAAAACAAATATAATTCATAAAGTTATTAATTGTTAAAAAATATACTAAATTACAAACGTATTACGCGGGGAACGTTTACGTGGAAATAATTTATTATTTCAGACATTATTGGTATATCCGTATAATTTTTACCCGGCTGATTTATGAGTGGGTCCTTATGGAAGCGTCCAGAATTCTGGAGATATTTCTCACGCCGAGAATTAATATGAACATCTCTCATATTCTCGCTATCTGCTAGAAGCAGGTGATCTCTGACCCAAAACCTCGTTTCACATGAGCTGGAATAGATTCAATCACACGTTTAATTAAAATGCAAATAATTAAATATAAAGCAATGTCAATAAAAGCAGAATAATTTTCCGATCATAAGATCAAACTAGCATCTTCTAATTAAAATTAAAAATAATTGATGTTTGGTGTTATTATTGTGTGGTAGCGGAGACATAATAAGTACAATAAAAGAAAGTAAAATAACTGAAACATTTACCATGATTCATGTAAAAAATTAAAAATTACCAATAGTTTTTTCGATTTATCACCTTCTTCTTACTTAATTACAACTTATATATTTTTGTTTTTTCATTAAAAGTCATTTTCATAAAAATTCGAAAAAGATTATATTTTTCTAATTCATTCCTCAAATATTTTTATTTCTATAGGACGAGTTCTTCAAGTTCACGAAGTCTTTCCTTTTTCATATTTGATAAGAAC
The DNA here is from genome assembly GCA_022113835.1 of Atopsyche davidsoni. Classification (NCBI taxonomy): domain Eukaryota; kingdom Metazoa; phylum Arthropoda; class Insecta; order Trichoptera; family Hydrobiosidae; genus Atopsyche; species Atopsyche davidsoni. Next base: position 9,639,090 of record JAILWY010000015.1, read on the forward strand.
GAAGATTTGGTTAAATAATAAAAAAAAACACACACACAGATAGCTAAAAAAGAGCTTTTAACGCATTCGACACCCCAAAGAGCTTCCAATACCTAACTTAAATGCCAAAGCGCACAATTAGCAGAAACACAGATTTCAGCGTTATCGGTAGCCCGAAGAGCTTTCAACACCTCGCTTTAATGCCAAACGCATAATTAGTAGAAAAACAGAGCTTTCGGTGCGTTTGACAGCTTCAAATGCTAAAACACAATTAGCGGCAACGCAGAGCTTTCAACGCTTTTGATAGCTTTCAGTCCCTTGTTTAAATACCAAAACGCACAGTTAGCAGAAACACAAAGGTATTGCGTGTTTGATAGCTTTCATTGCCTCGTTCAAATAAAGCGCCAAAATGCATATTTAGTGAAAACACAGAGCTTCCAGTTTCTTCGATAGCCCGAAGAGCTTTCAACGCCTCGATTAAATGCCATAACGCACAATTAACAGAAGCACAGAGTTTTTATTGCTTTGACAGCTTTCAATGTCCATCTCAAATGCCAAATCACAGCTTTCGGAGCTTTGGTTCGTCTCAGGACACGCGCCCGCGGGTTATCTCTCAGTCGAGCACGCAACACAATCTCGCTCACTGCGTGTATTTTTGTGAATCGCTAAAACAAACTGTTAACATTAAAAAAATACAATAAATTTCCACGAGGTTCACTGGAGGCGATCCAACCTGCGTCATTTGCGACTTGGCGTGTATTTTTATGTTGTAGTTTAATATAATTTCCTCCGTGATGTATGGCATAGTTCAAACATATCAATTTGAAATATGAATTGACAGCCAGATATTTAACGCAATAGTATATAAATTTACACAAAAATAAAATACAAGCATTTTTTTTTAAATCAAACTATTTCTAATTGCTATTACGAATAAATAATGCTTTTGTCGTCGGTTTTAGAGCGCTAAAGATCTTTCAAACTCTCGGCGATAAATACAAGTATTTCAGTTCTCGGTGTTGATCTGGTAAAGTTTTCTGTTCTACCTCGGATGCTAGCTTGGATGGATCGATGTGCTCAAATACAGAAAATGATATGCAGCCTGAATATGATCGCAAAAAAACATGGACGACTGAAAATAACGAGACGACCAATATCATCGAGTTTGTTTTTGCTATTGGAACTGTGGTTTTCTCCTGTGTATCTATGTGGTCGGGATCGTCTCGCTGAGCAGAGTGGACCGGCCCTTCGCTGCTTTATTAAGGTGCACGTCAATCGCTGACCGCGTCACAAGGCCTGTTTTAAATACCACTCTATGAATACACCGCACAGTGTATAAATAAACCCACTGCGGCCGGCTCGGTTGGCGGTTCAGAACCACGCGCGCGCGCGGCTGACGTATTGTGACCGTTTCTGATTCAAACCATTATATTTAAAAACTTATATGTCACATCAAAAAAATACTTAAAATAAAATGGATTAACCGCGCCACATCTTGCACAGAATGCGCACTCCTGACGATGGTGAAAAAGCGGATTTTAAGTACCCTATTTTGCTAAATACCAAATATAGGAAAATAATTAAATATATGTTCAGTGAGATGGTCACTCAACGATTGGCTTAACCGCTCTACATAAGCAGTGTTTTATGCCGTTTTCAGACAGGATGAGGATGTTGATCCATGTTACTGAATAAAATATTTATCATTTTATATGTATGGAATACTAAGAAATAAAAACAATATAACTCGCCTCTGTATTTACAATGAACATGACTAGAAAAGTTTTTCCGATTCAAACTCACACCTCCACAAATATCACAGCCAGGTGCTCTAATTAGTTGAGCTGGAATCCTACTGGTGTCGGGAAAAAACTTCTAAATATTTTAGATCGATTTTTTGAATATTGAGTGCCTTTGTTTAAATTGCTGTCGCTGATTTGCGTGGCGCAGTGCTTCTCAAAGTGGTCCCTATGGACCCCAGGGGGTCCTAAGAAAAATAAAATCGATTTGGGGGTCCCTGAACAACGTCAGGGGGTCCGCGCTAGGTTTAATATAAAATAAAAAAATTGTGACACATTTTTATTAATATGGAAGTTAAAATAAATAACTATGAATACATTATTAGCAATTTTTACGTCGTAAGTAAAATATGAATATATACAGGTGCATAGAATACAAGTAATAACAGGCATCGCGGTGAGTCAGGTAGGTTAATAGAGTCGATACTTGCACCAACTAGTCTATAATATGAATTTATGTAGTTTTTCACGCAGGGTCCGTAGGCAAGTTTTGACTATGAAAGGGGGTCCGTGGGAAAATTTTGATTTTAAAAGGGGGTCCGTGGGAAAATTTTGATTATAAAAGGGGGTCCGTGGGAAAATTTTGATTATCAAAGGGGGTCCGTGGGAAAATTTTGACTATGAAAGAGGGTCCGTGGGCCAAAGGAGTTTGAGAACCACTGGCGTGGTGGGTCCCAACGGGGTCTTTTAGCTCGGGGGGTTGCATAGAAGTTCGGCATATCTGATGGAGGTGTGTTGTCTGGTTGCAGGCGTCGTCAATGCCGGGGCAGGGGGCGGCGTGCGGCGAGGCGCGGCGGGCCCAGGAGCGGCGGGCCGCAGAGCTGCAGCAGCAGATAGCGGCCCAGTATGCTTCCGGCCCCGGACCCGCTCCGGAGCCGCTGGTCTTCCTGCCCTTCTTCGAGCACATCCGCGCCATGCCGCACCACAACAACCACCAGCAGCTGCACCACAAGCACCACAGCGTGAGTCTTGCCAGCATCACTCAAAACCACGTCACAAGCAACCGCACAGTCTCAACAGAAAACCAAACTCAATGCCCCGTGGTTCATCCAAAATGCCCAGCTCCACAGACACACCAACACCAAAACGATCCAAGAGGTCATCATCGACCTCGCACACTCCTTCCAAATCTCTACCCATTTAGTTCCAAACCCCTCAATTAACACCCTCTTCGATTAAAACCTCGAGGACTGCCTCTTCAAAAAAAACCCAAAACCCATTCCCCCACCGACACCCACACAACCCCAAACATAATCCCACGGTGACACAAGTCACCCAGTGATTTTGAAGGAAGAAAACATCTTCCTGTTCCGCCAATAAAGCCAAATACAATAGAAAAACTAGCATCATCACCTTAATCATTAACCTCAGTGAATCTGATAATATTTAACTTTTAACACTTGCACCACAACAACCTTTTCAATTACCACAACTACACAGAAATTCCAAAATGAAATTCGTAAACACCCGAAGCGTACCACTTAATGATATCAAAGTTAAAAATATAATATATGCAGTTGTACACGCATTTTTTTTAAAACATGTGAGTGGTTTGCATCATTTTCTGACCACGATTTAATTTGTATATGAAATCAATTTACTTCTGACAAATATTTGCATGAACGTTTTGATAGGTGCGCAGCTTATTAATCCGATATAACTCAAAACCACGGCCATAATATCGAATATGATGTTGTATTGATGTGGGCGCATGTTATAATTGCTCGATAACAAAATTATTATGTTTGTTAGGCAGATCATAATAATTAGATTTCACTATAGACCGACGTATTCCCAAGGCTTTTGTCTATTATATAGTTTCGAATAGAAGCGGATCGAATTGGTCTTTGATAACTTATTGACAAGTCCTAGAACGTACGGAAATAGGGGTAGCTGTGTAATTACTTCATGTAATAAGTTATTATATAAAGGGTAGTTGCTAATCAAGCCTTCAAGCATTACACTGAACACAGTGGATTTCTCGGAATGAATATGTACCCGATCAAATCCTGCTTAAAAATTTTCTAGTTGATTTGGTTTCATGGGTATTACCAGCTCGGTCCATCTCGGAGTGGTGCGCTGATTTTAAGTGGATCTACCGAGCTGGAATCCGCCGAGAACAGCTGACAAGGATCTATTTCGAAGGAAATCTTTTTTTGATATCTCCCGCGACATTTTGATGTAATAATTTATAATTGAAATATTTTGATATGATTTATTCGGCGCTCCGGCCGGGCGTTTGATGGCTTCGGCCGTATCGGAGTGTAGTTTAACAAAAGTAATAGATTCATTTCACGCTTTTCTGCGCTCGAGCCCGATAAAACTGGGTTTAATATAATAATTTGATTGAGATGTATTAGGGTTGTCAAAATATCCGTACGTGCCAGAAAAGTATGAAAGATGTCGCTCCGCAAACGTTGGACGGGTATTTTTAACCGCTGGAATATTTGCGATCGGAGATCTTTCTTAATTATGCCAGTGGGAGCTTCGTATCAAGCTTTAATGTTCTCCTATTTTACGGCTGTTTATATGATGTATTTATACATCACTATTTCAAACGAACGCGTACAAAAATGTTCTCTTGACATTTAGCTATGTTTTATCTAAGCCCCTCCTAAGTTTTCTTTTCTCCATTGGCAGAGCTGAATCAGAACCACCGCTTATCAAAAAATATCCAATACAGATATCATTCATTGTTTTCTAGTTTTCTAGTGTATTCCTAGCGTGATAATTACAAGCGAAAGAGTATTTTAATTTAGCTGATATACTCAAGTTTCTTCAAAGTTTTCTTTTTTCATTGGCAGAGCAGGTTTGGTGTCTCTAGGAGCTAGTCATTTAGTATATTCCTTGCGTGGCAATTAACCTAAGACCAATTTTTTTTATTCTTCCTTTGCCATGTATTACTGTTAATCTCTTTGTTTCTCTGCTTTATCAAGAATTATCCAAAAATAATGTCAGCGAATGTGATCTAGTCTTCCAGTTTATTATTTTCCGTGACTATTAAAAGCGAGCCTAATTTTTTTTTAAAACCTTCCAAAGTTTTCTTTTCTCCTTAATCAAGGCTGGCTTAGAATAATTGCTTCTCTCTTGCTATTTTTTTTAATGCAAAACAGATATCATTGATTATTACACAGTTTTTGATAATTTACACGATTTTTGTAATCAACAAATCATAAATATCAAATAAAATGTGATAACCAGTAATATATTCAACGACACTATAAGTTTATAAGTCAACTTGATTATTAGTAATATGAACATTTATTAAGTATATATTGCAAGTAAAAAAAATTATTGAACTAAGTGCATTTAAGAGGTATTTTTTTGGGCATAATAGAGTGCTCATTGTATAAAAATAAATAAACCATGTGGTAAAGAAAGTGTATTGATATCATTGAATGGCAAAAAAGCTCTTAAAGTCGCACTAAAAAAAAATCTTCATGTGTTGGTGGTTACATGAAATTCATCGTATACAAAACGTTTTAAAAAATATATATATAGCACGAATATTAAAATATATATATAGCAGTAGAGCATACAAAACTTTTACTAAAAAAATCACGTTTGTGAATTATTCATTTAAATACATTTTCTATTTCTTTTGTAGATATTTTGACACAAAAAAAAAAAAAAAAAGTTCAATCAAGCTAAGTTGTGATTTTTTTTTTTTTTTCATTTAAAATGCTCAGTGAAAGCTCCCGTCTGCGGAAGGAATTAGCACCGCCGGGACGGGCGCATTATCGGAGAATCTTCATTATAGAGTTGGCAGTGTTTCGCGAGACAGTCGGGGAATTCCCCGCGCGAGGACGGGCCCGGGGGGAGGTCCAGGAGGCCGGGACCTCCTCTGGGCGGGACTCCCGCGGGGAGAGTGCCAAGCCCGGCCTCTGCGCTCGCACTACGTACTACTACTACTATCGGACGAGAACTACACGATGATGATGTCAACTATAACCTTTACAATCGAATATTATTAACAAAAAAATAATAATAATTTCAAGATTCTTTATTTAGTTAAATATAATAGGATACAAAACTTCTTAGGGCTATGTCTTATAATTCGGTATATTTTGCCCCGGCTCCTGCGCGCAGTTTCTGGTGTCTTAGGTGGTAGTGTACATGTGTTTCTTACTGGTATGTTTTGTTGTAGGTGTAAGGGAAAATATGTGATAAAAACCCTTTTATAGCATGAGTTGAAATAAGTTAGATAAATATTAAAATTAGGTAACATAATGGAGGAGGATAGGGGTGGTGGGCGGGTGGTAACTTAGTGATTTGACTGAGTTTATATAGATTCAAGACATCCTAGTTATTACAAAGGAACAGTAGCTGGCTGATTTGACTAACATCACATATTGTATTTTGAATTTAAATACTTCAGGTCTAGGGATGGGGTACAATAATCATCCCAACATTTCTGGTCTTGGCTACTTGGCGCTCCTTTTTGTACAGAGTGCCCCGGGAGCCATCTTTAGCCGTCAATATTATTAACGCGCCTAGTCTTTTTTATAGATCCATTTTCGAGATTTAAAAAAAAAATTTAACGACAAAAGTTAAACGCATTCCTTCTGCTACAGATATGTATTTTTTTATTTATAAGGCCCTAGATCCGTCGGTCATGATTTTCTAAACCTCAACACATGTGTATCATATTAAAAGTAAATTTATAAAACGAAAATGGACCCACCAGAGCAGTGCTTCTCAAAGAGGTCCCTACTAATACTAGGGGGTCCTTAGAAAATTAAAATCGATTTGGGGGTTCCTGAACAACGTCAGGGGGTCCGCGCTAGGTTTAATATAAAATAAAAAAATTGTGACACATTTTTATTAATATGGAAGTTAAAATAAATAACTATGAATACATTATTAGCAATTTTTACGTCCTAAGTAAAATATAAATATAGACAGGTGCATAAAATACAAGTAATAACAGGTGAGTCAGGTAGGTTTATACAGGAACGCAATAGAGTTGATTCTTGCACCAACTAGTCTATAATATTAATTTATGTAGTTTTTGACTATGAAAGGGGGTCCGTGGGCAAGTTTTGACTATGAAAAGGGGTCCGTGAGCCAAAATAGTTTGAGAGCCACTGCACCAGAAGAATCTGCCCCGTTTACCAAGTATACACGATTAAATATCTTAACTCGATTTTTTTATAATGGAATACACAGTATTGAATATGTTGACTGGGATTTAGAATAAACTAATAATTATGCATCATATAAATAAAACTATTTTTAAAGTCTTACGATCTCACAGTCCAAATATATTAGCCATAAGCTTTTAGCCAGGTGTATACGCACGTGCAGCGGCATGAAGTTCATGCAATCAAAAATGCATTGCGTCCCCCAAAATGTATCATAATCAATAAAAAAAAATACACAAAACATTCGTTGCGATATTTTATGAGATTTTTCGTATAAATTAAGCAGGTTAGAGAGAGATTTCAAGACATGTTATATTCGATTAGTAAAATATATAACGGCTTGCCTGTGCTTCGGGCGGGCTTGCGTGGTTATTCCAGACCCGCGGCGGGGACAGTGGGTGTCAGCGGTGCACATTTAAGTGCCAATTTTGCGACAAGGTTCCTCCGAGCGACCGGCTCTTTGATCTCGGATGGTTTATGTTAATAGTACATGTAATTGTCCGGCCACTAATTTGCACAAACTCATTGCCGGGGGACGACGGCCGCAAACAAACGGACCCTGTAGTGTAAAATTAGATCTACTGAAACTCCAGCTGAGCGGGGTTGTTAAAACTCTGGTTTGCTAATGATTATATATATATATATATATATATATATATATATATATATATATATATATATATATATATATATATATATATATATATATATATATATATATATATATATATAAGTAATCGATTCAAACAATACGCGCCAGGAAGTATATTTGAATTTTTTTCATGTACAAATCGATTCCCGCTTTACGCGAGGCATACGATCCGGAAAAAATCGCGTTAAGTGAAATACGCGTATATCGGGGTTTACGATTAAACATATTATACATGCATAGTCAAAACTTAATACAAAAAAATACGAATCATTTGAATCAATCACTTTAATTCTAAGAACACTTTATGCAGTATTACATGCTATTTTTACTGAATCTATTGTCTTTTGGGTAGCGTTTCTTTTGCGTTCTTGTAAAATACGTTCATAACACCCGACGCTGTTTTTGATTGTTAAGAGAAGTCAATGACTACATTATGTTTATACACGTTCTTAAATAAGAAATTCGCGTAATGCGAGGCATTTTAACGCGAAATTTGAAATTCGCGTAAAGCGGGGTACTTTCATGGGTATTTATTTTTCAGATGGTCCCCCTTCCGAACTGGATATCGTCAGCGGCCCGGCTGGCGCGGCTCTCCGCGGCCGCGGGGAGTCCCCCGCCCCCGGCCCCGCTCCCCGCCCCGCTGTCGCCCCCCCGGGACCCCGACGCGCCCCTCAACCTGACCAAGCCACGCGCCCATCAACAGCAACACCAACAGCAGCAACAGCAGCAACAGCAGCAGCAACAGCAGCAACAGCAGCAGCAACAGCAGCAGCAGCAACAGCAGCAGCTGCAGCAGCTGCAGCAGATGCAGCAGTACGAGCCGTTCCCCAGGTCCATGTACGGGATGCAGCAGCCACAAGCCCCGCCGCCCAGACAGGAGGCGCCTCAGCCACCTGCGCCCACGCAGATGAAGGACGACCCTGACTATCCCCCGTTCAACAGTAAGTCAACGTACACCTTTTGACAAACCCCCAGAAGGCGAAAGCTCTCGTTACAACAATATATTTAGTGATCTACTAATTATATAGACAAGTATTTAGTGACTAAATATTGATTAGCCTGAGTAATGATCCGTCCCATCCTTACCTACGCCTGCCCCATCTGGGGTTACATCGCACCTGAGAGGCTTAAACCCCTTCAAGTCATCCAGAACAAAGTCCTCCGATGGGCACTGAACGCCCCGTGGTTCGTCCAAAATGCCCAACTCCACAGGGATACAAACACCAAGACGATCCACGAGGTAATCACCGACCTCGCCCACTCCTTCCAAATATCAACATCCCTTGTCCCAAACCCTTCGATTAGCCACCTTCTAGAATACAATCTGGAAGATTTCCTCTACCAAAAAAAGCCAAAAGCAATCCACCCACCTTCCCCAACCCCTCCCCTTCCCGTAATCCAGCCGCCCACAACCACCCACCCCAACACACGACCCCATGGTGACACACGCCACCAAGCCAGAATGAAGGCGTTGAAGAAAAGTTACATTCCCGCCACAAAAGCAAAAGACAAAAAGAAAAGGTACATTGGTTCATATGTAGATTCTGATTGTTAAAAATTCTCGCTAAGTAGCGGTGGCTCGTTAGCATAATCGGATAAATGCACCGGCCATGTGAGTTTATATATATTTTCTGGGCGTTTCTTTAATCATTTTCAACGTGTGAAAAAATGTGCTCAATCAAATTAATATAGATTTGTCTCAAACATAACTTCCATCCCGATCGATTGACGTTGTAAATAATACGAAAAAAATTAATTTATAATTTTTCTATTAAGTCACGCATTATTTGTATTCACTGACCAATTTTTTTGGCCGGAAATATCAAATATTTTCAATACTTATTTCCATACTTTTGAAAAAAAGTTAGTTTTAAAAATATATACCAGAAATTTGTTGATTCACACTTTATATTTTACTTATTCTATATTTTATTTTATTTTTTTGTCAGAATTTGAACATTGTAAATATATTTGACAGTTTTCAAAATAGACTTACAAAAAAATGTTTATATTTATAAAGGAGTAGATATACATGCAATTGCTTCAAAGCAATAATTTCACAAAAAAGTATGAAACATTGTAGAGATCTTCTGTCGGCGGAAGTGGGATCTATTTATTAATGACCGAAACGTCACTTGAAAATACTCCAGCGGATTCTTCAGATTCTGTCATAAACTGGCGAGCTCCCCCGCCTGAATACCTCCATTAATCCGAGCGAATAAATCAAAACAGGATATCAAAAATAAAATAATCGCCGGCGTACAAAGTCTTACGTAAGTGCGTGCCGCCAGATTCCAGGATGCAGTGCGCGCAAAACGAGGACCTGCCGCCTATAATTACTCTTCATTCACGGATTCCCCGATGCAGGAGATGGCGATGCTCGGGAATAGCTTGTCCTGTGTTTCCACCGCGGGCGGCAATAAATTATCGCGACTCGTGTAATATTAATTCACGAAACACGTCCGCTGCACCGCTTTCCGCCTCTTTGAGATCCCGTTTCCGCGTTTCGCGTCGTCTTGACGAGCCGCAGACATCGATGGCCGGGGAATCTAGAGATCACTTGTGACTAAACATCACAAAGGGATTCAAAATATCTGAGCTCGTTTACTTATGTAGTTCTTACGTGTTTTTTTCAGTGTGGGGATCAGATAACGCCTACAAGGCAGCGGAGGAGCAGGGCGACAAGGGCAAGATGGTCCGCCAGCAGAAGCGTGACGGCGAGAGCAAGCCCCACATCAAGAGACCCATGAACGCCTTCATGGTGTGGGCCAAGGACGAGCGGCGGAAGATCCTGAAGGCCTGCCCCGACATGCACAACTCCAATATTTCCAAGATCCTGGGAGCCAGGTGGAAGGCCATGTCGAATGCTGAGAAGCAACCCTACTACGAAGAGCAATCCAGGCTGTCGAAGCTGCATATGGAAAAGCATCCCGACTATAGGTATGACATCAACTTCGCATGTTTAATTCCATAAAAGACAAAAAAAATATTAAATTCAACGATATACTCGTAAACGCGCCATGGGTAAGTTTTCAACCTTTAACATATACACTACAGTATATTTTAAATAGAAATTGATTGAAAATATTAAAATCATATTTTTGACCCTAGTTATTTAGATATTAAAAATCTAAATAATATTATTGATTTTTTTAATTTGATTTAAAAATAATTTATTTCAATAAATTTCAGGTATAGACCACGTCCCAAGAGGACATGCATCGTAGATGGAAAGAAAATGAGAATATCTGAGTACAAGACACTGATGCGGTCAAGGCGGCAGGAGATGAGACAACTCTGGTGCAGAGACGGAGGCCCGGAGCTCGGCTTCCTGTCTCCTGGAGCCGAACTCGCTTCGCCAGGAACCTCGGGTTCCGGCAGACCATCTGCATCACCTCCGGGGCTTCTCAACGGTGCCGGTCCGAGCGGAGATAGACACTTCTACTACCCTGCAGATAGTCTATCTCCCCCTGATGTGATGGCTTTCTCTCCGGAAAACGGAGCCGCGTACGATCTGAGTCCGGGTCGAGAGGACGATTGAGGCGAGGCTACCCGGGAGAGACCGCAGTCCTGGTTCCCCTTTCCCGGGCCCTATGGACCCTTCGCAGCCTTTGGGCATCAGCTTCCCCCGAGGCCGGAGCCTTGGTGAGCTTCAAGCCACCGCACGTGCCATTAGATGCATTAACGACGTCATAGACAAAGAAAAACCGACGAATAACTAAATTTATCTTAAAGTTGTCTTTGCCAGTTAGGACTGCATTTAAAATATTTTAATCAACATGGATCAGTCATAGAAATCGCAGTCTGTTTTGAAAATCAATTTTTATCATTTGAATCCGCTTTAGGATCAGCGTTGATATCTAAACAGGCACAATGGCCAATTAGAGGTTCTTTGTAAATAGTATGTTTAGAGTAACATAGGAATAACTTGTATTGTTAAGAAATCCGTAGACCTGGTTTGTTAAGTGATTATTTTTTCGATTCAAAATCATAAGACAGTATCAAATATTGCTGGAAAGTCAGTGATTGTGATTTCGACCCAGTGTGAGACGCATATTTATATTTTATTATTTTTCTCGGTCTTACATAACATTTGCAAGTGTTACCCTATGTACTTAAAGTAAATCCATACTATTTTATGCATTAAAATAAGTATAAATTTTTCTTATAATGTCTAGGGAATATGTGAAATTCAACATTTTATTAGATGTGTAATTAAAACGAAATCAAAGATATAAAATATACACTAAATGTATCTTTAAAAAAAAACCATGTAGGGACAGTACTCGCAAGTTTAGTGGACGATTAATGAAATTTCGTGTTATTAAGACAGCCATAGCGTTTAAATTTGTGAAGAATACTCATTCGTTATTATTTCGTCGTTACTTACTGTAAAATAGGTTGTGATTCTGTTAATATTCTTTGAAAACTCAAGTTATATCTTGAACGTACCTTTTTACTAGAGACTAAGTTTTGTAAGATTAATTGTGATTTTTAATTTCATAGCATCGATCATTCAACACGAATTTTATATCAAAATGTAGATTTATAAATATATTATCTGATTTAATAACAAATTTACAAATTAATGTAACAATATCTGTGTAAAAGAGGTCAGTATTGCCCAAAACTGTAAAATCTGGTAACTCTTCTCCCAGTTAATAAATATAAGCTTTTAAACATAATATTGACCGCTATAACAGTCATTTATACATTAATGCCACAATTGAAGGAAATACACATTTTGGTTTTTTTAAAAATAAATATATATATACATACATTCACAGTAAAAATCACTCGGGAATGCTTCTCAATATTTATATGAATAATTTAAATTATACTTTAAAGCAAAAGTTATAATAAATATGTATTTTGTTTAAAATATTAAAAGAAGCTGATCCACAGCGGTTAAAGATAAATTATTTGTTATTACAGCTTGATATTTCAGAATTTATCTCTTGGGTTGAAAAAATTACAAAGTAGAAAAATTACAAATTAAACAAAGTTGACAGAAAACCTGTGTGACTCAAAATAATTTGCTAGCAGACTCTAATCCTTTGTGACAATACCTTCTTTCATATTACACATGGCGCACATCATTTTAAGACTATTTTAAATTTTACACTTTCAACAAGAAAAAACATTGCAGTGTCAAATGTTACAACAACTGGTATCAAGAGTGATTTTACTACAATAATATATGCAGCTGTTTTATTTTCACAATAATTACTTGATTAATGATTATATATATGGAGATCGCGAACCATTTAATATCAGTAAGTGATACTACTCCCCTCAAATACAATAACTGTACATATTTTAACATAATATAATGTATAAAAAGTACCTTGTATAGCCAATAAATTCAGATGTAATGATAACTCTCGAATGACATCTCTTATTAATAATTCAATACATATGTGTGTCTAATGTAAACAGTTAGTTCATATTCACTAGAATAATGTCGAAATCCGCTTTAAAAAGTGCAATTTAAGATAAAAATAATAAATAGGAAGTTGATTTTTACTAAGTTATAATATTGTTAAATCTGTATGGGATAAATGGTATACATACAATAATATTCTCTTGTAGTACGAGCATACATAAACTACTTTAGTGCTAAATAACAATTGCTCTTATTCTGTATCAATGTGTTCAAATCTAAGGTCACTTAGAGATTTATAAATGATTATTGTTTTACGGTTTGATTCAATATTATAAGCGCGTCAAATGGAAATCAACTTTTATTCTTACCCCATACCTGTATTTATAATTGGCTACTTTATTTTGTGATTGGGCATTTACATTAGTATTATTTTTAACGTTAGGATATGAATTTTCTAACAAATCGAAACGATATTTGAATCAAGCCTGTTTCACAAAATGCTTACATTAAAGATTGAATATGTGTTATTATTATTTTATAATTGTTCGATTTTATTTATTAAGTTTATTATGATGCCAGTAAATGTAGAAAAACTCAACAGGATGTGTGATTTGCTTTAAAACACAATTCTAGAGTTAAATCATTATTATCTACGTTATGAATTAAGTTATTTATTTTTTAAAATAAGTATATTAGTGTACATAACTTAAAAAAATCAATCGATATTCATGTAAAGCTACTTTTAATTTAATCTACAAGAAAATAACGTTTAGATCTATAAACCGATGTTAGTAAGAAAATAAATTCAAATGCAAAACTAAATATTATGGATGTGTACACAATTTGAAAAGATATATAAATTATTATGTATTTTCATAATAATGAAAACTTATTGATTTCTTCAATCTTCAAACGAAGCCTTTACATGTTAATAGTTAAATTTCAAATCTCTTTCTGCTGTGAAAAAATAACAAGAAACCGTTGGATGACTGTTTCAATGCGTACTTAAATATCTATTCAGTGAAAAAATTTGTAATGTGCTTATCATTCAAATAAGATTTGAAAAATCCAAGACAATTAAAATTCTACTATATGTGATCACTTGCCAGTGTTAATGATTTTGTTAATTCAAGCATTATTCTACCTAAGGCCTGTACTGACCAAATATTATAAGTTTGAAAAAAAAACGCTACTAATAGTACTTTTTGTGGAAATCATCAAAGCTTGTAAAATTTCTTCAATAATTCATAAGTTATTAGCCACAATAATATATTGTTTCTTTGTGATATCATTTGGATTTTAAACGTCACTAAAAATTTATAAAAATTTGATTAATAATAAATGTTAGATATACAACACAATGAAAACGCAACTGAAAAAAAACTCTAATTTAAAGAAAACGCGGCCATTTTCAAGCAGTTCATTATTTATTGTTTTGAATAATGATCAATGTAAATATTATTAGCTACATAAGTTTAATCTATATAGATGTATTTGTGCGATATGTCTCTGTAGTCTTAAGAATAATTGAGTTTATTTAAATGGTATGACACGATGATACATGATAAATGTTTGGAATTGGATATGAAAGCGTAATATTGTAAAGTGTATAGGAGCATTGCTAAGATGAATTCCATAATCGCAACGTAAATCTTAGTAAATTACATACTCTACCTTAGTTACTTGTGTTAGAGAAATAATATTGGACGATTAAAAGATATTCTAGTTGCTGTAAGACTCAATTTGCCATTTTATAGGAAAAAAAACATTTTCTAATTTATATGTGTCATAAACATAAGTAGAAGTCCAGACGAAGCTGTTCACTTCATGACTTGAAATTATTATATTCATCAGTAAGAATTGTGACAGTAGTTTACTTATAAATGTTTTTGTTATTTTTTTGACCTGATAATGTGGTAGGAAATTATAATGTTATAAAATAAATAGGAATTATTACTGTAATATTTGAAGGCTCATTATTTGTCTATCGTGCCAAAACGAAATATAATCAATATTAAAATGTGGTTTTTGTTATTTCATTCATAATTCTTCACACACTCCCATCCTATAAACATATTTTGTTAAATATTCAATATTTTTGACAGAGAGTACTTGGTGGAATTCCATTTGACCTGACTGGTTTCGCTAATCTTTCACATTGGCATTATCAAACTGTGTCACAAAGCGTTTAAAACTCCTCATCATTTTCATTTTCCTGAATAAGGATTGAGAACATACAAAGTGATACTTGATTAGCGAGCAAAAATATATTTACTTAAAAAAAGTTTCATTTCATCCAGTTGAATCTACAAGCTAGTCAATTAAATGAAAATAAAGAGAGTACTGAATAAATTATAAAATAAATCACTCCAATGAAATTAATGGTCAGCTATTTTTTAGTGATAAATAAAGAATTCAAATTAGTAACAGCATTGGCAAAAACATAAATCAGTGACTTTTTTACAAGGAAATATAGATCAAATAAAATAAAATTTAAATCAAGTTCGATTAATTTCAATTTCTAGGCGGATTGATTTAAAAACAAGCAAAAAAAAAAACCATTTGGCTAGTAAATATAATGAATAATTATTAAAAATATATATATATATTATACATTTAAGTATTTTTTTTAAAGAATAAATAATTAAAAATGAATTCAATTACTAAAATTAATTAAAAATATAAGTTTTTAAAGTATATATATATTAATAAATTATGAAATAATTAAAAAGTATACAATGTAAGTATTAATTAGTGGCAACACTGACACTTCGCCTGACTGACGGTTGACAGAAAATACAAGATGGCTTCAATCTTGGCTGTCAAATAAAGTACGCTCAAACAAGTATTATTATGGAAGAATTTAATACACCGTATCTTTTATCAGAATTACCTGATATAACGTCGATTATTAGTTATCCGCTACAATGTACACAACGTATAAAGGTATAATTAATATTATCTTTTACAAGTTGAAGTACTTGGCAATGTACCAAAAACGAATGAATGGCAATGAATAATCAATGCGGCGCGAGTAAATACGAAAAATGTTTGATATAGCTTAATTCATTGCAGCCATTATGTGGCTTGCGCGTTAGTGTATTTTTTAAATAATGTTCAATTTGTAAGTCATGACTTCGTTTGTTACAGTACACTTGTTTTGATGTATCAAAAGGACTTCTGGTGTTTGGAGCGACCAGCGGAGGTCTCTATGTATTTAACAGAGAACCATGCTCGTTCGTGCAGTTGATTCCTAACAAGGTAATTATTATAAATAATTGGGTATCTTCTTCAGGTGCATCTCCTCAGAGGAGGTTGGTAGTCATCTCACTGAATATATTTCTATCCAGGGTCAGTTAACATAGACATTTTAAATTATGCATAAAGTTAAATAATATTTCCTTTTGAGGTTAAAAACTTAGCTGCCATGAATGTCTGAAAATCTCTGTTGTGAAGTTCGGAGGCTGGTGTATTGAGATTTGTGAAATCTAAGTGGTGTGATTTGCAGACCTAATACAAAATATTCAGTGAACTAGAATCTCTCCTAATTGGGTTGAAAATTTAATTTGTAATTTCAGAATGGTGCAATAACACAAATCAAGATCTCACCTGATGAGAAATGTGTGTCGTTTGCGACAGGAAGTGGAATTGTGTGCGTGTGCGATTGCGGGGCAGCAGGCAGTGCGTATATGAAGTCTCCAGTCCTGCAGACGTCCAAGGAGCACAAGGGAAACGAAGTCACTGCCATGATTTGGAGCCACAACGGAAATGAACTCTACATCTCTGACGATATTGGAACTATATCTGTACTCCACATCTCCAAGTTTATTGTAAGATTTATTTCACTTCCATTTAAATTTACCCTTTTCAATTACTTATAACGAGATAGATAACGTGAACAAATTCACATAAAAATCAGTGGCGTGCACTTCAAAAGTAAACCAATATACCATTGCTTTGGTCTTTTTATTAATACTTTATTACTGTATATTTTCAGACAAAAAATGTATTTCAAACCTCTTCATTCACTCTCATGCACCTCGATTCCCGAGTTGTCCAGATGGATGTCAAGGAAAACATGCTCCTCGCCTCCACTCTCACACGAAGTTTCATTTGTGACACAAGTCTCGAACAATACCGGCAGATTGGCCAGAAACTGAGAGATGGTGAATTTGGAAGCTGTTTCTTCTACTCTTCAAATGAAGACATGTCACAATCGCCCAGCAGCGCAATCACAAATGGGGAAAAACAGAAAACAAACAGGGCATTTAATGCGATACAAGATGGGGAACAAATATCCAACTGTGATAAATGGAATTATATAAAAGTGTACGCAGCGCGACCTGGCTCAAGACTGTGGGAAGTTAAAATGGATGGAACGGTTCTTTGTACGCACCAGTTCAAACATTTACTGGCGATTCCACCAACCAAAGTAGTAACTGTGAATGATTTCGATGCAGAGAATTTTGATACTGAAAGTGACGATAGAGAAGGAGAACCACAATCACTCAATTTTACTAAAATATACATGCTAGTCAATAGATTTGTCTTTACATTTATAAAAGATGGAATATATATTTTTGATCCCAAGCGTCCCGCTGTAGTTTTATGGAGTAATAGATATACTGATATTGCAGATTGTAGAGTGGTCGATGGCTTTATTTATATGTGGATGTCCAATGGAAACTTCACGGCTTTATCGTTTGCTACGGTGGAAAAATTTTTGCTCAAGTGTTTTGTGAACCAAAAATACAAGCTGTGCGCTCAAGTATGCGCTTTGCACGCGGCTTCTCTTGTGGAGTCAATCCCTTCCTCGAAAAAAATTCATTTGATATCCGGATTGGGTGATAAGCTTCAAGAATTTTCCGAGAACGATTTGTTTACGAAAGTCAGTCCTGTACTAGAAGAAATCGGTAAAATCAAAAGGAATAACGGTCAAAAGTTAAAATCTGGTATATTTGTTGTTGATAATAGCTTTCTAGCTAAGGCGGCTTCGAATGATGAAGATAATTATTCATTTGAAGACAGCAACAATGACTCTCTCAATAAGACCAGCTCTGATGATAGTGATTCAATGCTGTTTCAAATTTCACCCGATGCTATGCAAGCCATCAAGGGGTTCAGCAATTCTGTTAGCGATAAGATCAATTTTGGCACCAAGAGCCTCAAAAAAACGTGGGATCATCTGGAAGATAAGATGAAGAAGATCGGACTAGATAATGTGAATAATGAACCAATGGATGTGAAAACTGCCAACGGCTCTGCAGAACTGACACAGCACACTACATCAGAAGTCGCCGTGCCGAATAATGATATCATTGTTATAAATAGATCTTGCAACCATAGTAAAAAGATGATAGGAAAGGACCGCTCTCTCACAGAAAGAGATAGATTGATCCAATCCATTTACCGGGAAATTAGAGTTTCAACAAAAATCGATAATAGGGATGTTATTTATTCTCTAATAGCAGATAGCACCTGTGATATTATATTAGTATACCAATTACTAAAGGAAGTTGAAAAATTTATGGTCGATTCCAAAGAGACGGTTGAGCATTCTGCTCGAGAATGCGGGAGACATTTCTTGTTATTTATCAGCAAGACTGCTACCATCTGCGAGACAATAGACACAGTGATAGAAAACGAAGATATGTGCACATATCTCATGCAGGCTTTTGTAAATTTAAATTTGAACTGCCATGTCGGTATACAATCCTTCAGCTGCGAGTGTGGATATCCTCTTCCTTCATCACACAGCAATCAGATGCCGCTTTTCTTTGACATCATGGATATTTTCATAGAAAAGCGCTGGATCTCATCTCAATCGGAACAATGCTACGACATTTGCAAAAAAGTGCCTTACATGTGGCGGAAGATTCTAGTCTTGCGTAAGAAAGAAGATTTGCTCAATTTATTGCTTCTTATCATTCAAATGCTGGATGAGAATCTGCTCTATTCCTATTTACCACAATTCACGGTTGTTGCCTGGGAGCGCGCCATCGAACTCTTGGGAACTCTGAGGAACAGCGAGTGCCTGAACTGCGGGAGGAATTTTAAATTTCCAGCCGATGAGCAGACCACAGATTTCAACATGCTGAGCTGGGACTCAATAGGATCCCTAATGATTAAGTCCGTTGGATGTGCAAATGCAGCTCATATCTTGAGATCGCACTCCAACTTGATTCCGAACGGGGAGCTGACAAATAAGTTCTTTCATACGTGCATACTGACCAAGCTCATTGAGAGATACGACGGAACTGTCACAAATAAACTGGTGGACACTTTGTATGAAGCATATAAGTACGAGGATGCTGAATTACAGGTAATTTTTTATTATAAATATACGAATTGGGAAAAGCACAGTCTGATAGATTTTAAAAAATATTTATTCAGGTAATTCATAAATTTGTGTTTATTCCATGATGGCTGTTGCTCGTTTATTCGCATAAAATACACCGCGAGGTCATCAAGTATTCAGGATTATACTCCCAATTCATTTAAAGAAGAATGGAATATCAATTACTGTACATTTTCTATTTGATTTGATAACTAATAAAAATTAGAGTGTGCAAATGTATAAACAATTTAGTCATCCGTCAACTTAACATCAGTTTGTGAATAGTGAATTATCAAATTACTATCCAATGTGTATAAATTAATTTGGTTCTCTTTTTCAGTTAACTGCTCATCTGCAAGACTGCCTCCGGCATGGCCTTCGTCACACCGCTCTGCCTCTAGAAGTGGCTTCGAAATCGTCGCACTGGGGGATCACAATCCCGCAGAGCACAATGCAATCTAGCCGCAAGTCTCGGCACTACGAGATAGGAATGAACCTAGAGCAGACGCTTGAGTTTATCAGCTGCATCTGCCCCAACAAGGACTGTTTCCAATGCGGCCTGCCTCTGGAAAGTAGGGTGCTGGTAGCCGATGGTGGGCTATGGGTGTTCTCCTGCGGTCACACTTTCCACGGAGTCTGCTTGAAGATATTAGAAATTAAGCTATGTCCAATGTGTGATAAAAGTAGATAAATTAGCCATTTTCTAACAGTTTTTGCTAGTTATTGTCGCAAATGTTATACAGAGTATTTTGGGGTAGTTTTTATAAATGTTTATTTAATCTTAAACCATAGCCACCTCTGCGTAAAGCCTGATGTATTAAAAAAGATCTAACATTTAATATTTCAAACATAAAAACAGACACCGTCAGTTTGCTTTTATAGTTCTCTGTACACAGTACCAAAGAATTTTAATTAATCAGCTCTCAACTTTATAATCAAAACAAATTTCTTAACACTAAAGCTTCTTAATATTCTTGCTGCACGTTTGCATGCAGTGTTGTTAGTATATTCACTTCTGCCTTACAATTCAGGTGTTTGGCTTCAAGATGTAAGATATCACACTATGTATTAACATTTATGACCACTATAAGCGTTTGCTTTATTACTATAACTACATATTTATAACAATATGTTTTTACAGTGAGGAAACTCAAATGAATTGCACACTCTCTGTGGCCCGGGGATTATTTTTTCAACCACGGGGCCCTATCTGTACTTTTTCAAGAATTTTAATCGTCATATATCCATGTTATACACTTGTATATTATAAATAAAATTCTTGCTATGTTATATGTTGTGGATATCAAAAGATCGGAGGATGTGATAGCCAAGAGCTGTAAGTTTGAATTCCATCTTTGACTGTCCTGAAGTTTTTTTAAAATAATTTTTCTTTTACCTAAAATAATTGTCAACTCATTTCAATTATGTGAGTACAATAACCATGTGCTATTTTTATATTATTTAAATTAATAATATGTGTGTTTTGATATTAAACAGCAATATAAATCCTATAATCATTAAAAGCTTAATCCATCTGACGCAAAAGGTTGCAAATACTA
Source organism: Atopsyche davidsoni (assembly GCA_022113835.1). Lineage (NCBI taxonomy): Eukaryota > Metazoa > Arthropoda > Insecta > Trichoptera > Hydrobiosidae > Atopsyche > Atopsyche davidsoni. The sequence continues at coordinate 9,659,946 of JAILWY010000015.1, forward strand.
GCAATGGTTTTGTCCTTGATATTGATCTTGAAATAATGGTGTTTGACGAGTCAGAATTTTTCAGGCAAGTCTAACCGGTCAGATCAGGTCGAATATGGATTTTGCGACACTTAGCACATTATTATTTAATTTTACAAAGATATTTTACAATTTTTTGATATGAATGTAATAAAACTAGTGATTTTTTTTAAGAGTATCTTTATTTATCGGAATATATCTATTTATGTGGCAGAATAAAATACGATAATAGTATATAGACTGGTGCTAAAGTTCTTTGCATCATTTAAAACTTTATACAAGTGATATTTGTCGATCACAATAAAGGAACAAAGCAAGAACTTAGCAACTATATTTACGATAAATTTTCTATAGAATGACACTGAAATATGAGTACATTGTTAAAATTATGACATTAAGCCTAAGTTCTAAGAATAGAATGGTTTTGCCACCATTTGATATAGTTTAGGGCTGATCTATTATCTGTTTAAGGTAATAAAATATGTTTTTAACCAAAAGGTTAACAAAAAATGCACAAAAGTGCACTGATTTGTATGAATTAATTAATAAAAGCTTAAAAATACTCGGAAGATTTCCAGATTGCACTTTGCCTGTGGTTTTGAATGCAGACCAAAACGTGGCATTCTAAACTTTCATTATACATCTCTAATTTTCAACCTAAAAATTTCTGCCAAAAATATTAAAATAAGTTATGTTTTATTTAATTTTTTTACACTTATTTTAATGATGATACTTGTTTGTATAATTTAAAACCTGCTGTTGAGACTGTTTTTTTTAATCACATTATTTGAATCTCAAGGTATCACAATCATAAGCTGAGAGTGATGCAGTGTTTCTATAAAAGGCACCACTTATATCTACCTGTAGCAGTTACGGTAGAATAAATGCTAATTATTTTATTATGATAGGGTTACAAAGACTAGTAGGAATAAATTCTTGGAATCAAAGTGCCGATGTAAATCGGATTGAAATATTTAGAAAACATATATATATATATATATCCTAGGAGCTCAATTATTCCTCAGTTCTTGGGCAATTTAACACATGCCTTACATCTTACTTATAGATATTAAATATCACGACTAAAATAACCTTAAAAGTATGCCACCATTTGCCAGTTAGACAGCCCTGCTATAATTTTCTAGTCATTAGTAATTTTAAATTATATCTGACACATTTGATAAAAACAGTATACTTTTCAATAACTGATAATTTTTTATATAAAATTTTATTTGATTGTGTAAAGATTTTTAAGTCTGCTCACTTAGTTTATTTATTTATAATTATTTTATAAACTATAATGTTTAATATATCTATACCCTGTAAATAAAATACCGCATAGTTTCATACAATCAAGAGTTGTGTTGGCAACAGAAAGGCATGCTATGTTTATTCTCACAGTCTACGCCGGTTTAGTATTCATATAGATCGGATAGCGGACCGAACCAGCGTACTGTCTGTCAAGAAACAATTATTCGAATTTCCGAAGAATATTTCCCTATATGAAATATTTCTCTGCTCACTTGAATTGGCTTTATATTAAATTTAGTGAAAACTTGCTTGACATTAGGTTAAGCATAATGCCTTGGTATAAATTAATCATCAAGTTGCAAAACCAACTAGAAATATTTTTAATATGAATGCTTAATTTAAAACAAAAGTTTGGATTTTTTTGAAGATTTTAACTTAATACTCGAAATATTGATAAAAAAATGTGATTTCAAATTAATAAACGACACTATCAAAGTGTGCTTTAGCGACTTGCTAACTTGTATTTAGTTCTAGAATACCTACAGATTAAATGTATTTTAATATGGCGTGCAGTCCTTGCAAGCGAAAAAAAATTAAATTTCTCAATACCAGTTGTATTCAATGAACTAGCTTGCCTTACACAATTATTCCTATACTCAACACTTAAAAGTCTAATTTGAAGCCCACACTGTGCACAAGCTATTTATAGATTATTCTACTAGTTTGTAGATATTTGGTTTTGTATACAGTTCTGTAAAATGCAATATAAAAAATTGCATTTTGCTTGGCGAACATTAATGTACAATGTATTGTAAAATATATATTTTTTTAGTTTGTACAATCTGTGTTGTTTCTACTTTAATAAATAAATTAAAAAAACACATTCGTGAAAAAAATGATCTAAACCAATTTGATGTTGCTCCTTGAATAATTGAAATCTAAGCAATTTTTCATAAATTGACAGTGGCAAGAACCGCATCGTTTATTACCTGAAGATGACTTTGCGAGCACTCTTAGCACTTGAAAAAGAATTTCAGCCTTAAATTTTTTTTTTGATGGCGTGCCCAGAACCACATTTTAATCTAAGCCCTTATATTTGACAACAGCTTCTGGTTAGTTAAGACTTTTTTTCATGATAAGTAGTTCAACTACAGCCTTTCTTATGGAAATTTTGTGCATTTCTTCCTTGTGTCTAATACATTGGTAGTGCAACTCATTTAGATGCTTCAACCTAAGCTTTGTCAATGGATCATCCATCTGTGCAGATTCCTCGATAAATTCATGCATTGCTTGTGTTTTGACCTTCTCGGATTTGATAGGTTCCAAATTGATGTCTAGTGTTGAATCTGTAACACAATAAATTAAAACTACTTACAAAAGTTTAATAATTATTTCAAGGTAATTTTTTTTAATAAGACATAAGCAAGTTCAGAAAATTTGAACAAGGGATCTATAAATCACACTACTATGTGCAGATAAGAATAAGGTAAAGCAATAAAGAGCTATTGTGGCTCTATCCAGCTTGTAACATCTCTAGCACTTGCCAGTTAGGTTTCCTGCGATGAAAAATAAATCTGTTCAGAAGTATTTTTTCTTTCTTTAGAATCTGATAATAGATTAGAAACTAGGGACTACAAGATCAGCAACAAGTTTGTAGGTTTTGGCAGCTGTTATTGATTCATTTGGTTTCTTGGACATTGAGGTGCGAAACGTCAGAGGACAGAAAACTTCAAGCAGCTTAACACCCAAGAAACTGTTAAAGCAACTAGCATTTCACATAAATTTCAAATCCCTGAAGACGGTCTCAGTACCAGGACCGAAATGATGCAACATAAATTAAACCAAATGCAGCATAACACTCAAGAACCAAATAGTTATAAGATTTATTACCTTCAATCAATTTAACGCTGTCAGAATCAGATGCATATTGAATTTCTTCATATATAGTTGGCAGAATTTCCTAAAACATGACACTATATTAATATCAACATAATTTTTTCATATGTTATCTGTGACACGATAACCCGAGCACTCAAAAACCACCACCAGTCTGTGTGATTAGAAGTATAACTTTTCCAAGTTGATTACGCATGTGTTCGAAGAATTATTCTAATCAGTACTTTGTTCTTAATCATGCGTTCAGTATTTCGTTATACATGTTTAACTGTATTTACTGCAATGCAACGATGGTGGTAACTCTAAAAGATTATAAATTATTTTGTAATTGCATCGAAGTAAATATTATAGTTACATAGTCAAATACTATACTTGCTGCAGAAGTTCATAGTTAAACATGTATCGGTATACGTGGATATATAAATAATTTTTTGGACGTTGAGCTGCTTGAATTTTGCAGTCTGGTACCATCTCAGGGATTTTATTCAAGCGGTGGGGATTGATTTCATGCAGCTCAACACTCCGGAAACTGAATCATCTAAATAATACATAGTGATGTTACCATAGCTGGTGCTGCTTGAGCAGGTTCTTTAGCAGCTATGGGTGTTGTAGTTGAAGAGGAAGCAGTAGGCTGTGAGTTTTCTTCATGATTATTTAGTCCAGTGAGCTTTTTTACAGCAGCACGGATCGCGGCCAGTCTTTGAGCGCGGTGGTTAGCTGAGTACGCCACCCTTATCGGGGGCAACGCCCGGGAATTGCCTATTTTGACTTTGATGACTTGAGGGCAGAACAAACAGGTGCTCAGGTGAGTGGTCATGGACGAAAGGTCGTAGGCCACGACGGCTCTGCAGTACTTGCACGAAAATGCCTGATCTTCCGGTCCTAGATGCGTTGGATAGAATAGCTTCCAAACGTGCAGAGCCTTGGGTTTCCCCATGTTTATATACATGCAATTTGAGTACTTGCAAGAACTATTGAAATAACACTCTTCAGCCCACGCGTAACAATACGGAATTAGGGGACAATCAAGCAGGGTGTTGCCACCTCTAAAATTGTAATTTAGATGTTTTAATAAATAAAATATTTAATATACTGCCAAAAACTCGACTTGCTCTGATCTTGTTGATAAAATTTTTGGACCAATAGCGTTGTTTCAGGGTTTCCGACGTTTTAGTGGAAGTTTGCAAAAACGCTAATTAATATATTGATTAGAATAAAAGTTATGAAGTGTCATTAAGCAATGTGTTATTGCTTCATTAGCTATTTTAAAAACAAATTGACGCAAAGTTGCTCTGATCTGATCTGTCTAAATTTTGTATATAAAATCAAATCTCTTAGATTAGAATTTTGGCGCACAACAATTTAACTTTTTAGATAAAATATTTATTTTAACATCGCTCAAAATATTTTATTTTTAATAGCAGAGAATTTATGCAATTAAAACTATAAAATCTGGTTGAGAGCAAATAAGTGTATTTTATGAATTAAAATTTTGCTCGAATGCCCCAGAAAATTATTTAAATTGCTAAAATATCTTAATGATATATTTACTTAAAAGGCAAACTGGCAACACCGAAAAACGAGACAAACAAGTAAAAATGTTAATTAAAAGAATAAACAAATGTTAGCCGCGCTAACGTTTGACAAATTTATGACTAGCTTATTTTTTTAATTATCTTCTACTATTTGAATATAAAATTTAAAAATATATACATGAAAATACCAATAAATTAGATCTTTCCCATCGGATTATTTTAATTGCAATTATTGTTACAAAAAATAAAATATTCGATGCAACAAAGAGATAATACCGATTTGTTTTTTACTTAAAACGTCTAATTTATGAGACAACAGTATTTTCGAGTTACTACAAATTATAAAGCTCTACGACAGTATTTATATTGTTTTAATTTTATTTTGGTCAGATATAACATTTTTTTGATAAAATAAAATATTTTAGTAGTTCTTAAAAATAAGCAATGCTAGTAAAAATCTAACCTAAACGATTTTTTATTTGAATCAATCAGACTAAAATCTTATTGGACAAGTTTTACTTGCAAAAAGTTCTGACCTATCATACAACTAAATAAACCAACTTGCTAAATATTGAGAAATAATGTCAGTAATTTAAATGATTTCGATGTGTAAAATAAAATTTTGAACAAAACCAACAAAAATTATATTTAAAAAAAAATTTAGCTAACGTTTTTGAATAGTGCATTTGCTGTCATAATTTATTTACGTAATAATAATAATACTCATCAACAACTACAGTGCTACAACCTGTTGTGACCATGATTTTTATTAGGAGTCCGCCATCTTTTTCAGTCGATGGCCTTTGGTTTCAAGCCAATCACGTCCAATAATATATGTCAACTTGCTCTACTTCGTCGGAATTTTTTCTCTCCTTCGGGCTCAATTAACCCTCTTTTATCGTAGATATTAGACTCAAGACTATTTAGTTTTGTTAGCCTTAATATGGGGACATCTTTATTTTCTGCTCCAAGTTCCTTTCTTCAGAGAAGGTTGGTGACTATTTCGCTGAACATATAATATATCTGTCTGTTTATGGTTTTATTAGTCCATATATTCAAAGCAAGATTTGCGTATTGCTGTTGCCCAATAATATTATTATCTAAACCCTTTCTTATAAAGTTTTGGCATTTGCATCTGATATTTCTTCTGCAGCAGGCTGCAGAAACAATAGCAAGAGCTCCTCATCTCTACGAGGTACTTCCAGAACATGTTCCTCCACAATAATTCTAAGCTCACTACTCCATTATCCGATCCCTTACATACGAGAGCGGTCCGATAAGTACTTAGCCTACAAAAGAAAAACGAAAATTTTGGAAAAGCGGCGATTTATTTCTCAAAATAGTCTCCTTTTAGCTCGATGCACTTGACCCAGCGATGCTCCGACATCTTTAACCCATCTGGAAAATACGTTTTCTCGAGGTCTGCAAAGTAGGCCTCCGTGGCGGCGATGACCTCCTCATTCGACTTAAATTTCTGCCCGGCGAGTGGCTTTTTCAAGTTTGACCAGGATATGACCCATGAGGTCTTTTGAGGTGCCTACTGTTTCAGCTATTTGCGCACCTTCAATCGGCGGTCTGCCAATACGAGATCGTGGATTTTTGCCACGTTATCCCCCGTGGTAGCCATTTTCGAAGCACCTAGGCGTGGCTCACCAAAAACTGACGTGCGACCACGTTGAAACTCGTTAAACCAATTTTTGACGTTTGCCATCGAAGGAGAAGAGTCACCGTACACAGCATCCAAGCGCTCTTTGATTTCGCTGAGCGATTTCCCTTCCAAAAACAAGAATCGAATCACCGACTGATATTGCTCTTTTTCCATTTTTCTAATATACGCGTACACGTGCGCTTTCACACGCGGCCAAAACAAAACTATGAGTCCGATTCGGCTGAAATTTTGACAGTAGCCGTCTACGAGAATGTACTACACGATAGTAAATCTCTCTTGCGATACTAGCACTATCGGGCGGTGAGGCTAAGTACTTATCGGACCGCCCTCGTACGTTTAGGATACAGAATGGCAGCTATGCACAAGGACATCTTTATAGAGGTGGTAATGCTCATCATTATATCTTGCTATAGATTTAATGTTTCTGCTTTTATTCTGACTGGGCTCTATTGCTTTGTGCAGTGGTAATACGCGTATACCACATTGCATCCAATCAGGCGCTTAGCAATAAACAAATAAAACGGTTTGTTATAGGAGATACTAATGCAAATGAAATAGATCTATTTAAATTCCTATGAATATCACAATATTTTATTCTGATTTGAAAAAAAATGTTTAATAGTAAGTTTAATTGATATCTCGTTGCGTTTGCCTCCAAGGATCAAATCTATTTTTTATATTGTAGGAATTAGGTCTGTGTGCCATTATGCCATTATCTTCAGCGCTTCTCCAAAATAATACGCCAATAGTCCTTGACCCATTCTGCTGTCCTCCAGTTTATTTTGCACAAAACCCAATGAACCTTATCACAGTCCTGCATCAGTACAGCTAGCCCAGCAATTTCAGTTTTCCAAATTTTATTGACTCACAATCTTGCACACCCTGCATTCGCTTCTTCAGGAGATTGGAACTTTTCAGATCCACTCATCAGAACTCTACGCAACCAGAACTGATGGAAGTTAACAATCGATGGTTTCAAAATTCTCGCAAAGAATGAGCCAATCAGGCTTCTCGGGACTTTGAAAAAGCGCTTCATAGACTTGACATGAAGTCCACGAGTGCCAAGCTTAACTGAGGCGACTACAAAGCTATTACTAGTAATTTCAATTGATAACTTTGCGTATTTATTCCGGGACTATTAAATGAGCAGCAAAAACCATCAATTCTAATTAACGAAACATGCAAAATGGCAGCAATGGGTGTGCTTCAATGCAATATTAAAATATCGTTTCGAAAGGCCTCATATATGCAATCATAGCGCACAGTCGAATGCGAAGGATAAAGGAGATGCAATTCTTCATAAACTTTCCTTCGGAAATGGCAAGAAGGCATAAAACCGTGTAACAATATCTCCTCGTCTGAATCAGTAAAGGTTAGTGAGTATTTTATATTGTTTGCTATCAGTTTATCGGATTTCTTGTGTGCTTGGAATGGACGCTGCTCCAAGGATGATTTTTCTTTCTGCATGTCATGGAGACGGGAGTGATTTGATAAATATTCTATAGAGTGACCAATCGGGATGAACGAGAATTCAATACTAAGATGGTATAAGCTAAGCAGAGACAGTTTGCCCTTATAAGCGTTCATATACTATATTTTTAAGTAAAAATGTTTTTGATCCCACCAGATTTGGCAATAGATTTGCCGATAGTGAGAGATTCTCACTATCGGGATTGACGAGCTACTTATCCGAGTTTGACATTAGTACTTTTCATAACTAGGTTTAATTTGATACAGATCTTTTCACAATGGCTTAAAATATGGCATTACATCCCAAAAACATGGGAAACGTGTATTTATTATTCATGATGTTTATTAGGATTGCGGTAAATATGAAATTAAAACCACTTTTACTTTTGTGTTTGCAGGTGCGGTTGTTCGCTCGTACACTCTTGCAAGTAGAATTTGCGTTGTTTAGGTGTGGATACTTACAATAATGAGTAGTGATGGATATGTGGTAAGTTATCGGCCTGATCTTCGCTGGAGATAGTCGTGGGTGATTTACGGCAGATGCCGTGGTCACCCTCGCCAGAAGATTCCCATGAGCGGCATCGGCCAAGGACACCCCACCGAGAGATCCGCTAGTCGCCGCGTGATGTCATCACTTTCGATCCAGCGAGCGCTTCTGCGCTGACCGGTATAAGATCAGGCTTTGTATATATATAATAAGCCAGATCTTATATAAATTCTATATTTTTGACCGAGAATACTTGGTAGAATTCCATTTTAATATTTAAAATAATAAGTAAAATATTTGAGTGATTTTTCCACATATAGATTTTTATTGGTGACCGGTTTCGCCAACCAAAAGAGTGTTTGATAATGCCAACATCTATATGTGGAAAAATCACTCAGGTATTTTACTTATTATTTATAATATATATATATATATATATATATAAAGAAGAAGTCATCAAGTCAAATGAAAATAGTAAAACTGAGAATATATCGTTTTGAAGCTACATGCAGCAAACGTTGAATTTGAGATATTTCAGATGAGATGAGAACTTGCTTACATGTACCGCACGCCACTGATACACACTCACACACACAAACACCTACACACACACACACACCCACTCACACATATATATATATATATATATACATTAGGGTGTCCCTTAAAATTCAAGTTCAATGTTTTTTTACGCGTACCTTCTTAAAAGTTTAGTAATAACCCTATATTGTCTAGAAAAAAATATTAGTTCGATTTATAAACGGTAACCCGTGCCGACTTGCGATTTTAACTTGTCCATACAAGTTGCGTAAGTACTGCGCTGTGACTTGTAACTGCATGTTTTATTTGTCATTTCATACGTGATTTTTGAGATTAGTAGTGCTCCATTGTTTAGTGCGTTAACATGTCGGTGGAATTACGGAGTGATAAACAAAATAATTTCCTTATCGGTTTGCCTAGATATCAAATAAATGGTGCAAAATTACCATCTAATCGACAAATTCCCTCGGTCCTATTTTACAATATTCGTGAGGTTAAACTGATTGTTAGTGAAAGTGCAAATCTTGTGATTAGGGAGTGCATCATATATTGGGAAAAAGCAAGAATTCCAACAAGGGCATATCCTAACTGCGTGAAGAAACTTGTTGATTTATATCATGTTTGGAGAGAGTTGCAAAAAAAATTGTAAGAAAACTCAGGTTACGTTCAAGACCCGTGAGAACAATTTCAAAATTGATCTTGATAATTTGTTTGATATTGCACATGCTGATGCTTTTGAGAGAATGAAAATAGAGTAAGATAAATTATTTTTAATGAAACAGAGAGAGCCAGATCGACCAGGATGCTTAGGTGGTGTTGATAAAAAATTGTCGGAAAAAGAAGATAGATCTAAACAACGACGATTGGAAGAAGAGGAAAGGGTTGTAAGACAAAGATAACCACTAGCTGCTGAAACTAGAAAATCAAGGGCAGAAGCAATAAAATCTGACTTCTTTGGAAGTAATGTACCCGACGTAGTCACAGTCCATTGGGATGGAAAACTATTACCCGGGTTAGATGTACGAAGTTCTAAAGAAGAACGCTTGCCAGTTATTGCTTCGTTTGACGATAAGGAACAGCTTCTTGCAGTGCCAAAACTAGAACATTCTTCTGAAAAACATCAAGCTAAGGCTGTCTCAACAGCTCTCTTTGACTAGAACCTTCACGATAAAGTACAAATAATGTGCTGCGACACAACAGCTTTCAATACTGGCCGTTTCAATGGAGCTTGTGCTATTTTGGAGAAACTTTAGGAAGAGAATTGCTGCTCGTCTGTCGTCATCATGTTTATGAATTGGTCCTAAAAGCTGTCTTTGAAAGCAAAATTAAGTAAATTACTAGTAGCCCAGATACTCCAATGTTTAAAAAGTTCAGAGAAAATTGGAAAAACATCGACGCTAGTAACATTGAACCATCTCTTAATTTCGTAAAACAACGTGTTGCCGAGACAGACATTCAAGCTTTTTAAATATTTTATAAGGCAGAATTAGACAAAGGTTATGTAAGAGATGACTACCGCAAATTGGTCGAACTGTGCGTAATATTTTTGGGAGGAGACTCAGAGGAAAAATTAAAACTAAGCCCCCCCAAAGCCATGCATCAGGCACGCTGGATGGCGAGAGCGATCTATTCTTTAAAAATGTGTTTACTTCAGTCACAATGCAGAATAACTGCGAAGGACAAAAAGACTCTACAAGATGTTTGCTTATGTTTGTAAAACACTGGATGATTTCGTATCGGAAAAGAGCAAACAATTTTTATCACGACTGCAGATCGACGACAGTTTTCTAAAGGAAGATGTATCTTCTTGGAATAATAATAGTGCTTTTGTGGAAGCTAAAAGAAAAATAAGTTATTTGAGGGTTGTGAATGATACTGCTGAAAGGGCTGTTAAAATGATGCAAGATTTTAACGGACTTATCGCGGCTGAAGAAGAACAAAAACAGTTCTTGCTGCGCTGTGACCAGGAACATAGAAAATTGTATCCGGACTGTAAAAAAACAACTCTATAAAAAAGTTACCCTGGCTGATTGTTATTACTTTATGTTTTTGATTAAAGATTAATGTTCATCTAATTGAATTTTTACTATTATTTACTTAATTTATTGCATTTATAATGATTTTATACCAGACCGAAATATCAAGACAAAACACGTTTTTTACTAAACTTTGAAGCTCGGTCGGCACTGGTTGCAATTATGCTAGAAAGATGAAATTTTATATTTAAGACTCTTATAGCATTACTAAAAAAAGTAGAGGGTACCCATTTCGAAATTTGAAAAAAAAAATTTTTTGGTCATATAAGGGACACCCTAATATACATATATAAAATTAAATACGTATCTAGTTGAATACAGAGAAATTGTCTCCTACTACTTGCCTACGTGCCTTTTCATTGTGGCCCCATATTTTTTTTAAACTAGTTTGGTTATATTTGTATTGAATATTTTTGATATTTGAAATAAATACTTTAGTAATTTTTCCATATGTCAATTTTTATTGGTGACATTATCAAACTGCGTCAGTTTGATAATGCCAGCGTGAAAGGTAACCAATAAAAATTAACATGTGGAAAATCACTAAAATATTATATTTAAAAATGAATTCCACCAAGTACTCTTTGTACTTGGTGGAATTGCATTTTAATATTTTAAGTAAAATACTTTTGTCTATATGTTTTAATTTATTTTATGTTCACATTACGAAACGAAGTAAAAGGTTAGCAAAGTTGGCCCCCGATAAAATTAAAACATATGAAAAAATCACAAAAGTGTATTATTATCAAAATTAGTTTGGTTGTGGTCTTATATTCAGAGTATCTAGGCTTCGACGTTTTATTCTAGAGGAATTAAAATAAAAAGCGGCTTTAAAAAAAAAATCATATGTTGACATTTTTATATAATTTATTAGCATATTTGTACTAATTATTTTAAAACCTGCACACCGCCTCTCATTGAACGCCGATTTGTATTTCTCACAAAACGACAGTCAAAATCAATTTTACAGTTTTTCAGAATAACATCAAAAAATCAAAATACTGGTATTCCCATGCTGGGTTCCCAGACGAGTTTCACAAAAAAACAGACAGTTAAAAATCATTACGTGATTCGGTATTCACGGATGAGTCGAATGATTGGACCCGAACCAGAGACCTTCGGGTGAAGTGCATCTTTGACCACAGACCTCGGGTCATCCTAAACTAAAAAAAATACACCGATTTACCTAGATACCTGGTTTTGGAGCCGGCATCGCTTTTTTTACGAGACCTGACCGTGTGCGGACCGGCACACTCGTTTCTCAACCTTCTACAGTAAAAATAAATCATCATTTGCCAACCACTCGCCTCGTAGTCTAGTGGTTAGCACTCTTGCTGTACAACCACGTGGTCCCGGTTTGAATTCGTGCAGTTTTTTTATTTTCGTTTTTGGTTTTGATGCTCTTGTAGAGTGGCATTAAGTTTTTATTTTACCTTGATTACAACTCACTATCTTAATTTATTGTCCTCTTTACTTTTAGAATATTCGGTGAATATTCCGGTCTATTTTGATGTTTTAAAAATAGCGGAAACAATAGATTTATGCAAGTCTCTGTGACGCATTAGCTGTCAGCGTGCATCAACAAATCACATAACGGATATCAACAGTACAGCAAGTGCATCATTATGTATCCATCTAAAAACTATATGTACTGATTAGTAATTATAATTATGCTTTGATTAATTGATTGCCTGATTGTGCGTGTCTGTTTTTCTTTGAATTGTTTTAAGATGCGGTTTCAATGCATAATAAATAGAATGAAATTTATATTATAATATTTGTAAAAATCTTCACAAAACTAGGACACACGTGTATTTTTAATGTCAGATATAAGTAGAACTCAATATGTTCTTAAATATTTGTGGAAACCTCCTTAGAATTAGGACACACGATTTTGATTTTGAAGCTGTTTTTCATCTCAGTACCTGCTCCATACTTATATAATCATTTTTTTATACATGGCAACACTAAGTTCATTCTCGTGTTGAGTTTTGTAAGTAATTTGATATTATATGCGATTTCTTCGTAGCCAATAAAGGTCGCCATATTTCACTCGATGCTCGAGTCAATCAAAATTAGTGATGGGCGTTTCTAAGAAATATTCGAATCAGATTTATTCGTGTATGCCTCATCAAAATAGTAGTTACTTATAACTAGTATTTCAACGTTAACTAGTGGATTTTTTTTTTTAAATATTGATATGTGAACTTAATCCTTGGCAACATCTTTCTAATGAGAGAAAAATTATTTAATTTGTTTCTTCGTTGCAAAAGTAGCAGCTAATTTTATCGTTTTGTTAAAAACATTGATTTGACCGAGTATTTATTTTTACTTCAGATGAAAAATAGATTGTAAGAGCTTTTCTTTTTAATTTTGATCATACGAACTGTATTTTAGATAATAGATCGGAAAAATTTAAATATATATTTAACGATCCAAATATAATTTTTGATACGATAAATAAAAAGTTTTAATATGAAATTTCCGATAAAATAGTTCCATTTACTGCTGTTTTATTAAAATAACAATTAATTTTGCTGCTTTAGCAAAGCAGTTATATTTTAAAATAATCATGAATTGTAGGCTTAAACACCAGCTGTGTCATAAAAAAAAAATTATTTTCGTCGTTTCACATTCGAAACGATTATATAAATAGTATATATCCGTCGTTACTTCAAATACATAAGTTTTTTCTTGTCCATTTAATTAAATATATTTATTGTTTAACCCACCACTACCCAAAATTATATCTAAAGATCAACAGACGAATTGTATAAAAAATAGACAATTAAAAAACTCATGAATTTAAATAATGTTATATAACGAAAAAGTAATAAAACCATTGTTTTACGATATAATTTATATAAAAAACAGGAACCATTTCAATGCGATTGCTAAAAACCTATGATTACTTGCAATATAAGCATATTCATAAATATTTAAATTAACAATTATCAAATTAATCCATTTTTTACAACTGTGAGAATTTTCGTTACAGTATTAATAAAAACTTAATATTTAGTACTTAAAGGAGTTTTTTGGGGGTGTTTATTAATTAAATTCTACTTCTTAAATTAAAAATTCATTTAAAAAGATAAGATCATGGCATAGACATCATCAAAAGCAATTAACTTCACCAAATCTTGGTTGTTAAAAAAACAATTAATTAAGCTAATTTTAAGCTTGCCAATATAAGTAAATGATGGCTCCGGTATCAAAAGTATTTTTGTAATAAATGAAGTGAAAAATTATCGAATTTCAATTCGGATTTTGCATAGTATTTTAGAATATTGTTTTCATAATTAGTTAATATTTTAATGTTTTCAATTAAACATCGCGTATGAATAGCCAAACTGCCAAAAGCTCATGATATTTGTTTTAAGACTTCTTCAGTATGAAAAAGCCCTTGAAAAGCGAAAGCGCTCGCATACAAAAAACATGATATTCCTGTAGCTTTTTGACTGTAAATCAATCAAATAAAAATGGAAATTCAAAATCTATACGATACCGTGTAATTTGAGAACAGCAAAAAAAGTGAGTTGCAGATGTATTAATTGATTTGCAGTGATTCATCATAATTGTTATCTTTTCATTAGTGCGTGTTCGCCTACAGCGTGGCCCATCACTCACTGACCGCCCCTCTGTATAGAGAGACGGCCTTCTGCGGTCTTCCTATCCTCTGACATATCCACTGTGTACCTACACCACATATAATATAATAAAATATTTAAAAAAAAAATCACTAGGATACTTCCATATAATTTATTTTAAATCTATTACCGGTAACGCCAAATTTAAGCGATAAGAATAATAATAAAAAAAATCATTATTTAATTTTATGTTATGGGACTCACGTACTGTATAATAATAATGTGAATTAGTGGAAAAATGTTATTAAATGTTTTTAATTATTATATGCTAAGTTCGGTCCTGCTGGAAAGTGTTTCTGAAAACTATAATAAAAATATACACTAAACTCGATCTAAGCTTTTATAATATTTTATTACAACGGAGAGCCGCCAAAGGCGTATGAATGATTATATAAATAATTGTTTATTACACTTTTAAAAACATGGCTGTCTGTGATTTAAGAACATTATATGAATTGATAAAAAAAAAACAACTTAATACCAGGATGTTACGTAGACAAGCAAAGTGTAAATTGCAGATTTTTGAAACAAGTTGCATTGCCTTGACATTTGACTTCTATATTATATTAATATTCTCCCTTTTCAAACCTTTATTGTATTGAAAAACGCGTTTTCATTATTCGATATGATATAATTTAATATTTTTATTCGTATATCGAAAATACCAACTGCTTCGAATCACTTGCGAAACGCTACTCTTAACATTAACGGGGTCCTAAAAAAACTCCATGAATAGCTGTTATTGTTTTATAGGTAACATATTGAACTTTCAATATCACTTAAAATCAAAGATAAAAATTAATCCTTTAAACAAAAAATACGAATAGCCGATCGGTTAGAAGATTACGAACATTAATAATCATGTACGATGTTTATAATTAACTATTGCTATTACAAGTTAAACCAGTCTCAATATTTATTTTAATGTATTTACGAAGTGCGTGAATTTATAAGCTTAAATATACAGACAGTTAAAATATGAAAACAAGATTTTTCATTTAAATTTTATAATTAATAAATGTAATCGAATAAATATTTATTAGCAGCAGGATATTAAGAATAATATAGTGTTATAAAATTCTCAACGGAGCGCACGCAAAAAGTTATCCTAATATTTTTTTTTTCAAATCGTTAAATATGTATAATATGGGTACAAAAATATTTGTAAACTACTCGTAAAAGTTCTTTTAAAAAGTCAATAAGTTAATACAGCCTTAATGATTTACTCAAAGCGGATACAAAGAATATCGATCTTCTCACAATATGGTACATGGAAATGTCGAAAGGTCACACTTCGAATATTTCGATAGAAAGGATTCTCTCTATTAAAGGATATCGAATGATTTATCGACCGACAAGGTGGCAATTTAATGAATTACACGCTGTCTTATAACTTTATTCGATGTTTTCGATTAAATAATGAAAATTGCCAATGATAAAGCAATATATTGTAACCCACAAATTAAATAAGAATTGTGGTTGAATCACACCCACGGATCAAAAGACTATCAAAAATATATACTAATTGCACATTTTTGACCAAAAATGTTTGGTTTGTAATACTCCATAAAACCTTCTAATAACTACAAAGTATATGAATGAAGCATTTAAACATAGTGCTGTGTTATGTAACAAAAGTGCTTTCCACGAATTAATATTTTATAATTTACCACATGAGTTTCTGGACGACCTTCCTGAAAATCGTGGAGGCTTTCACGGTCGACCGATGATGAAGAATGCTCCAAACGCAGAAATGCTCCATCATGTCTGTGATGATGCTTCCAATAACCAACAAAAATATTTATAGATGTTACCTTGGAAACAGTACATAGCGTGAGTCATAACAAAATTAAGTATATCCATTGACATGAGAGCATAGCACTCAAACGGACAAGCTGATTCCGTAAAAGCCTTATTTAGTACCTCTAATTTAATTGATAATTTCAACACTGATTTTATATAATGCTTAATTTTTCTATCTGTAGCTGACTGGTTTACTTTGTAATACTTCATATTTTCACAACAATTACGATCATTTTCGTTTGAGGACATATAACACACACACACAAACACACACACATATATATATGTATATATATATGTATATATATATATATATATATATATATATATATATATATATATATATATATATATATATATATATATAAATAAATACCTTGAAGAAACCATACGTGTTTTTATATACATATCTTGTTTCAATGATGATGCTTAATAGAAATCGTTCTTTTTACAAAGCCTTAGGCAATTTATGAAATCATGAGTGTAAAAATATAAGACCATACGTGTGCTGATAATTAAACATTGGGAATCCAAAACAATAAACAAATTACTTAATCTAGCAATACCTCATCAGGATGTTGGCGTTACGTCATATGAAATCATCCGCACACACTGCCAACTAAAAAAATAAAATTATTATCACGCCTATAATAAAGCGGGAATAAAAAAAACTAAGTTTTCGTTTCGCTAAATCATTTTTTTTATTGGATCGGGAATGGTGAAATGTCAATGTCACGACCTCTTATATTGTAAATATTTATAATAAATATAACTATATAAATATTACTAAGATATATAAACTTTTAAGAAACAGCTGAGCTTAAGTTATCTGACCGAAGAGTATATGAAGCTCATTACTTTGTGCTTCATATACTCTGAATAAAGCTGTGAATATGAGAAGCAGTTTAGCAAGCTATTTGAAGCAACTGCGATTGTCTTAATAGCTTAGTTGTTAGACCGTGGATTCTTAGTCAACAGGCTATTGTTGAAATGATAAATCAGATATAAATAAATAAATAAAAAGCTTTTATAAAGTGCAACCAGAATGGTGACCGTAGATACAGAAATTAAAAATTGGTAAATGACTTGAGAAACCAATATTAAAACATCATTCCGAAAAGTTCTTACGTTTTGTAAAGTGCTAGCTTTTTTATAACAATCGCTTGAATAAAACTGCATGATAATTGCTATTATCTTATAATAAAATCTACCGTAAATAAGTTCCGTGTAAATTTTTAATAGCTGGTTAGCATATCCGATAAGTGCAGAAAGAAATAGATAAATCACAATATACTTAAAAGTCAATGTAAAATCAGACATTTTTAAACAACAGCAATTATCTTTGTCGGAAGAGTCTGGCAACATTGAACTACAAGTGAGGATTGTATACTGATAGTAAATGCAAATAAAGATCGCTATCTCTGCAATTATTCTAACATGAAACCTTTATGCGTACAATACAAATTGCAAAGAATTCTGAAACAGAAACAATAAATAAACCAAATACAAGGGATTATTTTAATATTTTAACGATCTTCGAATGTGGAGTATTACAAATTAAACAAGTCTGTCGTGGATATCCTATATTTGGCCAACCTGCGTTTTTTAGTATTTTCATCGTTTTACAAGTGAATCGATTGCCCAGATTTTTTTTATTAACTCTTAAAAGTTATTATAAAAACCTTACGTCAAGTACTAAAATATTTTGTATGAATAAAGGCTTTATCGAGTTAATTTTTTCGATAGTAGTTCACTCTAAAAATATTTCTCAATGTTTACTAAATATATGGAGTATTGCTATTTTCTTCGACTTAAAAATATGAATAGTATTGGTGAACATTTTTTTTTTAAGAATACTTCTTAAGAGAATATGTTTTTTATATGATTATTTATATTTTACTAATAGAAAACATCAATTTAATTTGGCACTTCCGTCAAAATGTCTAATATATCACGAAAAAATATTTAAGTTATTTAATATTTAAAATATAAAAAAACGCATTACTCATTTCGAGTTAATAACCCTATGAAGAATACATGCTTTATAAAATATATTACCATAACTCTAAGGCACTGTTTATCTACTACTAGCTAAAAACCTCTTTTTGGTGATGCTTTCTTTATTCGTTTTAAGTAACAAATATATTTGAATGCAACGATCTCTTGAAAATAAAAACTTTAAAAAGAGCTAGTTAATAATAAACTAAATTTTTTTGTAATTCACAGTATAATAATTGTAGAAAAAAATGTTTATTTTATTAAATCTCATAATATAATTAGAAGTATTATAAAATATAACAGATTTTTATTTATATAGAAATATAGTTTTTAAAACTTTTTATTAACTTGCTTTTAATATTTAAATATAAAAACTGAAAACTAAAAAGTCTTGTCACACATAGGGTTGTAGATTTCAGTAAAAAAGGACAAAAAGCATCAAAAAGAGATGGCGCCTTGTAAAAGGATCCTGTTGTCGTTTTTTTCCCATCGCCTTAATTAGAATTGACCCTCTCGGGTCTCGAACCAAGGTCCCATTAGTACAGAGGGAAATGGTTTCCAGCTCCGTGTCACGACCTGATGCAGTTCCAAGGTCAAGCTGATTCGTGCGAAAATTGCATTATTATTTTTATCTAAAGTGGACTCGCCAGGTAAAGTAGTTACTTTTTTAGTGAAATGATGTTAGCCGACATTGAATCAATATTTTGACAATTATTATAAAAACAGAATCACGAAGTTACCGTAATGGTGTCTTGAGTATTAAACTACTTTAATTTTTCTCTTCTCCGATGTTTTGGTCTCCGTGCTGGGATCACCTTCAGGGACTTAACCTAACCCAAACCTGAAGATAATCCTAGCGCGGGGACCGAAACACCCAAATAACTAAATCATCTAACTATTTAATAAAATTAAATACTTTCCGTCAAGTTTAAAAACAATACAATTTTCATATATTTCTCACTTCGCTTCGTTACAACTTTGTTTGCAATACGAGGCGTAGGCTTAAATCCCACTTGTGCCTTTAAATTTTTTTTGCGGATTTTATAATTGTTTCATGTGAGAATATATTATTTTAAATAAATTATGAATTGAAAATGTGGTTTGATGTTTTGAAATATTCATTAATAATCATTGGTATATTTAAATTACATTAAGAAATACAAGAAGTAAATTTTTTAAATATTTTTACATAAGTTTTATGCCAACTAGTTCCATTGTAAATAATACAGCATTCTTAATATATACAAAAAAAATTAAATCATTTATTTTATTATATATTGAATATTTTAAGCAATGAACAAGATTTACTACTATTTAAGATGGCATTAATTACGTAATTAATGATCCATTTTTATAAAAAACCAAGCTGTCCAAATGCATGCTTTTTAATAATTATAGGCACTTCAGAATTCCAAAAATATTTTTAATGCTAAGTTTTAAACGCTTTTTATTTTTCGGTCGTGAGAGTCGTCCATCAGCTCGCGGAGGTAAATTAAAACCGTCGCTCAAGAATAGAAGGATCTGCATTACTGAAAAAGGCTTTTTATTACGTAACTTTCAGCAGAGTGGCCACTGGCCGACCTTTGCTCGTCTCGGCTATTATTGCCATCTGCTAAATGCGAGGGAAACAATGCGAACTTTGAATTTATGAGATCTCAGCGATATCATCTACCGCAATAAATATGCTACAATACCTGCCAGTGAGTTGAGATTTAAATAGCCCGTTAATCATTGATTATCTAAAATTAATGATGAACTTAAGTATTTTTAATGCTGATGTTGACACTTAAGTAATGAAAATTATCATAAGTTTTTGTAGTTCAAATGTCAAACTTGCAGTGCAATCATATACTTGATTTATTTCACAGACGGCGTTCACATATTTTGTTGATAACTTCAAAACCTCTTGTGGGAATGGCTATTTATAAATTCGTTTGAAAAACATCATTTGATAGCCTCTAAATTGTATCATTATACTTTTTTATTCATATCTTTATTTGTTTTTTGTCATAAACGAGAGAGTCTTGCACAGAATGTGCAAGCAAAAAGAATTGACAATGGTATCAAAGTGTGAGGGATGATATTTTGACCACATTTTTCTAAATACTAAATAAAGCCTATTGCAGCTGATTTTTAAGGGAAAGATTATTGATTCAATCAGGGGTATAGCCTCACTCTACTTGATGGTTTATAAACAAAACTTAAAATAAATCAAATGTAAGGTTTGATTTTTGTAAAATAAAACCGGCAACATAGATTTTTTGTTGCTTATAATAGTAATTTTATATAAAATAAAAAAGATTGAAAAGTTTCAACAATTTACGCGGATCTTATGGTTGGGAAATAAATAGCTTAGGCACTGAACTACGATGTGGTCAGATTTAATGTAACCATAAATGCATTCCAAGGACTGCAAAAATTATATCGTTGCAATTTTACATTGATTATAATCAAGCTGCAAAATTTAATCAACAATCGTATATTCATGACTCTTGAATATATATATCCGCATATATATATTAGCAAGAAAATTTCACCACTTTTTCTCAATAAACTTAGCATATGTCTTGGGAAATGGTCTCGAAGCAAAAATAACGAATTCTTACAAAATAAGTGAATGCATTTCAGCACTGTATTTTCGGGTCGCACAGTGACCTTTCATTCAGAACGCTCTCAAATATGTGAGTTGGTCAATAAAAAAGTATGCAGGGCTTATAGAATATGAAGACCAGAACTTTTT
Source organism: Atopsyche davidsoni (assembly GCA_022113835.1). Taxonomy (NCBI): domain Eukaryota; kingdom Metazoa; phylum Arthropoda; class Insecta; order Trichoptera; family Hydrobiosidae; genus Atopsyche; species Atopsyche davidsoni. Next base: position 9,681,039 of record JAILWY010000015.1, read on the forward strand.
CAAGAGTGCCTGAAAAAACTACAAAGAAAATAACCAAAACGACGCTTTACCTTTATTTGCCTGTATTATTTTTACAGTGTGTTTAAATGACTGACACGCAAAACAGCAAAAAAAAGCCTTTTTTTGTCTATGAAGTAATTTATATTTTACTATGTGCAGTATTTAAAAGAGGTGCAGATATTTAGTAAAGGAGGTTAAACATTATTTTATTGAAAATATTTGCTAAGGATATTTCAAATGCATGAAATTTATTCTGTCCCAATTTATTCATCGACGATGTTAAAAAAAATGTATATTCGTAACTGCTACTTGATACTTTATTGAGAAATATATATTTAAGTTTTTTAACGATTGGTTTGTCTGCTCGGTGGTTAGACTGTTGACTATTAGTGAAGAGTTCTTCGGTTTGATCCCTGCCCTGACTATCATATCGTTAATGGTGCAATTTATCTCAAACTTATACTGACGTTTCAAGTGTTTTAAAATACTCTTTTATATATATATATATATTCTTTATTGAAACTCACTGATATGAATAAAGAAGCAAAAGTTCGTTTTTTATATGATACCGATTGATACAAGTAAACCAGAAAAACGAATATTTTTCATATATATATATATATATATATATATATATATATATATAAATATCAACTGTGTAAAGCAATACATTAGTTGATTTACTTATATATCTTTTAAAAAAGATTGCTGATCAATCTTTTAAGATTTTTGAAATTTTTTTTTGAAAGTATATAACTAAACCTAAAGGGGTTCATAACTACTTTGTGATGTAGCACAACCCTGGATTTGACCTTCCAGAGAAGTAAGCCGAGTTACTTTTTGTAGTAATTGTCCAATACGTGCATTTCCCACACGGCAATTATGAATGGAGGTGACACTATCATCGGGAACTGTGGGATTGCGTTTCGACAGACGCAGATAAATCAAATTTAGACCCTGATTTGGACCACGCCGCAACAGCCTGCAGGTCTATTAAATTAAGATAGACAATTTTGATTCAGAGCGATAGTAATGCAATATCTTTTTTTTAATTAAAAATATTTCTTTTGATTCGCTTATTATTCAGGCAAGTAGAAAGATACGAATAAAATTCTCAATTTCTCAATTTTGAAACCAAATGTTCACATAAGTAAGAAAACTTAATTTCAATTATTGCAGACACCATTACAAAATAATAAACCTTTCGTTTATAAGTGATAGCAGAACCTCTCGGATCCCATACGTAGTTATGAACCTCTCAGGCCTGTGACCCTAAGGTACTAGCTGCAATTATTACCAACACAAATGTTGAAAACACTACAAAGTATTTAAAGGTCAAAAATCTTGAAAAGTCTCATCGTAGGCTTTACTGTAATAATCGTTTTTTTTTCAGCAAAATAAATTTGAATAAATATTCCTGTCGTAAAAAAGCAGTTCATTTCACATTGTTACTTAATTACAAGGCAGTTGAATAAATAGAAATGTGGAAGACTTCTTCATCCATAAAGCCTATCATGGCTCTTCGTAATTTGACCTTTCCTAAATATTTACGAAAAATAATTGATCAAACTTTAATGGTCTAAAAAGTACCTCGTTTGTGATATTTGTGTATTTTTGTATTTAAATATAAAATTGGTTTAGTATGTGGACTTTTGATCGATAAGTTTCTATTCGGAAACCAATTGATTTCTATGGGGTAAGAATGATATGAACGAATGTTGTAATTTATCATATTGTATGAAATAAACTTTTATCAGAAAGTATTTTTTATTACTCGCTTCGTTTATCAGGAGAATGAATGAAAATGTAAAATTATGCAAACGGTTATTAGGTAAAATTAAATATATTAAAATTATATTCACATGATAAATCTGGTAAAGTGGCACATTCGTAAAATAAATCGTTTTTATAATCTTACACTTAAGTGACAATATAACAACCAAAGTGACGTAAATTGTCACTACAATAGAGATACAAATGTTAAGCAACATCTCATTTTCTGTCATCTAAAATCGTATAGCAATAATGCTTAAAAATATATGCCAATGTTTTAAATGAACGTTATTCTAAGATTTGTAGATAAATATTAGTAATTTTAAGCATTTTAAATATTTTTATTTTTCTCGTTTGATAAAACACTTTCAGATGCTGGCTTGTTGTGTTTTAAGAGGTGCATTAAAAATATAATTTATGTAGATTTAACAGGTATTCTATGTTTATTTTGATTAAGATTTGTTACGTAGTTCTAAAATCCATAAATATATTTTTTTGATTCTTTTCATTGAAATCTTTAAATTTTTATTAATTTTAAAATAACCATAAAAAATGAACTCACTAAACACGTTTTATTTAGAAGAGAGAAACATATATATGAACATAAACATTTATCAAAAGTTCAATCGATAATTTCTAGGGAACTCTTCAAGAATCTAAAAAGTTTTGTTATAAAATAATTATGTTGTGTATGCAATAAATCATAAGTATCTAGTAAATTATTTACAAATAACAAATAATATTATAAATGAGTTTGTCCTGTCTCGCTACTGGTTGGATGCATTTATGCATTTTTATGCAACACGAGGTGTTAGTTTTGTCTCAATCGAACTGTCGGTATAACATAAGCAGTGGCCGAAGAAAAAATATATTTTATTAAATATATTCATTTGTAAAGGTTTTTTTTGTTTCCAGATATTAATATACTTCTAGCGAATCATCAAATGATGTAAGACTCATTCCTGATTAATACTTTAAATTTCCAGCAAAAAACTATTATTTTTAATAATTTGCATAAGAAATATCACGATTATAATAAGTGAGAGATTTTTTATTTCTAAATTAACTCTTTCTTTCATTTAATAAAGGTATTCATGTCCGTGCAGGAAAATATATTTAATTATAATATTTTACAGATGATTTTTTTCTCATTATCAAGGCCAAGTCTAAGATAGCTAGGAGATTATAAAGTATATCAATAGTTATATTGCATTAACCAAAATTTTTCATTTCTCCAATTCCTCCCCATTTTACCCATTCTGTTGCTTGTACATAGCTGCCATTCTGTACCCTGAGCGTGTGTAAAGGACCAGTAATGGAGTAGCAGATTTGGAATGATTTCTGGAATTACTATTGGCTTCTGCTATTGTTGCTGAAGCTTGCTGTAATGTAATGAATATATTATATAATAATGCTATTGAGCAGCAGCAATCCGCAGATTTTTCCTTCCCTTATAAAACTGGGGTATAAAAGAACCCACTACACTATATTCCCATTAAATAACCATGAACACTGATTCAGTATAAATTTATGCTCGGTCGCCAACTTCCTCTGAGACCAAAGTAAAAAAATATTGATTTACTTTTTACTAATATATTTTGATTTTGTAAACGGCAAGTGATCTCTGAACTCTGAAATACTAACATTTTTTTTTATTTTAAAGATATTTTATGTCAACGTTTCAAGAGAAAGCAATGCCTCTGTGGGGAATAGAATCGGAAATCCATTGCATTGTATTTCAGTAAGCAGCAGTTAGACAGTTGACAGAGGAAATTTGTAATGATTAAAGGTAAGATAAAGTGACATCTATTGTTATTTGTAACATAATACTGTATATAATTTTTTAATGTAAAAATTGAAATGTATTATGTAACAGTTATCGCAGGCTATCAAGGTAAATGAACTGAGGTATAACGTTTTTCTCCTCAATTTTACATAAATTATGCAAAAAAATTGGAGACCAATAACTTGCGGCGGTTCAAAAGTGAAAGTTTTCGAATTTGGAATCAACGTGGAATGATATTTATTCGCTTTTCAAATCGCTGTTCTGAATTTGAAAATTATTTTTGATTTATTTAATTATTTAAGCAAGATTTAATAAATTTATTTGAGACAGTGGCGTGCTATTGAATTTTATACGCCCCTGCTATTTATTATATTATGATAAAATTAAATGATATTAATGTTTATTGTACCGAAATTCAATATTTTTGACAGAGAGTACTTGGTGGAATTCCTTTTTAATATTTTTGAGTAAAATACTTGAGTGATTTTCCACATGTTCGTTTTTATTTGTGACCGGTTTCACCAACCTTTCAACTCTGTTTGATAATGCCAACGTGGAAGGTTGGCAAAACCGGTCACAAATAAAAACGAACATGTGGAAAATCACTCAAGTATTTTACTCAAAAATATTATGTTTATTGTACCGTTAAATTAATTATTGAAAATGAAAATAGTACATTGGCTTATTTTCATAACCTCTGAATACTAAAACTCGTACTGTAATATAAGATTTTGTTCATAGTATTTAGATCTGTCCTCATATTTTGTATTATTTTTTCACAAATAAATAAATAAAAACAGTTTTTCTTAAATACAATTCATTTGAGATACAAATTTAAAAAAATGTCTATTTGTAAAAATGGATTAAATATATGGTAAGAGTCTGTTTTTATATGAATTGATTTCATAAAAATATTGAGTTACTCTAAGTACATACTATTTTATTGAAGATTGTTATTTGAACTTCTTTGTGAAATTCAATTTACGATTAACCAGTTTGTTATATCAGATTTTATATTTTTACTAAAAACCTGCCCGCCTATGCTAAGAGATGTTGTTTTTATGTGATTTATGAGAAATTTTGCAATTAGAGTCTCGAAAATTTCCAATATAGTATCGTTTTAACAAATTGATTTTTTCTCACGTTTTTACATTATCATTTTTTAATTAAAATATAAATCAGCAGCCGATCATTACAATAAATTGATATTTATTTAACTATTTTTTATTATTTCTAAGCGATCTACACGTCTTCTTCAAGTCCACCTGTTTACAAAAAATATAAGTCAATATATTTAAAATATTAAATTGATTAATAAGGAAATCATTAAGGCTTCGACATAGCATGCTTTATGACTTGGATTGTGTGCGTTGAATATAAACTTTACACCTTTTCAATAATTATTATTGCTAACATGGTTATATTTAAATAAATCATTGGCCATATATATAATTCGAGCGAGCACAAATTATAAAAAATATCTACCGTGCAATTTTTTTTCTAAATGACGCACCCGAATTGATCCACCATTAAACCTTTGATAATTTAATTATACGGCTTGTATAACTAATCGTGTATGCTTAAAGTATCAATATACATACAACGTTTATTAAGTGATTTACAAGTCACGATTCGATAAATCAATCAATTAATGTGTTTGATCTATTATATAATAAAGCAATGTGATGCAACATTACCTTTTTAAATTTATATGCATTCTTGGATACTTAGTTAAGGGAAATATCTTGGATTTGCTGAACAAATAATTTTAAATGAAAAAGAAGTTATTAGGTATTCGTGTAATACTTAAATCAATAAGTTGTATTGTATAAATACTTTTTGGGTGTAATAACTTTTAATTATAAAGTTGTACATTGGAAAGACTCTATAAGCATTTGATTAAAAATATTTGATTGAAAAAAGTTTGATTTGAACAAATACTAATAATAAGTATATTTATCTACAAAGTTAAATATAATGATTATATAAACTTCGCCACATAAGTCAGCGAGTTAACAAAATGACAAAAGAAAAATAAACTCACCGCAAATCAATCGACCGGTAGGTAATATAATAACAACAGCGATCAATCACTTGTGAAAGATCTATGAGATCCGTAGATCCTGCATCTGAGCATCTTGATCACGAGCAAATCGATCATCAATTTGCATCTCCTCATAGAGCGATCATGGATCCATAGATCAAACAATAATGCCAATCAGCAGCGTGTTTCTAAAATAAATCATTTTTCACGCCAACGCTGGCGAATCCTGTACTGAGACCAGTGGCTTAATTTGTAATACTTCATATTTAAATAAAAAATATAAATAGCCGAATGGCTAGGTATTTACGAGATTTTTTTAAGAAAACATTTCTATAAATTGGTTTAAAAAGGCATTCAGTCGCGTATAAAATCAATATATTTAAAAAAAAAAACCAACATGAAGACTTTAAGAACAAGTGGATAATAATATAAATTAATCTCATAATAAAGCTTGCACATATAAAAACAATAAATTTAAAAAAAAATCGTTGTTCAATAAATTGTATAAAAACATAATTATGTATAAAATAAACATTCAAATAAGTTACAACACAGCATTTATTAATTTATTCAATAACACATCAATTCAATCTTTTTTATGGCTTAATTTAGAACACCGTTAAGCGTAGGGTTACAGTTTTTTTTATTATGGTCTTAATTGATAACATCAGATTCACAGCTTGACCTAGTGTTTGAGTTTTAAATTGAATGTTTTACGCTTGTTATTTATTCACATGGCATTGATGGGTCTTTAATGGTACTTTCACTAACGAACTCAAAGATATACTCAGTGTAAATCACTTCCTTTACAACGGCTTACGAGAGGTGTAACGCTGTAATTTACACATAAGCTTAAATTTATCATACGTAAAAAATTGTATAACTAGTTACTTGTATACAAGAAATAAATTCATACTATTTTTAATACTCGTTGCGAACAAAATCATTTTAAGATAGGTTCCCTAAAATAATTCAATTAATTCTCATTAATTCGATTATCTTGTTTCTAAGGTGTCGTGCTTCCGACGTTTCAGTCCCGGTATTATGACCATTTTCAATTTTTTTTTATTCAAGATGTATCTTAGCGATGTATTGAAGTTCAAATTCTCTGAAAGTGGTCTTAGTATCGGGATCGAAACGTCGGAAGGTTCAAAACACAATGCAGCACACACCCAAAAAATTCTAATAACAACGGCTGCCAAAGCCTACAAACAGATTTAACCTCGTTTAAAAATTAAAATTAAAAGATTTTTTAGTTACAATGTTATGCGCGTCGAAATTTTTATGAAAAAACCATTAATTATTCGCTGACTATGGCGACCCACTGGCAATGATATAAAATATCATTAAATTTAATATATTTTTATATCAAAATGTCAACGCACTGGGTGTGTGTATAAAAACAAATTGGCTAAATAACTATTAAGCTAAAGATAATTTTTAATTTTAATGTATAATTGATTCATAGATTTTATGATAAAATAAGTGATCTTTCTACACCAATTCGGAATATTTTTCTAATATAACCGCATTTGTCTAAAAACAATAAAATGATAAGCAAAACGGATTTTTATATGATTTCTTTCTCAAGTTTCAACGTTTCAGTATATATTTTATAAATTTTTTTTATTTTATATTTTCATGAGTTTATAATATAAATTATAGTTTCGAATTGCAGGTACGAATTATGTTAATTCTTATTATCTGATTAAAATCAGGTTATTTTATAAAATGAAGCGTTAAAACTAGTTATCATCATATTGTGAAATAGACAAAGCACATTTTTTCACTAAGCTGGGTTTCATTCTTTAATGTCCACCTTTGAAGATAAATCGAAACGAGAATGAAATATGGTTTATATTTAATTTTTGTGCAAGATCGCAGTTTTAATTAAATTATTTTTCAATATTTGCAACGTTAATACATTAAATATACACATTGCCATATAAAATTAAGTAAACTAGGATTTGTCAATATCCGAATAAAAAATGTGTGGCATTAAATTTATCATTTTATAATATATCAAAAATATCAAATTTCTATATTTTATTTGCGAATATATATGTAATTAAGTTAAACTTTGAATCACTTCAGATTCAATTATTGTTTAGTATTTGGTTTATTTTAAGTATTTATTCCTTATAATACAATGCAAAGATATGAGAACAGCTCTGTTGAGTAGTTTGAATAAATTAAAAAATAATTTCTTAGAATATGGTTGCAAGCTTTTAAAGAAACCACAATATTTTTGAAAAAATATTTTATGTCTTTCTTGTTTAACATTTAACAACTATTACATTTAATAGCCCAATAATTTTCATTTATACTTTATATAAACATTTTTTTTTAATTTTAATTTATTCAAACTGCTGTGAGAGCATTTGGAAATTCCTATTGTCAAGAAGATGTTGAGACTTTGAATTAGCTTAATTTTAAACCTGTTAGCCAATTTCCTGCATTGATGCATGCTAAGATGTTTATTATATTTTATAAGGTAGTCTAGTAAATGTGTGATTTGTAGAGTTTTACCTTTATTTTTTACTGTACCTTCTTCTTGAATACTTATCCAAGCAATATATTTACAATTACATTAGTTTAAAAGCTTTATTAGAAATTTTAAATCTTCGTGTTATAGAGGACTCGAGTTGATCTTAATGACCAAGGCTATTGATTTTTGTATTTTAACTAAACATTGTAATACAAATACTAAGTATATAACATATTTTAAAAATATACGATATCTACACCAACAAATAGACTGATGTGTCAAAATAACAATAAAAATAAAAATATTTTCTTTTTTTGCTAATTCAAATAAAATATATAAAATTCAACAAATAAAACTAGGCAATTAAAAATTCAAAAAAATAGAAACAGTAGTCATTTCAAACACATAAACGTTGCTATTAATATTCCTTAAAAAAAATGTGTAAATATTCAATACTAAATATTAATTTGAAATCAAATCTACAAACTGTCACATATTTGTAATATTGCTTGTTAAATAAATAATTTATAAAACAGTGAACCAAAAAATATTTATCATCAATCAATAGTTGCAACTGTGTGTATTTATAATTTATAGAAACCAGAATATAAAGATATATATATATTTGGAAAAAAACCTATGCTCAAAAGCTATTTTGCATACATTTCATAACGTTATGAGGAAATTTTTTTTAAATTTAAAAAATATTGTTTTTGCTAGAAGCTATGTTAAGAAATTATAAAAATAATTTATAGGTACACAAAATAACTATGATAAATCATTTTGCATACATTGATTCCATTTTAAACAATCAAATACACATTCGTCTTGAATTTATGGCATTTTGATATAAATTTACCTGAACGGTCTTAATTAAATCAACATTTTATTCAAATTAGAAAAGTGGGCAGACCAAATGCTCAGCCATTTAAAAATATTATTTTGAATAAATTAAAATAAAATAAAAAAGAAGCAATAATATCACACGCTAAATAATTGAGGTGACCAAATATTTAATTATGTTTTCCGAAAACATCTAATTTTGATGATTTATGACGTCAACTGCTCATGGTCTAGTGATCAAAAGCCATTGAGTTAATCGAAAGAAATTGGCCTGGGCCTTTCTATTCACTTAGCATTAATGCAACGAATATTTTTGCGAAGAGTAAATTAACATTTTTTTCAATTACGAGAAATAATTGCATGCACGTTAAAAGTGATTTCAGAAAAATTGTTTTGCATAGTGTCAATGCTTTTGGGATACTTTCCCTGAAGTTCCTGAAAGACGGTGCGAAACGTTTGAAGACAAAATTGTAGTAGTAGCAGTCAGTAGCGTAGCTTAACACCCAAGATGCCTCAAAATCGTCTTTAATGTTCACATAAGAGCATAGCGAAGAGTAAATTAACATTTTTTTTAATTACAGGAAATAATAGCATGCACGTTAAAAGTGCTTTCAGAAAAATTGTTTTGCATAGTGTCAATGCTTTTGCGATACTTTCCCTGAAGTTCCTGAAAGACGGTGCGAAACGTTTGAAGACAAAATTGTAGTAGCAGTCAGTAGCTTAACACCTAAGATGCCTCAAAATCGTCTTTCTTCTCAAATGTTCACCTAAGAGCATAAAAAGAGCACAGGCATATTTCCAAATAGGCAAGTTTCCTCATAATTAATCTGGCCAATAAAGCAGTGCGATTGGCTTCGATGCATCCGAGAAGCGAGGCGGCCAGTCTCGGGAGGGGTCAAGGGTCAACACACTCGCCTGGCATAAGACCGTTGCGAAACCGACGAGACCATTGTGGCTGCCAAAAAACCCAGCTGCCTCATCCGTAGTGCTGTGCCTGCGCGCAACACCACGACCTTTCACGATTGTAAATAATTAAATTATTGAACTGCACTAAATATTCAAAATATATAAAATTTAAAATATTTTTCTCCAAGTGCCCCTCAGAGGAGATAAGCGAAATATATTTATCCTATCTTGTAAATTCGGCTGTACTCCCGACTTCTGAATTTCGCATCCACCTCTTCGAATCCCTCTTTTTACTCAAATATTTCAGTGGGATATGTTTTAACACATTTTTGCAGAAATATCTAAGGAAGATTTTTAAGCGGATGCTTTTTTTTTTTTTTAAAAATCCGTTAAAGTAATTTTGAAATTTTGAGCAAAACAACGTTTTCAATAAAATATGTTTTTTTTAAATATTTCTTGGGCGCTATATCAAATTTATTTTATTTAACTTTCCTTAAGATAACCCATTTTAAGAGTGACATATCAGACACAAAAATAAAAACATATTTTATGAACAACTGCAAATATGTAATATAATTTTCTATTCAAAATTATAAGTAAAACTAACATCAAAATCATTAAGTAATATAGGTTGTTTTAAGCGCCAACGCGCTTTTGAGTTTCACATAATAAATAAAGAGGCAATTCGGTTATTTCGAATATCAGTATGTGGGTCATTGAGACCATCCATCATAGAACATAGTGCCGTGAATCAGTCAGTTTACTCATCTCTAAAACCCAGTCGAAATGACTAACCGAGAAACAGACATTTCTGTTGTAATCCACTTTGCGTCCAACAGCCGTGCCATATGTAAATGTTACAGCCGGTTGTCACGCAACTTTACCGTGTCCTGATGGATCAGATGAATATTAGGATCTTTCACAGTAATCCAGTGAAACTTTAAACAAATACACTCCAGGATTTCAATAAAGGTTGTATATACATGGTAGAGTCAGTTGTCGTGCAATCTCTTTATGTCCTGAAAATTGAAGTGAATAATAATATTTTTCACACTGCAGTTTTATATCATTCAAGAAATATAATATTCAGCACAACAGAAAAATTACCTGTTTGTTTAAAATTTTTATTCTAATATACAACAACATTATGATAATATTCATGCTTACTTTCATTTAATTTAATATCAACTGACATTTTATTAATATCCAAAAACATAAATAAAAAAAAACCATTCTTTTCCTTTCTCTATACACGCAGTTGTGACTTGTTTATTTGCTACAAGTGTTTATTTTAAAATGAATATTTTAAACAATTAATAAATCTATTTTATACGATTTCTATGAAATCAGTTTTGTGACATATCATGGAAATAGCTGCATTTTAATTCAAATCCTATTTTTGAATCTCTGGGTTGTTTTATTCCTAATAAGTTTTTTATATTATCTGATTATCCGTTGATTTTTTAATTATAATCTCTTAACTTTATTCTACTTTATAACATTATTTTCAATGCTTTAGTTATTTTCTGCTTAATTGTAAAACAAAATTTCAGATATTTTTTTATATTTAAAATTATGGTTAATTTTTTTTCTACCCTTAACAAATAAGTAACAATAAAACGTCTAACAAGATTTTTTTTCATAAAGTGTGAGGTCTTCCGCCTTTATATAAATATATGATATTTTAAAGTGAAGTGTTTTATGAACCATTAAGGATACTTAAGAAGTTCGTATTATATTTTAAAAATTATAATCATTTTTATTTTTCATAGCCTAGTACAGCGACATATTGCGATTTTTTTTATTTAAATAGAATAACAAACACTTGAACTAATGCGATTGCAGTGTAATTTAATTGCTTTGAAGTGTTGAACCTTAATAAGCTCCCAAACTAACGACATATCCAAATATATAATCATTTTTCTTACAAACAGAAATGGATTTTCAATAATAAATTCTAACAGCATACAGCAGGGTCATTAGACTTATCATTTCGCTGTCATGCAATGTATATTCATGCTTAATAGACATTTCAATGTTGTCATGTTTGCACTGATTAATTATAAATATATGATATAATTTTTTCACCCTTGAAAATACTTATACCAGAATAAAATTAACTAACAAAACTATGTGTCACATTGATAATTTTATATATATTCTATTGGTATAGTACTGTCTTAAAATATGTCGTTTTTAAAAGAAAAAGGGGGATGCATAAGAGGTATTTTCTATGAAATGATAACCCTCAAAGGCACTATATAAAAATATTGCCTTCGAAGAAATCTTCTCATAGGCAATCAAATGCAATCATATATATGTTGAAAACAAATATTATAAAATATTAACGAAATTATTCATATATTCTATTGACTTACAAAATAAACTGCTTCATCTTGTCCTTGATTATTTTATTTAGTGAGTATTTATTATTCGACTTTCGTAATAGTTTTTTTTTTCTTTTGTGTTTTATTTAAAAATGCAAATAGATAAAAAAATAATTTATTCCGGTAATATCAATAGTATAGAATTAATTAAATGCGAATAAGTCATTATCAAAATATACGTAAATCATAATTAAATAGGGTAATTTTTAAATAAATTATATTATTAGATTTATATTGCATTTTAATGTGATAATCTTTATTATTGATATTTCATATAAAAATCTATTGTTTTATAGTAACTCATAAAACATCCAAATTATTATTAAAGACACTATAAAAGTAGGTGACTGCATGCAGAAAATGTGGTTTATCATGATGTTTAAAATAAGATTCAATTTTTACGTCTCAGGCACATGATTTTTTCAGAAAAAAATTCAAATGCCTCAAGGCAATTATTTCAGATTATTTTATATTTATATATAAGAATTTCAAACGGTAATAGATAGTGTAATTTTTTTATTGCTGCCACATAATTAAAGCAATGATTTTAATGAAACGTTGAACTTTATCAAAACTGTATTTCTTAATGAATATGTGGTAAGATATTTAACAGATTACTACTACTAAAAATCACAATTAAAAATGCTCTTATCAAAAGGAGTGGAAATAAGATAATATATTCAATAATTTTATTGGTTAAATATTGATCATTACATCATACTTTATGCACATTTATAAAACGTCAAAGTCACAATGAAATCTAGACATTTTATTATTTGTTTAATTATTTTTATTTTATTAGGAATTTTCGCATATTACATAATGCATATTTTTATTTGTATGTTAATTTTATATAAAAACTATTTGCATATCAAATGATCAAAACATATATTGATGTTATTTTTTCAAGACCATGCTCTGACTTCAATTGGTTTTTTATACTGGTATTATATTTAAGCAACTTAATCCAATTCAATATTTAAATTATTAATTTAATTGAAAATTTATATATACCTACACATATATGTTACTGAAGAAAATATATGTGATTTAATATTCTTTTAATTCTTTTTTAATATTTTCATTTAGACAAATCTTAAAAGCTGTCGTTCATTGCTCATGCATAATTTAATTAACAAAAAATAGGAACTGAATGTATATTGTGTAAAAAACTTTATACATATCAGAAAATAGTTTTGATATGAATCTGCGGTTATAATCAGATAACAAAACATTTAGTTTCTGATAAATGAAGTGACCAATCTCATTTCTCATTGATATAAAAGTTAGATAAAGTCAAAAAATAAAACTTTTGTATTGATAAGAGAAATGCAACTTGATTAAACAATATCCAACATATTATGTGATGCAAATAAAAACTTTATTAAAAATGCATTCGTTAACAATCGGAAGTGTTCTCTTTGCATGCAATTATTACGCTTTATCGATTCGGTCTGAATGTACATTGATAACGTTGCATACCACTTTTTTTTTCAAATATTTAGTTATATTACAACCAAACACATAATTTTTATTGCGTGTATAATTAAAACAAGAAGAACTCAAGCCTAAAAAAATCAACGTTCAAATAGGAATTCAATATATACCAAATTAAATCAATTTGCGAAAATAAATGCCAGAAAAATAATCATGCTTTTTATAGAAATTAAAAAGACTTCAACTTTTTTATTGGAACAAATCGCACATATCCTGTTTCGATATACTTTTTTTTCTTATTTCTTGGGTGTTAAGCTGCTTAATGTTTCCAGAACTACGTTTCTGTACCTTTTCAGGGATTGTATAAGAAATTTTTGAAGAATCAAATCATTATTAACAACTACTGCCAAAATCTAAACCTAAATCCGTGCATATATAAATATTCTATATATTTACTTTAAATTAAACAAAAAGTATAAAATAATTAATATTTTCAAATAAATTGTTATAAACAATACCCGATAAATATAAAAGCATTTCCTGGGACTTTAATTGTGCGAATTCGTTTTGTGCTACCGAGTCAACGATCGGCCCAACACTAAGTTTCACGGTAAATTTAATATGCAAATAATCTTAGAATAAATATTAATTACATCTAACATATCTCGCAATTGTTTTTAAAGCTATTTAAAAATCATTTAACATGCATTTCAACTCTCAACCATTACGATATTTAGTTTATAGTGAGTCTGAAATTATCTTACAAAACGATTTAATACTTACAAAGTTATGCCTTATTTTAGTTAAGTTAAATATATTAGTACTTGGATATATGTTAGTTAGAATTTTTAGTTTTTAGTCTCAGTACTATGGGCAATTTTAAAGATTTTATCTCTGAAGATACACAATAGCCAAGAACAAAGTAAATCTATAATAATGTTTGCCAAAGTTTTTGACTACATCTTAATTGTAATTGTAAAATTAAATCTATTCATTATATTTTTTTGTAAACAGATATCCTAGATATTTTTTTTGAAGAAACAGTAAAAACCATGTTTAGTTTATACGCATACTAAATATGGCTTAGCTCGAATAAGACGATGTTTTTAAATATATTTAAAAAAACGAGACTTATCGAGAAAGTAAAATAAATCACTTTGTGGTACACTTTTATTAATGATTTAAGTTAATGCTTTGTTATAACTTGACATTATTTTTATGATATATCAGAACAATTACAGAACATAAACAGAACAATTACAGTAAAATTTCTTTCGCCTTACAGAAGCTACTTCAAAGCCGCCGATATTAAATATTTCATAATTGTATATCAAGTATTCTCTTCATAGATCTGATATTAAGTTATAAAAAAAATATTAAAACAATAATACACATAAATATTTAAAAAGATGGATAAAGACAAACTTCTGCTGAAAATAAGCTAACGTTCTCAAGTCTCAAAAAACGAAACTTTGCAGTGTTTTCAGAGAGTCAGTAGTCAATTTTTCCATTTGTCGTTTTAGGAAATCGAAGGGAAAATATTTTTTATTTTTTTATAATAACAAAAAACGGCCATATTTTATTTGATTAGTAGGACATCGAGAATGTAATGTAATATTGTTTGAACATACGACCATGAATACTATAGATGTATACCTCGCCGGATTCAATTAAAATTAATGCAGTCACGTTGATATTACAGTGCTTGGAACGTCTGAAGTCGATTCCAGGGGCAGGGGCTCATGACTTCTGTAGACGCAATAATTTTTTTTTATGGAAATAGTTAAGTTGAATAAAAATATTGGTAGTTGATTCACTTATAAAACGACGAGAAAATTCCCCAAAAACTTTTTTAAGACACTAGTGGGAAACCAACCTATATTTCCCGTTTCCTAGTTAATTTTATTTTTGTCAAACCATTAAAAATAAAATTATCATCATTGGTAGCTTATTTGTTATTTATATATATTATATATGTCTATATTAGTTATAGTTATTTACAATAAAGCACAATATAAGAATGTTAAATATTCAGTTGTTTGGAAATACTAGATCCGTAATTATTTGTCAAATAACATGCTGCTAAAAATTTTAGTCCAGAATTTCAGTTGGTCGGAATGCTTCAATCCATTAAATGTTTCAAATAAATTAAAAACATGATACAAGCATTTGTCAGCGGCATGCAGAAATATTGAATCTGAATTAAACTATTCATTATTTTTTTTATTACATTTTTAGTGATATTTTCAGACTCACTAGACACTGTTAAAAAATATTTAAAGCCTTAATCTAATCTGTTCCTACAGTTAGTTTTTGATTCAATCGCGCCATGAGGACAGTCGTAAGCAAGGAGACAATGGTGTATCCCTGATCTCTGACTCCACATGCAGAAGCAGACGATAACGCACCAGAGAAGTGATTTAGACTGGTCTTTCTAAAGACTACGTCTCCGGAGACCACTTTCAAGGCCTCGACTTGGCCTTGAGACTAGGGTCTGGAGTATTGAATCACGAAAATTACTTAAAACAGATTTTTTTTGTTTTAAAGTTCTTTGTGTTTAATTTTTTTTAATTTTCAATTCATAAAGTAAAACAATAAAGACGTGCACATACTCTACTGTGGCTTTTTTTTACAATATTTAATATTTAAAATTATTAAATGATTTTACCTAAAGCAATGTTTTAATGCTTCTTATGTTGATGATTATATGATACTGATTGGAATTTAACTTAATTTAACTGATTGACTTATTGACAACGTTTAAAATGTCATGACAAACAATTAATTTGATATTTTGTTATTGATTGAAATGAAAATGGTTGCACATATAAACATACCTAAATTTGCTACAATTTAAAAAAAGTTTATTGTAGTAATGATAAATTTAAAACGTCATTTAAGGTTAAATATCGTATACATTTTTAGGGAGCTTTTAATTTGTAATAATTTATACTTTTCATAAAAAATCGAAACAAAGTCTCAGGATGAAGCCATCAAGTCAACCATTTATTCAACTAAATAATTATTCCAGGCATAAGAAAATTTTAATAATTAATTCGGACGTGATGATTGATATATATTTTTTTGCGATTATGATGTGTTGTAAATATTTCAGCATTTTGTTGGACCCTTCTTTAGGTCCTTAAAAAGGGCATCTTTGACCCTGTGAATACCATTTAAGTAATATTAATTCTACGACCATGACCTTTACCGTATAATCGACCGATTAAAGGACTTAGCAATTTTTTATAATGCATGAAGGAAACTGCTTCATGGTCCAGTGGCTAATGTGTTTTCTTGTAGACAGTAGAGACGTGGGTTCGAACCGCGATAAAAAAAAGGTTTTTTGATATTGTCATATTATATCTAGGTTCTAAGGGAAGAAAAATGTTTTGAAAAATTAACGCAGAAATCGCTTTTGAATATTTCCTACTCCATACCTACTTGCTTTTTATCTTGTGGTTCTACTTTTTATGTTTTCGGATGACTTTGGATTTTGAAACATACATATCATCAATTTCAAAAATACAAAAAGTAGTAAAAAAAATATTATTACAACAATCACCAATTACATCATTTATCATCGACCACTAAAATATTTAATGTATATTTATTATAATTAGAAGTTATTTTTTCGTAGATTTTGTTTTATCGATTTTTATGTTTGGCTTACTATTGTTGATTTATGTTTAAGTTATTTGTGCCCGAGAATTAATTTAAATATCCTTAAAAAATATGTATATTAACAATTTATATTTTAATATACAGGATGCTGTCTGATTAAATAATTATTACGTTCTGAGGTGAGCAAGTACGTTTAATGATGATGCGTCTCACAGATGCGTCTTACAAGTTTTTATAAAATATTATTTTCAGAAAAAACAAAACCAATATAAATTTCCGGGAAAAAATAGTAATACAATTTTAAAGACAAACTCAATAGTTTTATTTGGATTATAAAAAAAAAGTAGATTTAAAGTGGTCATTATATGATAAATTATCTATCAAATATTGTGTATTTATTTTTATTTCAAATTTTCCTACTCTCTTGGTAAATTTATCCTGTCTATTCTATTAAAAAAACCTCATAGTTCTTGATTTATTTGCGAATATTATGTTAATAACAGAACGCCAAATACTGGGTTAAACACACAGTAGCAATGTGATAAAATATTTAATGCGGTCTCTTATTGAATTAAACATCAAAATATTCACATTCACAATATTCACATTCGATTGAACTTTAAATGTAAATCTAATTTCTACACAAAATAAATTTACACAGAAGAAAAAAAAATTTGATTCGGTCCCTAATTGAATAATAAGTAGCCTGTGATTCTCACAGTACTCACATTCTTTCAACGGAACGTCAAAAATTGACATGAACTTTAAATGTAAATCTATTTATAACAGGACGTCAAAGACGGGGTTAAAATTCACACAGAAGAAATATTAAAAAATATGATAAAATATTCGATGCGGTCCTTAATTAAAATATATAAAAGCCTGTGAATCTCACAGTACGTAAATTCTTTCATCGGAGCTTCTCGAACCTTGACCTTTGGGTATTGAGTGATTGATTTATATTTCCATAGTAATGGCTCCGTGCTGACCCCAGAGGAACAATACACACAATCATTATTTTTTACACATCTTTATCTCGATTCGCTGTCGAAATTAGAAGCCTCCTCCGACAATAATCCATATATTTCGCTGCTTTCGATTAATGAACGTGCGTTTATTTCGTGCTATTTATATATATTATGACATTGGAAAAAAAATATCACGTTTATAATGAGCGTCATTTGTGAATATTAAAACACGACGCCGAGTATTTTTTTAAAAATTTATATTTATAACAAATTTGATATATCACATTTACAGTGGGTTTACAGTAGCTGGTTCTTTGAAAAAGCAGATGCAATTGAGAAAGCTGCTATATTTGAAAAAACACGGTTTTTCTTTAATTAATTATTCCTACAGTCTCTTTTGGTATCTTTGTTAGCTGTAACATATTTTTGCCGGTTAACTAGTGACTTAAGATAGTTAAGATAGATATGAAACAATTTAAATATTTTTTTATCAAGCGGTTTCGGCTTTTCATGTTCTGTCCATATTCATTGATTAATAAATATAAATAATAAATAATTAATGCCATGATGCGTTTTCATGAAATGCACTGGTGAGTCGGATAATTGATTAAGGTTGTGTACTACGGAAAGGAAAATTCCAAACTGATGTTATTTGGGCTTACACGTGTTTCAGATTGATCAAAAGATTATTTGTATTTACATTGCATTAGACAATTAAACTTAATTTTCTTTAAAAAAATCTACGATCTACTAAATCAACATATCATTTATGTAAACAAAAATAGTTATTTCAAGAAATGATTAAAATATTACTGTTTATTCTAAAATTAAGAATAATTATTTTAATTTTAATCTGTAATCTTAAAATCATGTGACAAATGGGTTGTATTATATTAAATTTATGTAAATTAAAAAAAAGCATTCGAACAAGCTCTGGGAATTATTCTTGTGGAATATATAAGTGTTTATAAAGAACCAAGTCTCTTTTAAGAATCGTATTTAATAATTGAGAGAAAAATAAATAACAAAAATACGAGGCATTGAAAATTTCTGATCGGAATCTTTGGACGAGGAAATCTATATTTTTAATTTTTCCAGGGTTGTATCAGATTGGGATTCTGTGTTTTTTTAAGGGTGTAAATCTAAGTAAGTAAGTAATCTAAGTAAGCGTCTAGCCACTGTAAAACGAAATAGTTTTGATGACAAATAAGCTAGTACATGTCGTCATAAAGTGATCTAACTCGTGTGAATAATTTATTATCAGATATTCAAAACAATCAGGTGATAATTTAACAAATCAATTTCGCACTTTTCGGACTTGTAATGCAAGCAAAGTGCCTCTGTCTCTTGGGAAAAGATGTGCATTAACTAATACAAATTACAATTCGTATGGCACAGAGAGGTTGTGCAAGTCATTACCTATAATTTAAATTTTTTTTCTTTTTTTTTAAATTTATTATTATTATTTATAATGTCCCAAACATTTTTGAGTTTTTTTAAAGAAAAATTTATATGCCTCATGGAGTTTTGTTTGGTTTATCATTTATATTCGATTTTGTTTTCTACAACTGATTCTCGTAATGAATACTTGTCGAATGAGATCGAGGATATGTGGTGATGCTATTTGACACAGGTAGAAACACTCCTCCGATTGTTACAGGTAATGATTGTCTCCAGTATTTAATCAGAAGCCGCATTGAATACCCTTTGTGCAACGGATGATTGAATCCTGAAACTAGCAATTAAATGTAATATACTATAACTGCCAATGTTAAATAATTTACTTAATAAATACACCTGTATATGACAAGTGTCGTTATCTTTTAAACGTGTTTATTTATATACTATATGTGTTTGATACATTTTAATATACCATTATTAATATTCAAAAGTTTACTCTTACACATTTTTTATTGATTTTAGGGATTGGAAAATATTACTTTTTTATATTAGTATCGTATACATTTCATATACTTTATGTAATAAAATAAATTCTACTTTAATATTTTTTAAAAAATATATAGAGATAACTTATATGTTTGTTGATTTTGGGGATTGGATGCATGGCGTGGATGTTTTCTACTGTCGATATATCTCATCTCGACCCATTCAACATCTCCCGGCTCTTGCAGTTTGGCACTAAGATTCTTTCGACCACCGTAGTTCTGTAACCAAACGAGAATTTGAATAGGGATATGCAAGTGTGTAATAAAAGTTTCACTATACGAAAACACTTTTGACCTATTCAAAGTAAAAATGCAGTATTTTGTCTTGTATTCTGTATCCAATTATCATACGCAAATAATTGATATTTTATGAATTTGTATTAAGATTTATTGTGCTTGTTTACAGTTTTCTCAGAACATTATCTGAATAATGCATTTATTATTATTTAAAGCAGTAAGCGTACGGGATAACTCCGCACAACTGACTATAAGTGATTTTTCCACATGTTAGTTATTATTTGTGACCGGTTTCGAGTGAGTGAGGATTTTTCAACAACAAGCAATTAAGCGAACAATTGTTGAAGGGAATGGTATTGGTAGTTAGAGAGAGAGAGAGATGTAGTGATTGTTGGAGTGAAAGTGATGTTTTTTGTTCTCCTGCTATAATAAAAATAAAAATTATTATGAGGAAAAATTACTCAAGTACATAAGTTATAATAGTATTCTACTATATGTATATTTGATTTTTGTGAAGACCGTCACAGTAAGTGCGATTTTTGCCTATACAGGTTTTACTAATGATTGATATGATTAAGTATATCTTTTCACACATCGAAAAATGATTAAAGAAACTCTCAGTTGGTTCACGTTAAGTACGAGTGGATCGTTAGCAAAATTGGTTAAACGCACCGGCCGTGTAAGCTTGGGGATGCGGGTTCCAATCCCGCACAAGTCACGTTGATATTTTTTTGAGAGTTGAGAGTTTCTTTGAGGTATTTTACTAATTTAAAAAAAATTATTACTTTTTTTTGCAAACTTTCGAGGTCGGTCGCGGTCACTTGTCGGTAGTGCCGTCTCGCGTGCAGGCTGCCTGAAACTCGCGATACGCTCAAAATATCTTTCAGGCGCTTCTCCGCGACCTTGTGGGGTCCCTCCCCCCTCCCCCTCCCCCCTAAGCGGCGCGGCTAGGGGAGGGGGGATGTCTGTCCTCTATAAGTACAGCGCGCCGTGTCCCGGGCCGCGTAGTCCGCGCAGTCCGCCCGCCCCGCCCGCCGGCCCTCTGCGCATCGCGCCACCCCGGCCACGCCCCCGCCCCGGCCACGCCGCCCCCCGGCCACGCCGCCCCCCGGCCACGCCGCTCCCCGGCCACGCCGCCCCCCGGCCACGCCGCTCCCCGGCCACGCCGCCCCGCGCGGAACCCGCGAAAGCCCGTGAAAAGTGACAGCGCTTTTTTCAATATATTTCAGCGAACGAACTGAGTGTTATTGGTGTGGCGCCGATTTTGTGGTTTTGTAGACTCGCCGTGTCTTATTCTTCCTTCAGTTGGATAGTGAACTTCTCATATAAGTAAGTAGTTTATAATTTTTTTTTTCAGGTATCAATTTTGTATAACGGACCCATTTGGGGAAGGTGGTGCCCGTTATATAAAAATAGGTATAATTTTTTTTTTTTTTTTTGTAAATGCACTGTATGTATTTAGATATACATAAAAAAATACGAAATCTCATTTAAATTTTTTACATTTTCGCATTTAAAACGTTTTTATTTTTTTTACATTTGACCGGATTTTTTGTCCGCTATATCCGAAGTCCGTTAAATAGCGGTCCGTTATATCGAGGTTTTACTGTACTCAACTCTTCGATTTCTAAATTGTTTCTGTCCTTATGATGATTAGGACAGAAACCATTTGGCTATAAAAAAAAACATATTTTTTGTGAAAAATAAAAATCACAGATTTATTAATATTAAATGATAGTTTTAAATTGAATTTAAACATGTATCACGAAAAATACACATTAAAAATTTAAGCGAAAATTGATTAAATCTACACTTTTAGTACTAAAAAATATGTTTTTTTTTTAATGTGGTCATATTAATAAATACTACATAACAAACCGAATATAATTTTTAAATATCTCATTGATAAATCTATATATTCCCTTTGAATAATTCAAATCATTGATTAAACGTAATAACTCCATAAACATACTTTTATAAGGATACAGCTTTTATATGTTATTTCAAATAATGGTCAATAAAATAAACCATTTAAGGAAAAATGAATTATTCACTATGGATCTGCCTTTAATTGTATACGATTCGTGTACTTGTAACAACCTGTAATTATTTATAAAAGAAAATCTTAGTAAATAATGCATTTATTGGAAAAAATCAATATGCCAACGGTCAAAATAATCGCTTTCGGTTTTAAAACGAGAATGTTGTTAGCTGTTAGAAGTTTTGTATTATTTACAACAGGTGTGGACAAGTAAAGAAGCGTGGATTATTTTTTATCTTGTATAATCGCTGTGCTTACAAATTAATTTAATTTGAAGCCTGGTAATAAAATATATAAGATGGTTTTTGAAGATAATCAGAAAACGAAATTTATAGAATGCTGTTTTAAGAATGTGTATTGTGAACAGTGAAAAAATTTAAAGAAAATTATTTAATTAAAAAATATTAATATGAAAACTGTTTTTTTTATTTCAAATACATTTTTTGACTATGAAATATTTATTTTAAAGATAATGTTTAATGCAACCCCGAGTATATTTCAAACAAAAGTTTTTTTTATACAATTTTTTTTCTTATCGTTTCATGCGTGAATAGATTTACTTAAAAATAAAAAGCAACAATAAAACTTTCAGGCATGTTGAGAAGTATTTTCAACCGTTATTAAAAGTATATTTACAGCTCAATATCCGAGTAACAAAATCAACTCAGTAAACTTCCAAATAATCAGTCAGTCACATACATCGAGTGTCTCGTTTCCTCAAAAACCCGGCGGACCTCTCTCGGGGTCTGATATAATACGAAGCCGTGAGACTGAGTTGTTTCGCAATCGAAATCTTCGGAGAGAAACGAAAGTGAAGACGGTCTCCGCACCTGACAATGGTGGAGCCTGCACGCACCGCCCGCGGTTACCTCAACAGGTGTACTCATTACAGTAGCCTAATTCCGCAGGTAATTAAACCCATAACTCGGATGTAAACACGGAGAGACTTCCAGCCTACACGACCGTTTAGTTTTATTTGCTGCACTAAGCTTAGCTATTCTGATAAATTAGTTCGCATATTTACTTAAATGCTTAAAAAATAATTTGATTCGGTTTTGGGCCACTATAGGTTTTAGTTCCTCTGACGATTTGGTCCCCGAGCTAAGATCATCTTCAGGTTGAGTTTTAAGCAACTCAACACCCAAGATACAGAATCAACTCAAAACAAACGTTGCTAAAGCCTACGAACATGCTGAGATTCAAAATTAATTTTTTCTTGTATTTTTAAGGTTGAAATATAATAAATATATTTTTTTGCATCAATTTAAAATTATTATTTTTGATATCCATAAACGCAAAATGAGTTCTCCTTTTGGAATATATTCAAAGTAAGTAATATATTTCAGTCAAAAATCAGCAAATTACTATGTAAATAATTTAAGTTCTTTGAATTCAATTTTATATTTATACATAAAATCAATTTTGTGTGTCGGTTCGGTATTTTTATTTTCAATAGCGTAATGCGTAAATATTGGTTTTAAATATTCTTGTCAAGGATTCGAGTATTTACTCAACAAACTTTAATTCTTGCATCCGGATTCACGATGACATTTGAGTTTAATTTTCGTGACCTTTTTTTTGGTTAACTGAATGTGAAAATTACAATTACTATGCAATTATCCGCCCACATTATTCGCCATGCAAAAAGATAAAATCGTTAAATTATGTGTTTTGAAAATCTCACAACGCACTTATATATATAAATATACAAATATTTATTATATTATAAACATAACAACTTGTTTTTTATGATAATAATTGGCTTTGAATAAAATCAACGCTATACCTGATTAAGTGATCGTATTAATTATATTTATATTATATATATTTTTTAAATTTTTTAATACAAATGGTGCTAATCGTATCCAAAAAGACTTGACATCAAATCCAGACCACTAAATAAATAAATATTCAACATTTATTAATGTTATATTAACTATTGTTTTATATTAATTTAAGGAGAATACTTATAAAACGATTTACTTAATTTATTTTTAAAGCGTTTACCTTGTAAATATATTATGATTCAATGAATATTGGGGTTTAAATTATCAAAATAAAATTAAACAAAATAATTTAAAATTGGAGGAAAAAAAAAACACAATGTTTTATACTTTTTATGTATTAAAATAAATTTTATATTTATTTAGGTGTACATATTATCCGAGCAATTTTTTTTCTTTAACAATTTATAAACTAATTATTTAGTCTTTTTATTGTTTTTGTCTTATATTTTTCTATATTAAGTAATTTGACGAAATTATAAAAATTTCTAAGAGCAGTTATCTAACATTTTTGCATAATTTAACAATGAAGCCATAAAACCACATGAAAACTTGAATTAACAAAAAGTTGGCGCCATTCGGAGAATTTAGCAAATTACTGCAACTTGCTCAGGTTTTTCGCATTTATTTAAAAATATCTTGTAGTTTAGCAACAACGTACAAATTAACTGTTTCGATTAAAAAAAACAATAGAGAATAAACAATAAATCATAAAAAGATATCTTCACCGATCTTACGTGTATAACAATGACCTTATGTAAAAATATATTTGATAAAAAAAACATTCGCTATTGTAACATTTTTAATTTTACCACAAAAACGTTGTTAGGTTTTAAATAATTTGTATAAACACAAAAATAATTAATTACATATCAAACATGATATATTATTTAAGCATTAAACATGCAGTAATTTACCACAACTTTTTTGGTTTTTAAGGTGTTTTTATAAATAGCATTAATAATTTATACTCCCACTGAATAGGATTTTTATAATGTTTATAATTTAACTGCATCATGATATATTTGTCGTAAAACAATATAAGTGTATGCTTCTACAATAATTATCTTGTTTTACAGTTTTAATTTTTTTTTAATATATAAGATTTTAAAAGAAATAAAGCAATTATTTCTTGAAAAAGCTAGGCATTTCGAGTTATCTTTTATGAGAATGTAGATATAATTTTTACTATGGTAAATTTATTTTTTTACAAAACAAATCGTTTGAACTTATAAATATAGAATTTTAAATTATATAAAGTTTATTTGAAAAATAATTAGAAATTTTCTAACAGAATATTCTATATTTTACTATAACCTTTTAAAGGTGTGACTAATTTACAAAGAATGATAATTTCAACTATCAAGTCAATCCAAAACAATTCGAGTAATATAAAAAGCTTACTAGTACACGCGATGGGTAATTTTTTTGCCATCATTATCTGTGTCTGTCTAACTTCGTGTGAAATTAAAAGCATTTTTTTAAATTATGTTGTTAACAGCTTAAATGTCGGTTATTAAATCACTATTTTAAATCCCGAAAACTTTACAAAAAAATATGAAAGCTATCTAAAGATACCCAGAATATCGAATCTCTATATCTCGATTCCGTTGTATAAAATAAACGATAATTCAGTACTTCTGTTTCAAGCATTGAATATAAATCAAGATTTGACGTTACTAAGCACTTAAATATAAAATCAATAGACCATTTCAATGTTAATTTTTAAAATCCTAGAAAAGATTTTAAAAAATCCTTCAATTAGACTATCGTTAATGTTTAAATATTCACACGTTAACAATTAGTATATGGAGGTATTGTCTCTCTTTAAATACAAAAAAAAACACATTACGAAAATCCAGAAGGTACCATTTTACCTTTTAAAATGGACAATGAATCCTTGCGTAAATCAATAGATGAATAATATGCCATTGAATAGAAGCAACTATTTAAACAAACATTTTCATAAGAAATAAGCTTTGAGAGATGGGATGCATGAAAATTGATCCCATATTAAGTGCTAGATCTTCATATATTTTTCAAAACACTAGGAAAAATCGTAAATCATACTAACTTAACTTTCAACCCGTAATATATTATTATTTTTACAAATAAGGTAGAATTGAATTTCATATATGTTTTATAAAAGTTCGTGCCTGCGCAGAGTAATTACTACAAATTTACAACTAATTAACACGAACGAGAATATAAAATAAATGTCAAATTCGTGTAACAAGTGTGTTATAAATAATAATATATATTTTGAAACATAGATTTGCAACCAAAATTAATTTAATATATTTACAAATAAGAAATTCAATATTTTTGACCGAGAGTACTTGGTGGAATTCCATTTTAATATTTTTGAATAAAATACTTGAGTGATTTTCCACATTTTTGTTTTTATTAGTGACCGGTTTCGCCAACCTATCACGTTGGCATTATCAAACAGAGTGTTTTTGATAATGCCAACGTGAAAGGTTGGCGAAACCGGTCACTAATAAAAACAAAAATGTGGAAAATCACTCAAGTATTTTATTCAAAAATATATTTACAAATACCTGATTTTTTAAAAATAGATTTTAGTTTTATAATATTAGGATTCTATCTGATTCACGGGTTTTTTAAACGCCTGAAAAAGTCCCAACACATACTAATTAATACTCTCTAAATACGACGTATTATAAACTTAGCCAATTTGTCGGGGATAGAAAATATTTCAGCTGACATTGCGCTTCATTGCTAGTGTACATAAAACACCATTAGTTTCAATACACGGTTATTTCGTATACTGTCAATTAATTATATATTTCAGGTGATGTTATTGTCGCAGCAGCTGTGGTATTTTTTTAGAACGCGTGCCTGGCCAGAGATCTCTGTCGGTGAATAGAAGTTGTGGTGAAATAATTCGCTAAATTCAGTACAAATAAGACAATGCGGTAGAGCGGGCATGGCAAACGTAATTTGTCCCTGACGGCGCATAATTTTCACATGTGTGACTTAGTAATTCTCAACATTTATCAAACGCCAAGAAAAAATGGTGCGTGCAACCTAACCTTTGTGCGACTTGCATGATGTGAAATTTTGTCGGGATGACGATATACGCACCAGATAAATCAATACTTTCATTAAAAGAAAAACACTTTGTATGGACCCGTGCAATGTCAGTTCAAATGTAAAACTGGCTATAAATTAACTTTACGTAACTCCTTCCTTCAGATGAGTGCCTCGTTTCATTAATTATTTTGGGACCTATTTTTTATGATTTATTAATGACACCAATAAATATAGTGAGTCTAAATACACATTTCGCAGCCATGAAAGCCATGGAAAGTGGTAGATTAGCAATATAGGAATATAATCTTAAATATGTGGTAGTGCCTATCGTAAAACTCCCAACCTCTCAATCAAGAGTCAATGCATTAACCACTGAGCCAACTAGCCGAGCAAACTTGCTAGATATTTAAGTAATATAATGCAATTTAATAAAGTATTTTTACTTTATTGAAAAGGGTGAAAACCAAAACAAACTTCCTGAGGTGCGAAGCATTTTATTTATTTAAGTTGTGGTAATTATTTTCAAAATAAAACTGCCTACTTTTTATGTTATGCTCTAGGTTATGAAGTTAAAGTTTAGTGCATTTATTAAAAATATTATATTAATTAAAAAAAAAAGGCTTTTTCATTAATTTCTTACATATTGCACCAAAAGAGTTTAACGCACGGGAAAGAGGGATTCCAATTAGATTTTCGATAACGTTTCTTAGATAATTATTTCGGATCTAAAAACCGTATGGTTTTTGTGAGATTAAACCAGTTATTATATAACCGATAGAATGAATTTATTCAAATAAATTCCCATGCACAAAAACTTTAAATAAATCAGGAAATCAAAAAAGTGAGTATTGTTTTTGTTAAATAAAAGTAAGTTTTTGCTTGATAAAATCTGACCGATATTCAACAGAATTTTTGGTAAATTTAGAAATATCTTAAAAACTTTGAGTATTCTTATTGTCAGACGGGCTTACATTGTCACACTACAACTGCAAACAACAAATGACTAGAAGATTACTATATTTTGTTTATAAACGCAGTGCCTAAAGATTCCAACATTAGAACAGAAGGGTGTCACCTAGTTCAATCATTATTTAATTTATTTCCATAAATAGAGTAATATATCATTCACAAGCTACGGGAATCTAATAATTAGTTTAATTACTAAGTACCAAAAATTATTAATTGATGTTTATTTTTGTATTTATTTTCTTATATGCGAGCTGCAAGTTAAATAATGGTATACTAGCCATTTGGATTTTTAGTATTACGCTATTTAGATAGACTAAATTATTTTCAATGTCTGATTTAAATATTGCGGATGTTATACACATGATCGCTTAACTGTTATCCAACATGTACCACAAGCAAAATCATATTAAATAAGCACTTATTACAAATACAACAATGGTTTTAAATTTATTAAGGTGGTTTTATTATGAGAAATATTATATATTTGATCAAATGATAATTGAAACCATTGTCTCGATGCTGCATTGGCGGCTGCATTTCGCCATAGTTTCCCGAACGCTTTACATCATTTTCAGCAGCATGAGAACGAACTGCACTCGGGCAGATTAAAGTGATCCGTGTAGTGCGGACTTAATCACATGTGATGGATTTATTAAGTGTGGCAACCGTTTCGAAATTTTATGGAAAATGACGTCCGGAGATTGCCAGGAGAAAAAATGCCACGCGTTACATAAAAAAGCTTGCAAAATGTACTCTAAACCGTTTATTCTTATTATAATGCTAAATTAAATTTATGTTTCGCATATGAGAACAAGAAAAGTTAATTGTAATATCAGAATTATTGCATGGGGTAGATTTGTTTAGTATGACAACTGTTTTAAAATAATACAGAAAGTACGCTTTACTAGATAAAAAATAGGTAATATTGTATAAATAAATACGCACAAAAGCAGACTACTAAATGCTTTGAAATGAAGTTAAAAACAAACAAAATTAACTATTATATTTACTAAGATTTTATTTTGTATAAATAGTTTATAAAAATTCAAAGGGTCTCAAAAAAACTAGTACGTTTTAAGTAGAACTGAATATTTATTTATATATATATATATATATATATATATATATATATATATATATATATATATATATATATATATATATATATATATATATAATATATATATATATATATAAATATATATATATATACATATATATATATATATATATATATATATATATATATATAAATATATATATATTACTTATTACTTGGTGTGGATTTATAATGATAGCCAGACCATTTTTTATTTACAAACTAATGAATACTTAAGTATCTTATAATTCTCATTTATTTAAAAAAATACAGCTGAAATAATTTTATACATTTCAGATCCTTCTGTAATGTTTATTTTATAATTATTGTATATTTATAAGCATTTTAAATTCTTGTGTGCAATCTTCCTACACGTGAGACAAAAATCATAGTTTAGATTGCAAAATCCACATACAAATAGTTTGGAGATGATTTATTATATTTCTAAATCAATGGATACCCAAAATGCTCATTATCTGTTTTAAATGACAAGTAAATGGAAATATAACAATGAATAATAGTATTTTAAATATAATAGATATATAAAACGTCTTAAAAAAAACAGTCAAAATGTTTAATATACACTGAATGAACAATAAAATAGATTACCTGCAATTTTTTGTATTATTTTTCATGCATTTTGCGTTACAGCATCAGCGTTCATATTTTCGACTGCATTTGTTATTATTACACTTCAATTGTTTCTCGGTTGCTTTTGTTTTGTTTACAGGTGCTTAGTAATATAAACACGATGATTTAAAAAAGATAATACTTATCGTTTATTACTGCATATAAAGCGATGAATTATAGACTATTAAAGAGATTTAAATTAAACGGTCAATTTCAGAATCTATTATGGTAATAATAAAAATGAAGTATAAAAATAGGTACTTGGTATGATTTGGTATTATAATGTAGCATTGTGAAGGCACGTTAAATTACTAGGTAATATCGAATTAAATTAATGTCTATTTAAGGTGGCATTGTAATTTTTTTTATTGCCATGTGAATAAAACACGAGTAATGCGTCCATAAAACCTTTGAAACGCATAATTAAGTAGATAGTTATGAGTATTAAACGTTTAAGAATCTATTAAATATGTAAATTTAATATTTATTAAATATTTTATTATTTTTTCTATTAACTATGGTTGTGTGAAGGTACATTAGTTTTTTTAATTTCTGTTTTAAAATATCAAAATTAAATATATTTCCAAGTGATATATTTTCAGGAATTCTATGCTAACAATTTCATGATTAATTTGTTTGTTAAAATGTTTATAACAATTAATTGTTATAAACATCTTGATTTATCTAAAATTAGCAAATTCATATATAATTAATTAGTTTTTTTGTCTTATGTATCGATACACCACTCGCTTATAAAATAAAAATTATTTACGTAGGCAATTTGTAACAAACATAATTTTTTTTAAATAAAACCTATTTCTATTTTTATTTTATTTAAATTATATATCTGAAGGTATTTTTATTAATAAAAATTAAACAATCCTGAATATAACACATTTTTTTAAAAATAAAAATAATTTGAAGATTATTTATCTTTTGTTTAGCCCAGTAAACACAAAACGGCGAAATTGACACACTGACTTCCTTAGCTCAGAAATATAATATTTACATCATAGTTTCAGTATAAAAAGACAAAACGCTACATAACAAGCTCACAGCAAAACACAGAACAAAAACTAAATTGCCAATAATTCGCAAAACTCTTATTCAGATAATTGACTATTAGATCATTACCTGCTGTATCTTGCCCAATTGATCTTCAAAAGAGACTTAATGAAAATTATGACAGGCATTCATAAGAGAAGCCGCTTTCTCTGGACAACTTAACGTTTATTTGTTATTACAAATACTCGGATTTTAGCCGCCTTTATAATATTTCAATGTTACTGTACCTATGAAAATCTTAAGAACCCAATGTCTTTATATTTACGGCCTCCAAAACCTGCGAACTTATCAATGTTTAGGAAATGTGAATGATGGACTTTAACCATGTGAATTTATATTTAAAAATTACCTGTTGTATCTTGACGAATCGATTCATGAAAAAGACATCGTCTATTAAATGAAATAATTATGACAGACACTAATTAGAAGAGATGCTTTCTCTAAAGGAACGCGTCTTGGTTCGACAGTACCTGAGCGACCTGACCTTTACACTGCAATCAACTTTTTACCTGAGATTATGGCGTAAAGCGTCAATAGACAACCGTGAGGAAATTGGTCTCGCCTGTGTTTGATGTCGCTTTTCGCAATATGTAGATTCGGTATTACGATATTTAAAAAACTACTCAATGAAATTCTGTTTACAGGATTTATCACGTCATTTTATTAATCGGAGAAAACAAAGAGACCTTTGCACCGTTTCATTGATGGTTGTGTTGTTATGTGAGACCAGGTAATCTATCGTTTCTTTGATTTAACAATGACTCTGTGTATGTGTGAATATAGTCACAATAAGAGTTATATGAATAAAACTACATTTTTTCAGCGTATGATAAGAACAGGGTGACCATAATTGTCGAGTAAGCATATTTGTTAAAAAGTGAAAGATTGCAATTATCGCGGTTATTTACTTTTTTTCTTAAAAATAGAAATGATGCATTAATTTTAGATTATCCATTCTATAAAGTACATGCACTTATCTCAATGGTTTTCCGTTTTTATATAATAGTCTACCGAGACAGTCACTTAAGGAAATGTCTATAAAAAAACCAATTGCAAAATAAAGTTTCAAATTTGCCTTGTAATCGCGTGTGTACATTAACAGATGCGTTCATTGCATAACAGGTCAGAATAAATGTTTACTTCATCTGAAGTTTTTAATAAATTTTATCTTCTTTAAGTCTTGGGAGGTTAGTGACCATCTCATTAAACATATGTTTGTCCTGAGCAAGTTTTATTGATTCGGCTGTAATCCCGACGGGCGCAAATTGGCATCCATTCTTATTTTCTTCTTCCCATGCCTCTTTTTCTCCTGATTTTTTTCCCAAAGAATCTGTTGCAGAAGGTTATTTTGGTATTATGAAAAATATGGCCAATAAAGAGTATTCCACGATTTTATACCCTCGTTGCGTTTGATGATTGATTTAATGAGATTATTTGGTATCTTGGTTGTTGAACTGCTTGAAGTTTTCAGTTTTCCGATGTGCTGGAACCATCTTCAACGTCGTAGGATTGAGAACTTTAAGCAATTTGATACACAAGAAACCAATTAAAGTAGTTATTTAACTTTCTGGTATAGGTTAGTCATTATAAAAAAAATATTTTTTTATTCTTTTAACTTTCAAAGGCATAACTAAAACATATTACAATATACTTAAAATTGGGTTTTTTTAAACTTAATGTGCATCCATCATTTTAATAACTAAATTTATTTATGATTTTTTTATTTTAATGTTTACATTCAAAGTGCTTACAGACTATACAGTTTTTCAATCCGTTTTGTTACTGCAATATGACATTTGAACAGTGAATAATTAAGTTCAGTTATTACTATTCAATAAACAAGCAAGTTACATTTACATTGGTCATACAAGGAACAATAACCTTCAAGTCTGATGCGGACCGAAATGAAAATACCTGGTGAAGTCGTGATACGTCAAGCAAGATGGACCATTCACGAGGAAAGTGGTTTTTTTCTGTCATTTCACAGCCTTGGTGGTTCTTAGTACCAGCAGTGTATGTTTTTTTTCCCATTACCAGACCATGGGCACTTCTGGGATGGTTAAGGAGTTCCGATTGAACATTACATCATCAAAAGTAGATGCACACAACAATTAGATATTGAAGGTTTCCACGACGTGGAATTTACCATTAAATTGATTTTTAAAATTGGTTTAATAAACTCATGTTGTAAAATAATGAGTATTTTAAAAACGTTTTTTTTTATGTCTCATTAGTCTTTTTCAGTATTTTCTAAATTCACTATAATTTTACAGTGCTAAAAGCAATTCCAATAAAACAAACGTTCAATTAAGATGATAGCATCGTCTGTTGTATAACAATGGAGGAGTTTATTGTTGCGATCCTTGGGCGTGTCTTGTCATGGATGTGACTTGTAAATGCCATCACGCCATCGCGTCATCGCAGTTGATATGTCAGGACTTATCGCTTTCATCTGACGCGTCGTTTGCGAGAATCTGACACCGACAATGAAAACAGCAATTAATTTTAATGTTGGATTTATATTTAAATAAACATTAAAAAATATATATTAATACAAAACAAATCAAATAATACAGAGTCAGCAATATATATATATATATATATAAATTGCATAGTGTGGAATTAAAAATAACGAACGTATAGTAAGCTGCAGTTTTTTTTTATTCATTAGCAATAATTATAAAGCACCTTGTTTATATTATGTTTTTTGAAATGTACAATACTTGTTTTATAGACTATGGTTTATTTTTCATTCAAGGCAGTTTATTGAACTTAAACTAATATTTTTGCTTTAAGTGACAGTATTTTTTATTAAATATTAAAAAATATAGAAAAAAAAATTAGTACAATACTTAGTTTTGGGTGGCTAGATCATTACAAACATTTCCACAGATTCATCTGAATATCTGAAGTGTGAAAAATCCCACTGAAGACGAAAATTCTCATAAACGAAATTTTCGTAAGCTTCTAGTCAATTCGCTATTAATTTGTTTTATTTTTAATAATAAATAATGCTATTTGATCTGATACTGATGGTTAATAGTCTCTATCTGTTATTATATAAGTTTTAATCTTGAACAAATCTTTGTGTAAGCTTTAAAAATAGAACCAAAACTATAAATTTTAGATTCGGGTACTATCTCTGCAATTAATATAATATATAGACCCATCAAAATATTATATATTAGTATCTCAAACAATAGAGGTATTGTTTATTTTAAGCCTCTTGTACCTCGTCTAGGTGAAATGTCATGTCACGGAGAATCACCTCTCATAAGTCGGTTTGATCTTATCTCAAAGGCTTCATACTCTTTGCCTTTCCTTCTCGGTAATTATTTTTTTTTCATGCAAATACATGCCCCGAGGTACGTGCACATTATCTCCACGCTATGTGTCTTCTCGCGGATTAGTGCGCTATAAAATAGCGAGACTGATTATCGATTAGATCTCTAACGGCAGAAATGGCACTACTTTCATGTCACGCTTCGTGTTTGTATATGATTTGTAATACTTCATGTTTTTGATAAACTGACTGGTTTGATTCAAGCCTTTCAGAGGCTGAAAATATCGTAAGACACATATAATGTTTTCAATACAACAAACAGTCTGATTTCAGATTTCAGCAAGACGAAATATTTTATTTTTAATCGATTTATATATGAATCAACGAGATGAATCCTGTTGTTTTATCTTCATGGTTTGGGTACAATGTTTAATTTCCAAAAAAAAACCCACAGTCTATCAATCAAGATACTCACACTGCAACTGAAAATTTAACTTATAAATAAACTTTCTTGTTGTTGTTTCTTAAATCAAATTAAAATAATAAATTTATGTTTTATAAATATTTAATAATAATCATAGGTATATTATTTGTTATACTAGCATATGTTGTATAACACGTTCTGTATTGAAATACTTGCGAATCACACATTTATTTAACAAAAATTTACTACATCGGCTATAAAAATTCTCGTTCAGTCACAGCGGCACTGCAGCTAAATTATTATTGAGTATTAGTGTATTTTATTTTTATTAGTAGTTTATACTATTCTTTGCGTGCTTTGCGTATGTTAATTTTATCTCCACGGCCGTCTCACTAACACACTTGCACGGCGTGTTTTTATCATCTCGTGTTTCTCCTCGGAGGCATCGATGACGAAATCGTCAGATTTAGGTGTTTTTTGTGTGTGAGAGTTTCATTCACAATCACAGGTGACTCTAAGCACCGCAATTAGCATATTTAATTGCATTGTTTACTTAATGCGCCTAACATCGACTTTGTCGACACTTAATCGACTTTGAATTCGGTATATTTTCTCACGAAACAATTACCTTCCGGTATGTCAATTTGCTATCGATTCTTTCCAATTAATAAAAAGCTTAATAATTTTCAATAAAAAGTACAAAAAAAAATTTATGTATAAAACAATTAATATTGTTTAGTTAAGCTTTTCTAACCAGAATTAGTTATTTTACGTCACTTTTTATTCTTTATCAGACCATCCTCTGTCAAATAGTATGTACAATAAATTTTGCTGATATTTTTAATGTTAAGCATTAATTAAAAGATTTTAGTAGTAAAAAAATAAAATTGATAAAAATTTTTGTTTCCATGAAAGATACACAGGAATCAGATGCTTATATATATATTTTATTTTTCAGGAAAACGGGAGAAACGGAAGAGAAATGAGGCTCATAAGCCTCTTCCTCAGCGTCACGCTGGTAAGTCAATTTTTATATATAATAAAATTAATATAAAAATGCACAACATGACGCAAGACAAAAATATTTTTTAAAATGAAATATTTTTTTTCGAAATACGTTATTACAAAAATATATGCAATTTTTTTTTAGTGTGTATAGTAACAACACACCTATTATGATATTTAAGTTTTTTTCAATATCGAGATTCAGTGTCGCAAAGGTTATGAAATAATTGTCATCATTTTCCAGCAAGACTACAAATACCCATCATTGGCAAATATTGGCCAATCAGGCAGTCGCGCAACGCGAGCTCCATTATGTCCCCGAGAAGCCTCCGCCGGGCCCATCGATATGCCACATTCAGAAAACTTTTCAAACTGACAATTCAAACTGAAACAATTGCCGAGCGGTTCCGTTTTTTTAATTTTCGCAACCCTTTTATTTGAATTTGAAATAGTGACTATTTGAAAGAGTTTTTTTTTTCTTCAGATAATAGTCTCTTTTGTTCCTTTGACTATGCGACTGAATGGAAATCATAACTCGATATTCAAGTATAAAATACTTGAAAATACATTATTTCAAGGCAAACACTTGCTGTATTATCATGTATATATTATATTTTAATATTTTAAATAAAATGTTTTAATTTATTGGTGATCGGTTTCGTCAACCTTTACGTTGGCATTGTCAAACGAAGTATATTATTTATATAAATATTATTATTATAACTTCGTTTAAAAGTAAAACGTAAAAGTTTTGCGAAGCCGGTCTCTAATTACTTTCTGTCAAAAATATTGAATATATTATATTTTAATTTATTTTAACATAATTATTTCATAAATCTTAAATATTATTGGATATGAAGTGTTTACAAAATATAAACCGATATTTTAAACTTTGATAAATTTATTCAAAGTAAACCAACCGCAAATATATTTTATCTTAATATTTTACAAATGATTAATGATTACGTATTTTATATTTATTATTTTTCCTCAATACAAATACACGTGTTTTTGAAAAGTCAATCAATAAATACAATAGTTTAAGATCGGTTAGATTATGCATTTTATTTTTCAACCAAATCACTGGCAGATAATGTACCTTAATTTTAATAAATAATTTAAAACTAAAAAAAATAATTTTAGCCATAAAGTAATTAATATTAATAAATTCAATACGCTTGCACTAAGACATAAAAAGCACTTTCATCCTTTACAGGCATAATCAAGTGTTGAAAAAGGAAAAAAAAAGCGTAATGACTTATCAATACAAACTTTTGATTATTAGATTTCAATTTAGCTTGAATAATAAAGTAATGCAAAAAAAAATCTGGTTCATTTTACATGAATATTTTTTTATCAAAATAACAACAAACAACAACATCTAATTGAAAATAAGTCATTCCTTCGATTCTGTTTTCTGTTATATTTATCTATTATCGTTAACGATTTAAACAACGCAATTAAAATAAATATAAGTCACTGCAGCATTAGATTTTTTTTTTTATTTCCAGCATAGATTTATTAGACCTGACACTTAAAAACATACTCGTTTATTCTCATTTAATACCTACACCGATTATTTTCAACAATACTACGAAGCCTCTGTAAAACATAGATATTCTTATTTATAACTAATGAGGTTGTGTTCACCACTACAGTCTGGTTATATGTCATTACATTTATACTTGAATCAAATAATTTCTCAATCTTCATATCTTCAAGTCCCCTTCAAGTCCCAAATCACTCCATAATTGTGACATCATAATACTCCAAGATTTACAAAAATTTAAATGTTTCGTAACAAATCTTCGCCCACTGACATACTTTAAACTGGTGCTGTGAAATTATTCAGTAAATAGCATTAGAAATCGATACGAAGTACTCTTTCTACTTGAAAATTTGGGTTTTTAATTGCGGACATGTTGGCGTTGCAATTAAAAATACTAAGCCATTACGATAGTCATTAATTACTTAGAAATTAAATTTTCATATAAAATTGGTAATTAGGTTTATGAAATAGATTTTAAAATGCTATTTATATTTTTAAGATAAACATGACTATTAATGAATATTAGCACCGTAACATCTTCATTCATCTTAAAACATTTTCTTTCTAAATAAGGCTGAAATAATAATTTGTCAACATCATCTTATCGATTCGTTTGGGCATATATAAGTTTGATATAAGATAATTTAATACTTGAAATACCGATTTTGTGCATCGTAACAATTTTATATGTGATTTAAGTTTATAACATGAAAAATTATACTTAATTTTATAATACCACCCGCGTTCAAATCAAAAATTTCTTATTATTTTATAATAATTTCGAAGACTGCATAAAATATCGATCAAATAGGCAATATGCACCGTGCATATGATTTAAATATTAAAAAAAATAAGATGTTTTGTATTTTAAGACTGTAATTAATTACTTGTTATTCGGTTTTGCGTACAATTTTAACGTAAAAATTCTCCAACTTAATAGAAAGAATAAATATTCAGCAAGTAAATAACCGAGAGAAAGTAAATATCGATGCGTACATCGCACAATTGAAACCTTTGAAAAAAATCACACATAACTTTCATTTTTAAGAAACTTTGATACATTGCATTCAATAAACTTTGAACCTGCGTTTTCTAACTAAAAAAAACCGGCTTTAGTAAACGTCAGTACACAGAATAAATGTACAACTTCCAAGTAATACTTTTTTATCTTTAACATTCTTTAAATTTGCTAAGGTGATTAAAAATTTGAAATCTCTAAGCAACTGTAACATTTTTACATATATAATTGTATAACTAATTATGTAAAAAGAAATTTTATTATCTTATAAACAATTTGTATTGACAAATGCAATGTTTTCGATCAAACTAAATTAGACGTGAGCCCAGTAGCATCAGCTTAGGATAGGAATAGAATCGAGAATCTCGTGATCAAAAGTACACTAATTTTAATTCAGTTTCCAAAAAATCTGATATCAAAGATGTAAATAACATAGTTATCATATTTGTACATGTTGATAACAATAGATACACTTGTCAATTGACAGGGCAACGTTGAAAATCAAATTGTATATGAAATCCGGAGAGTGCGTGTTCAAACCATTCTTGAGTCCTGTTTAAATAAGTGTGTGTACAGTGTATCTAAAAACTCACTGTAAACAAAGGCAATAAAATAATATCAGTTTGTTAAGGTTACTTTGTACTCGTTAAACAATAGTTTGGCAATGTTTCACTGCTTGGTAGCAGCTGTAGTCATAAACAGCCTGAATAAACGGGAATCCCACGCAAGTACCCGCGCCAGTGCCTGCAACGCAAAAAGCCGATTATGTCTCAGACACAATTGGCGATAGGGAAAAAAGCACCCATTTGCTTATCACTAATCTTGGAAAGTAATAACCAGGGCTGCCACAATAATAAAATAATTATTTATTATCCTATATATTTTTTTTTGCGGTTTTACGAGTATATATATACGAAAGGTTGGCTTATTGATTTAGTGGTCAGACTGTTGCTTCTTGATCGAGAAGCCTGCGGTTTGATCCCCACTCTAGCAGATGAATCCCAAACTGATGTATGAGTACAAATTATTAAATTTATATACACACACTATATATATGTATCAGTGAATGTAAAACTTGTATTCGCAGCAATAATTGCTATAAACACTCGGTCAGTTAACTACTTGCGTGCTCGTTTTAATCAGGACTGAAACGTGGGATTATCAATTTATGAAGCCACCATCAAATTTATTGAAAATCACCAAAATAAATAATAACAATGAAGTAAAAAATCGACTAGCGCAACGTTTGTGATGCTATAAAAATATATTTTTCTATAAAATATAATAATTTGAGTATCACAAATAACACCAGTCTATCGTTGATTAACATTTTATTATCTAATATTTCATTGTAACACTTATAACCAAATGCATAACGCTGTCAATTTAATTTATAGGTTTTATAGCGTGCTTTTCACAGCAAGATCTGTATCTCTTTATTCATGTTCAACGGGTTAATTGGTCATTAAGATAAAAATAAAATGAATTGGTGACCTATGCGGTCGCTTTGCGAAACACGCCGGGAATCTCACAAATTGAGGTAAAGATTGTGACTTCAGGTTTCGTGCGAACCAAGGGCAGTGGATTTTTTTTCGCCTTGATACTCGTTACTAATTATTTAGGCTTGGGTGTGCCTCGATAAGATCTCGATAGCTTTTTTGATCAATTTAATTGCACCTGATGGCATTTCTATTGTATGTGAACCAGGGTTGCAATTTATCTTTATTAATTAACTTTTTTTTTATCGTCAATCGATTAGGTTTATTTCTTGCATACTCAGAATTCAAAACATGGAAAAAGTTTTTCGGTTTGATCGAAAAGAAGAAATATTTCGAGAGTGGATTTAGAAACTTGAAAATTCAAAGGGAACAAAATATGTTGCTGTCTCTCACAAGAAAACTCAACGCTACTTAGCTTTAAAAAAAAACTATTAGCACCTATGCTACGATAAATTATATATATACTTTTCAATAAATGTTTATTTAATGGCAAGGTAAGCCGGAATTTTAAATATTTTGCTACTTCCGCTAATGTGAATACAAATATATTTGACACTCCAATATCTAACACTCACATACTAAATATATACAATTGTATTTCTTTATCTTTCAGTGAAAAAGCTAAATATTAAAAACTACACCTTAAATTATCAATATACTTTTAAAAAAAACCCATTTATTAATTTTGTCAAATCCATGGTGAGAACTAATCTGATTTAAAAATAATCCTTGCTAAATTTTGGATTTTCCCTAAAAAATGATATATAAGGGAATGAGAGGACCTAAATATACAGGCACTGAGAGAACAATTACTTTATAAAAGTATATTTTATATTTTTGGCATTAATGAAGTTATGTTTTTGCTGGATTTTTTGTGTTAATTCATCAAAAAAATAATTAAAATCTTCTGTTAATTAAATTTTGAAAGTTAACATGATAAATGTAGATTTTAAAATATTAATTTTGAAAAGTAATGCTTCAGTGTAACTTTTTTGGAAGCACTTTCTATGTATCATATATAAAACATTTATAATTATCATATAACACACAATAATACGGAATATCTGTTTCTAAAACGATTATACTTATACAAGAGAGGAGCTGATGTCACCTGAACATGAAACAAAAGAGAGTGCACCAGAAACAAGTGAACTCTCAGACCTCAACCGAACACCTTTTAATAACACCTGACGACCGACTGGGTACTCCATCAATTTACCTGAGAATCTGTTGACACCTGAGCCATTGTCTTCACCGCGGAGCAGTGAGGTAACGAAACCTTAACAATGGCAGAGTTCATAGTGTCATACACGCTCTGAGCGATCTGTAATAATCGTGATTTATTGTTTAATATATATATATATATTTATATATATATAAATAAACATATATATTATATCTGTATGTAATCGACGTTGCCCACAGCTCAATTCTATATTAATCAAATAAATCACTTGGATGGTATTTTTGGATGTATCGAATTAATATTTCCATTATGCATTTATTCTTCTGTATATATCTTAGACTACATAAAAAAATAAATGAACCTAACCAATTCAATATAAAAATATTATATTATTGATTTTTTGTGAAGACCGTCTCACAGAAAGTACGATTTTGCCTAATCACGATGATATTTTTCTGAGTTTCTTTAATCATTTTCCAATATTTGAACAAATGTACTTAATCATTAAAAATATTAATAAGCTTTATTTAAAAAAAATATCGGCTGATAGATCTGATCTTCAGATATTAGTAATATCAAATATCAATGCAATATTTCAAAGTTTACAAAAATATATAATTTTTTTCGTAATGCTATTTATTACAAATGTGAATTTTATCAAAACGATGATTAAAGTGCGAAATTAAGAAGAACTTTCTAGATCTTTCCAATGCAGTCGGGTTTCAGCAATGACATCAAAAAGCATAACCTTTAAAAATATTAATATGCATTTCATTTCGTCCATCCTTGGCCTGCAACAGAAATAGAAAAATTAAAAAAACCGCAAGCATTATAAAAGTGATTTACAAATTAAATTTCACAATGTTTTAAATGGTGTTATGAGACGCAATGGTCAAAGGCACTGTGGAATTTCGGCGCGATAGATGGGAGATGAGGGTTCGAATTCCACTTATGTCTCGCAAAAAATATTCGAAGATTTATATTTGCATTGTGGTGTGATTAAATGGGAAGATTAATATTTTTAGAATTTTTATAAATACGTTTTAATATATAACATAGGCCAAAACCTAAAAACACATACGACTTATGAGTAAACGTGTAAGTGTTGAAATCATCGGAAGCCCTCGTGTTTTGCAAGTAATTGGTTAATATTTTAGAGATCTGTAACAAATGTGCGCCTGATGCAATGACAGGAGTGTCTGTGGATGGTCGGTGACCGTGTTGAAACCGATGCGACACAGCTGACCGTGCGAACCGTTCGGTCTGGAGATGTGCAACGAACAACAAACTCCACTTATTTCCATGTCAAGGGTACAAACGAGCGAGGCGACCGGAAATTTGGCATATTCAACAGACATTATAAGTTTTTTTATAATATTTCTATTGACCAATTAAAACACGTATAATATTTGCAGTTATCATTTAAATAAATTAAACATTTTCATAATTTTGTTGTTATTATAAAAAAATCCAACTCAACATAACAGGTATTTCAAGATTTTTTGCGCTTATTCAACCGACAAAAGATAACCATATTATGACCTTTTAAATACCACGATTTTTAAACTACCCTGTAAATATATGATGGTGTAAGATATTTTAAAACAAAAACCGTTGTAAACTCGAAAGCGCTTGCAATTAGTCTTTTAGTTGATAATAGGTACGAAATTCAATATTTTTGACAGAGAGTACTTGGTGGAATTCCATTTTAATATTTTTGAGTAAAATACTTGAGTGATTTTCCACGTGTTCGTTTTTATTTGTGACCGGTTTCGCCAACCTTTCACGTTGGCATTATCAAAAAAAGTTGATAATGCTCTGTTTGTACACTAAAATGAGTAAAGTAAAAATAAAGCGTACACAAAATATTTACATAATATTATGTACGGATTTAATAAGGCATTTTTACCAAAATATTCATACTATAATTTATTTCATAGATTTAATACCAAAATAGCATCAAAGATATTGTTTTATATTGGCCATTGAACGTAATGGGTTATTCTTTTTATTTATAATCAAACTTCCAACTATTTGCTGGTTGATGCAAAGCTTCATATAAATTTTGAACAATATAATTTTTTCGCATTGCTTATTATTCTTTAAATATCTGGCTTATCAGATAACAGCCATTAGAGTTAGGTTAGTATTAAAATAAACGCTTCCACGTGTAAAAAGATAACCGATAGAAAGTTGCTGCGCGTGTTTTGTAAATATACAATAAGAACGGCCATTATGAGACTGCGGTTGAAATAGATGCTATTATATGAATGTGACCCATCAAAAATAATACACCATGCTTGGACGAGCGTCTCCGTGCGTCATTAGTCATTAAACCTCGTCATTGTGGGAAGATGCTCCCACAGGCGCCAGGCTGTGGATCGCTTTCGTTTTCTTCCGTTGGCAGGACTGGATCCGGGGAATCGCACTTTCTCCACTTGTTTTTGCCGAAACATGAAGAAAACAAAAAAACTGCAGTGTTGCCACGGTAAAAAGTGCAATCTTCGGATTGAATTATAATTTTTTGTCGATGTTAAAATGGCAAGCTCTCTTGCGTCTTGAGCGGCTGTTTTAAATATTATTTCATATTTTACGCTTTTTCAATGAAAACTTTATAAATGCTGTTTTTGCGCCACATTTTTTGTATATACACCTATTTTCATTTTTTTTGTGTTTAGGGATTATTGTAATCCTTGCAATCGTAAAATTGAATTTCTATGCGGACACAATTTTTTTTTGTATCATGTTATCCACTGCTTAGTAAAATATTTTAAAAAAAAACATATCGTCTTTTAGTCCATAGCAAAACTATCAAAAACTCAATAGTTTATATCAGTTCTTTGAAACTCAGGTATGATTAACATTATATTATAAATACCTGATCGCTTGCGGGTTCATAAAAGTTAATTATACTTCATTAAA
This sequence comes from Atopsyche davidsoni, assembly GCA_022113835.1. NCBI lineage: Eukaryota > Metazoa > Arthropoda > Insecta > Trichoptera > Hydrobiosidae > Atopsyche > Atopsyche davidsoni. The sequence goes on from JAILWY010000015.1 coordinate 9,725,009, forward strand.
CACATTTTAATTTCTTTATTATATTAACTTTTTATCACGTATAATGTAGTACTCTTTCTATGATGAACAGGTACCGTACAACATTAATTTTTATCATCGACACTAATTGAAGAGATCGTGAAAAAAATCAGCTTAAAATCTATTTATCGAATGACTTTCATTTTACCGGATAAAATTAGGCATAAATACTATAATATAATCCTGACACTATAATTATTACTAAATTAAAAAAAATCTATACTTCATTTTATATTAATTGATTTTTTAGCTTATTTTATTTTATGTGAATTATATAAATGTACACATTTAGTGTTTTCGCTTGTGTTGTTAAGGTGAAAAAATTATTTAGAATGCACTGTATGCTACTGATAATTTTCCATAATTATCCATATTTCATCATTGCAAAATGGGTGCTGTTGCATAAAAAAAGAGTCCATTCAACCGTAATAGCACATGTCAAAATTATTCAAATGTATAAATACGTCAAAAACATAGACAAGGAGTGTCAACGGTCGGGGAAAGTGTGAAATCTCGTGTGTGGGTCGCGAATACGAACAGTCGGTGCAGTCGGAGTGTCGTAACTCTAAAACACTCGACTTGTCATAACTGTGGATGTAACATATCCTCACTCTGGGGCCATAAACTACCAAGAGCATGTATTGATCACTACCTTACAAGACTGAGTTGAATAATACAGTTGGAAGCCTTGTACCGGAGACATCAAAGCCGAAAAGTCTTCAACCACACTTATCTGTAAGAGCACGAGGCTGGAAGGTAAAAGTAGATAAAAATGTTTCAATATACTCCTAAAGCACACCAAAGAAAACCTTCAGCAAAAAAAGAATAAAAGGTTTACGCCACTTTCATCTCATCTGAGATTTTTAACAGATTTTAAAAATTAAAAGTATATTCAAGGGAAAAACAATAGGGCGCACTATTTGTTATCGTTTCATGTCCTGCCTTTTTTTTAAATTCATAACGAATTGTTATTCTGTATATCTAACTTAACCACACTTTAGTATTACAAGTGACTGATTATATGATTGTCGTTCCTTATATGATGCACTTGAATAAATTAAATGGCCTGTTATTAGAAGCCTTGTGTGATGTCTCCATTGTTATCTCTTTTTGCAGAAAGAAATCGGTTAAGATAATACATATTTAGATTTGTTACGTGTTGTACAGCGGAGATCTTATTCAATAAGCAATCCGTTTATTTTTTTAGTCTATGCGTTGTCACTTTATGAAGCTTTGTATAAATTATTCAATATTTGTTTTACTATATCTATACGTTTAAATAACCCTTATTAATTATATCTAAACCATTATCTGATTGTAATAAGGAAATATGTTGAAATATGATATTATTTTGCATGTGTTATTATAACCCAAATATAATGTCCAGTCTCAAAAAAAAACGTTATTTTTTCACTTGCGACATTAAAACATATTACCTAAGCTTAGATGACTTTCAGAAAAAACTAATTTTAAAAAGACTCGATTTAACAAAATAACGAGGTATAAGTATATTTTACAGCCGAATTCACGCGATGGTTAAAATTAAAATATTCAATCACTTATAAAAATTTATGGTAGATTATTTAAATCGCAATAAATTACTTTGTCATTTTCTTGGCTAGTTTCTGTTGAAATTTTAACATCTTACGGTTTCCTAAAAAACGTGAAAGGCTTGGCCTAAAATAAATGCAAAATGCATTTATTTATTAAATTTATTTAAAAATATGCGCTTTTTGTCACACGGAAGAATAACACATGTTTTTTGACCTCTTGCGGCACAAAGATCTGAATTTGACGTTAATAGGTTACTGAATGTATAAACATACCACGATAATAATATATTGCGTCCATGTTTCAAAAAATTAAAATACATAACAAGGAAAAGCTAGTTTTAAAGTTGCATAAATTTTTATGCCGATGCAAATTCTTGCATCAATTGAAGAGGCTTAGAGCTTGTTGAAGGTTCACTAGTATCGATCAGGTTTTAAAACAATCAATATAAATGGTTTTAAAATAATACATTGTATAACTATTGATGAAAGACTAGCGTAATTGTTAAATGGCTAGTAAATTACGACCAGACTAAAAAAAGCCCCTTATAGGGGTGAAAGCGTTTTCAAATAAAAATTGTAATATTCTAGTCGTTTGGCTTTTAATATTTGTTGCATTATGTTATGAAATATATTATATATGCATTATATTATCTCGTCACCTACCACTCGATTTTGAAATAATCAATTCACGATTCATAGATAAAGTAATAGTTATTAAAATTTAGTATATTTATATACACGTATTCTCAAACTCATTTCTAAATATTGCAGGCCCAAGAGTGTGCTTTTTGAATCATTAATTTTTCTGACGTAAAGATATTTATGAAGCATAAGCTAGATTATTAAATACAAAAAAAATATTTATTAAAATATAATTTCTAATAATTTAATTTCAATCAACGATCTTTATCAAAATATTTTTAAACCATATGTGATTGTTATATTGAATAACCTCTAAATGTGTTTGATAAATTTGAACAATAATTACCACACGTTAAATACGATACTAAATGAATCTGTAAATAAAAACCAAATGTCATAGCATTATATCACGCCTTGAGTGAATGAACTATAGTACATAGGAAAGAAGATATCTACTTATTTGTTTATATACTTGTCTATACGTGATGTGTATTCGTAAATGTAGTTTTAGTAAATAATGTTATGTGTTTTCATTTTCATTGTTAATTTATTTACTTTTAGAGAAAATTCCTGTAAACAATAGACGTTTGAGACTTTCGCTGGTGGATTTCATAATATTTATTTACTTTTTTTCCACGTTCATATCTATGCTTAGATAATCTATATGTAGATTCGTTAACCATACAAGATATAATAATTACTCTGTTTTATTGCAAGTGTTGACGAAGAGAGGCAATCGAGCTTGGTTTTAAAAATTGATAGAGCTTGCAATATTTTTTTCAGTAATATGTTCAATATATAGATTACTCCGTGAGAAAGTTGAGATATAATATCTTAAAAATGCATTTTCAGTATATTTTCAGTCAATATCTCTGATTCAGTGATCAGTGATCCATGATTTCAACAAACTTACATCCAAAAATATTTGCAACTCATCTAAGCTGACCCAATTTCGAGATGTAACGATTTTTTTCAGTCGCTACAAAAACTATTCAGACCAGCAACCTGAAAATAGCCAGTTTCAGGCTCTATCAGGCGTGTGGCAACACCAGACCTCGTGGCGTGCATCTCCCTAAATTTACATTTATACGATAACAGCCGCTAATTTGCCGAATCTCCATATTCTGAGCACCGACATTACCTTGCAACACGATTTGCATAGACAAGCCGAGAAAAGGCAATTAAGACTTTTAAATTTTCAAACAACTTTCTTTTCCTTCCGCGTATGGAAGGACGGCCTTGTTTTACCTTGCTGAGTCATTAGCGATTCTTGAGTGTTATGCCGCATTTTTTCTCGGTACCTGGGCCATCTTAAGGAGTTTTGAAGTACCTGATGATTTATTTTCTGGGCTATTAAAAAACACATCTCCACAACACACTGGTTTCATTTTTTACTAAATATATATTCAATCAAACAAATCTTATTAAACCTGAGAGCTAGGAGATAACTTTAATTTTTAATACTGATTTTTTTGTCTGTAAAGGGTAAACGTTGTAAAATAAACATTATATTTTCGACGCTGAAAAATTTCAAACAAATTTCAAAAAAATATGGATTTCATGAATGAAATGCCAAATTCAAATATATTGTTAATATATCGTACTCTATCGTTTACAGTATTCTTCTTTTCGACACCCCAATTTGTAAACTATTTAGTTCAATAGTTTAGAAGCGAGGCGGCCATTACGCGTTTGTTTATGCCTCCATTAGTGTCTGAAAACAAGTGAATTGCGAAACAATGTAGCGCCGCGTGTTGCTGCTACTTGAAGATAACTTTACACAAGTTACTCACATGAAAAAAAGTAGACCTTGTGTTCGGAAAAGTTGGCCACCCCTGGGGACCAAGTGGCGCGTCACGACGGCCACGTGTTGTCCGCGGCGCCTTCATCCTGCAGCCGCCGGGTCGAGATGGGTCAGCTGTTGGCCATTGCGACATTTGCAGAATCCTCGGCCGCTGATTGGCCGAGCGGCGCTCCCGACTTGCGCAATGCGCTTCTGCGGCGCTTTTTTTCAAATTTGAATAAATGAGTTGGCCAAACTGCCGCTGACCCGAAGCCGGTGCCGACATTTTGGTTTTTTGCTTATTATGCTTATGCTGTTTGAATGTTTTATTTTTACCTGTTTGATAATTGAAAATCGTGCATCGCATGGAAATTTAATTAAAATATTTATTGATATTAGACAATTTTTTTTAAATCTTACGCTTTATATATACTAATTAATTGTTATAAAAAGTATTATTACATATTGCAACTCAGAAGTTACACTCATCATGTATTTATGTAAAAATTGACTCGTTACTTATAATAAAAAATAAAGAATTGAATATAGCATGCATATTGTACATTTTAGTGTTTAAAATATATTTATAATTGACGAAAGACATTTATTACAAACGGTTATATTTGCAACTTACACTAACTGTGGTCTTACAACTTATATATATATATATATATATATATATATATATATATATATATATATATGTGTGTGTGTGTGCAAGGCTGTCCCAAAATTAACGCAAGTTTTGAATTTGTCGCCATTTTTGCAGTAAAATTTTGGGAACACTTTAAAAAAAAACAATTGACAGCTGACAGCTTAGGGTTACCTTATTGCCTATTGTATGACTTTTATGATTCATTTAAAAAATAACAATCAAAAGACTAAAAACTGTTTTCTATTTAATTCAAATCTTGCGTTAATTTTGGGACACCATATATATATATATATATATATATATATATATATATATATATATATATATATATATATATATATATATATATATAAATATATATATATAACATTTTAGTAAAAAAATATTTCGTTTGCGTGCTTTAACGTGAAGCCATCGGTTTTTCGTAACTATTCGTAGAAAAAATAGTTTATGAATTATTTGTTAACTGCCAAAATATGTATGTTCTCAACGTTTCCAATTGATCGATCAAATTACTGAAGAGTTAATCATGTAAAAAATTGATAAGGCTTCACATGGCTTGATTTTTCAATCATCATTACAAGCTCTCGTACGCCTTGCCCAGTGAAAGGTCAATCCAATACCAGCCAAGTACATTATATGTGTGTAGGCAGAATGGGCACACTGAGAATACTGACCAAGGATGGGCATAATCGCGACTAAAACAAGTAACATTCAAAGCCTAGCAACTTTCAAGACGTGTTTAAAGAATCCTTTTACTAAGTTGTAATACTCACTATGCTAAGACTCGTCTTCTCTGTATTATTTGACCTGGTATGAGGCCGCAAGTGCAGATTTTGATATTCTCTTTAGGGATAAAGTTACTAGTATCCCGCATAGCTATTAACTTCGTAACTGGTATACTCTTGTATGGTGAATATGTCAGTAACTGATAACATTAACCAAAGTTTATACACGATTAAATAAAAAATATTGAAGTTTTGATTTTTGAAAAAAAAATAATTAATTAATGTATAATATTCGATCGTTCCCATCACTAGCGGTGGCTGCAGTATCCGCCGGTCACTGTCCCACTTGGGCCATCTCTAGCCCGGGGCGAACTGGTCGCAAATGGGAAGGGACCGGCAGCTCGAAACGTTTTCGATGACGAAAGAGATACCTTTCATTCGATTTGTTTTTGCTATTGAGATACAAAAGTGAAGTAAACTAGTGGAAAAAAATTAAAATATTTTTTAAATATTCAGTTTTAAGTAAATTTATATATTTATTATTAAACCTACTATTTATTTTGGTATTATCAAAGCATATCTTAATTTAACAATTACTTAACCGGATAACCAAATATTTCATATATAAGAGTAATATATTTATCACAAAAAAATATCTCCATTGGCTATATTTTATATCAGATTTATTTGAAAGATAAATCAAGGCATCTGATAAAATATATATTAAATATTTTATTTAATTTTCAAGCCTTAACAGCTTCTATTGTTTTACGTAGATATTTTATATAAATGTTGAAATTTTTTAGACCATACTCACAAAATACAACATGTAGAAAAGCTATTTAGCAATAGTATAATCCTTATAAATCTGCCAGAAAAATTATTGTAATTAATAATAAATTGTTTTTATTATAACACGTCAAATGCTTTACTTGTTTATAATTTTTAAAACAAAGTCTCATTGGCCCTATTCTTTTGTATTTATTTATTTACGCTCTTACCGTACCTTAACCGTACTCATATACTTAGTAAATTTTTCATGTTTACGCCTAAATTAAATATAAACACAGATGCTATATTTATTTTAGGCTATCGTATGGAGATGTCAACGCGATCTGTGTCATTTGTTAACTTAAACAATCAACACAGGTGTGGTTAGTGTTTTTTGACAGCTTATGTAAATAAGAGATGCGGGTTATATAACAGCGGGCAAATAATTATTTTCAAAAGGAGTCCGCGATTAATCTTCGTGGCATATCGTGGGATTTGTGAAAATAATTATTACATTAAATTCCGCCTCGGCGAGCAAGTGACTCAACAAATATTTTATACTTTTGCTATTTCCCATATTAATATAAGTAACATCTAATTAACCTTCAAATTATACACCCGATCGTAAAACATTATGCATTTTTCCATGCCTGTGTCTAAGGACCCCAATACAATCCTGAAAATTTGCATAAAACGTTGATTTAAATTCAATGCAGTTTATAATCCGAGAAATAAACCACACTGATAGCCTAAAAATAGTGTAAATTCTTTTAAATATTTATAAAAAGAAAAATTCGTATATTATACAATATACTCGCTTTGATTTTGAATCTAACTGTAAGTCATGTAATGTTTGTTATATTTTTAATATGTTCATTATTTGTTATATTCTTATTCCTCTGTCGTTTCTTTGGTATAAAAATATATCTAAATATAGATATTTTCTAAATTGTTAGAGAAATATTCATATTTACACTATGATGTTGCAAGGTCGTGCATCGCATACCAAATAACAATTCTCGAAATATATTCAGTGATAGGTTTCAACCAAAAAACCAGGATGTTTACTAATAATAGAACCTCATGTCGTATTTAATTACTTGCATCGATATTAAATGAGCAATAAAAACATAAAAACCTTAAAATCTAAAACAAAAATTAAAAAAAAAAAATTAAATATATTCGTTAAATCCTTGAAAGCACATATTTAAAATTTTATCATTCTGACGTTTTGATATATTTGTTATATAATATAACAATATCTTCAAAAGCCTTTGAACACAATTTTTTTTAAAATGCTATTTGTGTAATAATTAATGCCACAGGGCTATATAAAATTCTAATTAACGTTTAATTTCTTGTTAACAAATAAAAAAATCGCCACGTCAGACACATGCATAGAGAGATAGTAATCTTGAAATAAAATCTGACAGCAATTCCAACGAGGTATTTAACAAAACCAAGGAAGAAACCGTCTCTTAACTTACATTGTTCTCACAAAAATACAGAATTTAAAAAAAATTCAACAGCAATAAAAAAATTTGACAGATGCTAAAAATTCGGTACGTTTACCTCAAAAATATTTCAAGGACACGCTTCAGAATTCTCCGAACTAGTTATAAGGAGAAAATTCATTGGCCGATTTACTAAACCAGTGTTATTTCATCAATCACTTTCCATTTTAATTTTTTTTTTTTGCTATTTTTTATTTATTTAGTGGCATTTAAAACAATGTTAAAAAAGACGTGAGTTAACCGCCTTGTGGTTAAGTGGCTAATTGACTCCGGCTAAAGTAATATTTTATAATTCTGTTATTGAAGTAAAAAGGTTATAAAATTAAAGCATAAATAGAGCTTAATTAATTTTATGTAAAGTTTTCGCAGTTTTTTCACAAACATGAGTGTGGACGTGGCATTGGATTTTTTGCTATATTTGCACTAGACAACTCCACCAGGAAAATTCTTTTATTATTACACAAATAAAAATTCCTCTCGAGCTTCACCAAAGCAACAAGTTTGGCATTTAATTAAATTCAAGAAATTGAGGCTTGACAAAACGCTACTAATGATGATGTAACATAAATTAAAGCTTTGGACTATTTTTATTGCGAGATAAAATTGAGCACTTAAACTTTAGACATTTATTATTGTCTTTTAATAAATCTTTCACTTCAAGCAGCTCAATACTCTACCTGGCTACCAAAACCTACAAAAATATAAAAAATGATCTGTTTTATTTCAAATAATTTCAATATGTAAATAATATTAGAATTAATAAATCTCAAACGCTTAAACATATAAAATGAATATAATTTTATAAATTATTGCGTAATTCTACAGTTTAAGAGGTAATATAACTGTAAGAGTACAAAATCTCCAGCGTTTACTTTCAAATACAGATAATTTATTTAAGAACAACTTTTTCTCAACGGATCCTCCTTACATTGAACCTGAAGAATATTTAATAAAAAATGGCACAATTTTTTTATCAAACCAGAATCCTACTGTCGGATACTGTCCAATATTGTTAAGGTAGATAGATCTGTTTTAAAGATTCATATGATTAATTATATTATTCTCATTGTTTTGTCAGATCAGGCATTCAACTACGCGTTTTTTTTCCATTTTTAATATCTAACAGGCGTGGAAACCACAATTAAATTCATTATATGCCCAGAGAATCGTTTACGATAGCGCTGATCGCCTACAATATTAAAATCATAGTTTTATTATCTTGTTTCTTAAGATCGTTTGGTTGTGTTGTTGTATAAATATGTCCGTTTTTTATATGAAGCATCCGCGTTCTTTCATGAGATAATCGAGACCGCTGAAAATATCATTTTATTCTCTTTACAACACGAAGTAAGTTATATTAATCCTTTTAAAATAAAAAAACAGAGATAAAAATTTATGATGGAATAGTTATTTATCAAATATGAGTATTTACTGTTAAGAATCTGCCATGACATTTTGAGAAAGTTTTATATGAATAATCGAACCAATTATCGAGTTTTTGTAACTGTTTATAGTATTTTAATATCTTATTAGTTTTAAAAAAAAGTTAGATTAGGTTTTTTATACGTAAGTATGAATATATTGCATAAATGCATATATAAGCATTTTCTAGTAACCATATTGCACCAATAACCTTAACTCGACTCGTATAACAGAATATAAATCAGCCACAGTTCATGGCATTAATATTAGCCTATGGTTTCGACCAGGTGTTGTCTCATAGATTTAACATCCATCATTCAATACCAGGTGGGGGTTACAACGAAACATGATTAATTAGAATTCTCGCTTTCCAGGTGCCAACCAGAACAATGGAAATATATTATGTTATAAGTGAGAGCTATTATGTTCTTTCTTTGGAATATTAAATTCTTTTTGTGATAATCGATTATTATTTTAATACAAAAGAAAGAAGCACCTTCTTCTTTTCTTTTGTTCATGACATGTTGCATTGCGTATTCGACATATTACCAATCCGTAATCTTTATGCTGTCATCTTCAAGCAATTCTTCAAGCGTGGATAAAGCAGTATGATTATTTGCTGAAGAAGGTATATTATCTTACTTCGCGTCTAGTTTTGATCATTTTCTGTTAATTATTTAATGTCTTAAAATATCTCTATAAATGAATGCTATAAAAAATACCTATATATTAATAAAAATTACCAATATTTATCGAGCCAAATCATGGTAAATTGATTCCACATTTACAAATAACTATTCAAAAACCTCGCTCAGTGCTACAGTAGGTCAATTGGAAAAAGCACTGGCTCGCGTAGATGTGAGGGTGAAGATTCGTATTTCACTAGTGTCATTAAAAAATATACGATTTTTTTAACCTTTCATGTGCCGATACATTAAAACATGATGCATTAAATGAATAATTATTACATGTCCCACTTGCACGCCATTATTATTTCATTATCTTACTATTTACAAATCTCTACTAAGATCTCCAAAGAATTACAAATTCCCTCTTCCTGGATTGCAAACAAAGTGCATCACAAATAAGGAAACGACGAATACCAACCGAACCAACCTTTTTACTGCTAATCCGAAATGTCGAAGAAGAGATCGAGTCACGGAGGCTGAGCAGCGATAAATCTCTGCACATGCATCGCCCCTTTCTTCAGCGTGAAAGCCTTCGCGAGGGGTCTGAAACGTGAGCCGGGGTCAACCGTCTGAGGGACTGTTGCCCAATTCAGAGGCTCTATTAATTTGTAATTAAGTCTCCAATGGCTCGTCACGGCGAACTATGAATATAGGCAAATAATTTTAATGAAGAAAGTTTTATAGAGAAAATGTGTGAATGGTGATTGCAATACGTGGTTTATGTGTACGCAATATTCATAAATTTTAATTATCTTTGTACTGTGCATATTCAAACTTGTTTTAAAATCGGAAATAATTTGATTGTACGCCGTATTTTTCAAACCAGAAGTCGCATCCCTTTACCTAAAAAAATATAATATCCATCCCATAAAAAACAGTTTAATAATGAAATCAAGGGGCTTGAAAACAACAAAAAAAGTTTAAATATTAATTAGCACACTTGCCTTTCTAATTATAATTCGGGTTTAAAAATGTTTTAAAGTCTTTTGGGCGAAAACTGAGTCAATTGATACATCATAACCGCCTTAAATATATTTAAGATAAATATGTTTCCGTTAATTTATATGTAAACTTTTGAAATAACTGAAAGAATTATTTTTATTATACCTAAAGTCAGGTTGTATAACATTTGTAGTGACCCATGCAGGTACTGTTAACATTGTTTCGCACGTTCACTTTCAGTTTTTCTTTGAATTCCCTTTCGACCAGCTGGTCCATTGATCACCGAAGAAACCTCTCCTGGTTAAGATGCCTCGGTACTTCAGTGGCGTGCGATTCATGAAAAAAAATATAATATCAAATAAACCTATTTTCATTGCATAAATAAATATATTAAATTAATTCAAACCTATGTTATTTAATATGACCTATTTTTAGAAACAATAATTTTTAATCGGTATAAATACTAGTTGCAATTAGAATAAATGAATGACAGGTCTAATATGGACGATTTATAAAAAAAATGTATTGTTTAAAATTTAGATTAATTGTTATGATATGAATTGACTATTTGAACTTTTTTATTATACAAATGATGGATCCGAACAACTGATATGCTGTGCAATAATTGTAATTATTTAATATATGTTTAATCATTATGTTATATTTATTGCTTATCTAATAAAGTATTTTTTTCTTTGCAGGTGAGTACAAATTCCTACGAGAGGTTATATAGAAAAAAATCTCCATGCAAAAATGGCACTGTAAGTAAACGAGAAAGCTCTTAATAATAACTTTAAGAAATCATAATAAATTATATGATAGACCTTATTAACCTCAGAAAAAGCCGTAAGTGTTTTGAAATATCAGAAAATTGCATAGAGATTTGTCATACACGAATCATAAATAATACTTGTCTGTATGTACCAACATTATAATAATTTATTACTCTCCTCTTTAGTACACTCATTGGCACGGATTCGCTACCTTCAGTTAAAAGAATATGGTATAAAACTACTCAGTTTAATCGATATTATTATGTTTGTGCATTTATGGCTTGCACGCCACTGGCAGAACCACAAGTGCCATCCCAACACCATAAATGTCGAGGAAAGGCTACATGACCTTTGCGGTGTGACCACTTTATAGGATGTGCGCATCACAATATATGCGAAAGTGCATAGCGGTGAATATATATATATATATATATATATATATATAGTAATCAGTGAGATGAAACAAGCATAATCGCTCTCAGTTGGTGATTTATTTTAATACGACGTTAATTAGCTAATCAGCGTTGTTGGTTAGCTTTTCGGAAACCGTTTTAGTGAATGGATGACGCTAATTAATATTTCAATTGAAACCACACGTATTTTCGCTTACTGTAACTATTTTATTTTCTTAAACTCGTAATTTAATTATCTTTTCAAATAGAGTAGAAGCAGTTTAAATTAGGACGCTGTTTTATATATTTTTTTGAGAGACTTATCTGTGTGCTTCAGGTTCATGTGGCAACTGTGAATTAAATGTAAAAGCGCATTACTTTAGAGAAATTTTGAGTCTAACGTTTTGATTTCGAGAAGCCAATACGTTTAGATAGTAAAATGCAAAATAAAATGGCCTAACATTCAAAAGTGCCAATGTATGTCAGGAACTCTCATTTTTAAAGAACTTCGCGTATTTACAAACCCGTACTTATACGAGATGTAATTTTTTTTTCAAACACTTATAATTACCACAAATTCCTCAAATAGTTGCTTTAATATTCCTTAACCGCAATTCACACAGTGCAGTACGTGGTCGCATCACAACCGGAGAAAGCGCCCATCTCCACGGAGCGCCGCTGCCAATGTCACGAACTTTGCGTTTCCCGTGCCATGGCACATGTATGCGCCGAGAGTAAATATATTACAGCCTAAAGCAAAGAGAGGCAAATCGCTCTCAATTAAGAAGCTTGAATTTAGTGAATAGATTTTAATGAACATTTTCAAACATTTATTAACAACCATTCATTTTTATGTCCCATGAGTAATGCCCAGTCTCTTCATTTCTCATAATATCAAAAAAGTTCAAAAAACTTAATGAAGAAACGCTTTAGAATTTAAATTCAAGGAAATGAACGCTTAATATTTATTTATTGTACATTTAAAAATACTACAAAAGATCTAAGGTAAATCACGCGTTAATTAATTGAATATTGCGCAAGTGTAGTTAATTATCCTAATACGATGTACAATTGCGCAATTATGCGTGATGCTAGTATTTAAACAGCCTCAATCTTTAGAGCGATACGTTTCGGTGTTCTCACACGCATCCATCTTTGCACAGTTAGATGAATATAACTCATCAGCCCTGGCCAGGTGCCGGTGTGCTCACCTGGCCTGTCAGGCCTCATCTTCAAGTCATCGGCGTGATCTCGATCCTTGTTCACGGGTTCACCTTTTCACATTACGTATCATGTTAATTAATTGTTCTGTTTCATACATGTGAACTTTCGACACATGCCGCATGTGTCCATACATTACTGAAATCTGGCACAGATAAATTTTTAAATTATGACTAAATAATTACTAATTAAAAATTATAAAATAAAACGTCGCCTTTCAGCATACACAGAATAACGCATGTCTTATATAATTCATATAGGGACTACAAGATGATTTGATTGCTCAAAGTTCTCGAAATTAGGCAATTAACAGTTACTTTAAGATATAGCGTACCACGAGAAGTAAATTCGTCTCGATCATGAATCGACAAAGAGGGCTATCGAAATACGATTATCAATTTGTATTGCGATAGACGTGAACCTACCACGACCCGAGGTTCCCCTGGACCAATATAGCCTACAATTTACCTGCTATTCTGAGATTTAATTTGAAGAGTACCCAGGAGTGAAAAACTGTAGCCCAAAACCTACGAACACATATTTTTTATTTGATACTATTCATTGGGTATACAGGGGAGTACGAAAAGTACTCGTTTCATCACACGGTCTTCCGAAGATTCGATGGCGGAAACGTGTACGTCTGCGAGCAAATGTTATGGCTGGTAATTGACTCTTGATGTAGGCCGCTCGTCGAGCGTCTACCTGTGAACTTTTCAACACTTACTTTTGAAATTTATTGACTTAATTATGTACCAAAGTAAATTAATCCCACCACATTGCCTAACAATTTATGTAACGATGCATTCAATTTTAAAATCTTAGACTACGTTTTCAGGTAGAGCCTTTAAATACTGATCATATTATCAGTGTACAAGCAATTATTATCAGTGTACAAGACGATGGTGTATATTAAAATACTCTTTAGGAAAACTAAAATACTAACTTTATATATAATAAACTTTTAATTTAAACTCACACAGTATATTGCGTTATAATTTTAAACAGACTACTTCAAACGTCTAAAAATCCGTATTAAAACAACAAATATATCGTATTTAACGCATGAATTCAATCACTCTGAAATAGCCCCCAAAAAAGTGTAAAAAAATCAAATAATCATAATATTCCAGACTATTTATATATTTTTTTATAAGAAAGCAATAGTTAACAAATCATACATGAAAAACAAAATAGAAAGTTCTATGAAATAGTTTATACTCAACCCCCTTGCAGCTTTTTACTCTATTAGTGTTTATAGACTCGTTCTCAGGTTATCAAAACTTGGGTGTATAATATGATATGTATTTATTATTTGAACGCATTAATTAATTTTGTATAGATCCTTAAAAAATAGAAACGCACCGTATTTGGCGATGAGTGGAAAATCGAAAGTGTTAATATAAATTATTAATAAAGAAGTGTCTAGGAATTTGATATTCCATTCACTTTTGCATGTCGGCGCAATCGATATTGCCTAATTTTTATAAGCACATATTCAAAATTTGCATGAAATTGAATACAAAAAACAAATATTCTGTTAAACCATTTTCAGATCTATATAGTATATTTATATATATATATAACAATACTAATATGTTAGGGCGTAAAGATATGTTGCAGACCTGGAGAAAAAGATCGGAAAGCGTACTGCAACACGAGTGAATTGTATTAAAACTAAAACTACATGTGAAGTTATTATTTTTGTATTAGTGTTTTAAACAGCAAATACACAAAAAATCTATTAAAAAAACTATTAAAGTTAATACTCAAAGCAGTTGCACAACTAAAACAGTTAGTATCCGAGAGTTGGGGTCGCCTGCTGAGGATGCCGCGAGTGCCAGGCCAATTACGGCTCAATTAGCATTCGCGAGGCGCAGGGAATCCACCGGACAACCCGCGGCCAAATGTCAAGGCTGTAAGGCCGATTGTTGCGTACCGAAGATCGTAAAGAAATAAAAAAAGTGATACGTTGCTGAAATCGGTAATAGCTTTCTGATTTTAAATGACAGAGTTCAGTGCGCGTAAAGTTGAAAATATAATTTATCGTAAAATATTTTTTACTGTGCAATATTATTTTGTTGTGCTGGGTCATTTTCAAGGAATATTATTATTTAATTAATGGAACTGGTATTTATTTTGTCATACTCCATTTTATTAAAAATAAAACCAGATGGTTTTGAAATATGAATAGACTCAGTTTTGAAGATGCCGTGTTCGGCGAAAGAGCTCTCGCTACAAGTGAAATTAACGTAGTCTCCAAAACCTTTTGGTTTTATTTTATTATAATATTATTATTTATTATTCAATACCGAGACCGAAACATAACACCCAAGAAATTTTTCTTCATCTAGTACCTCTTCTCAAAGGAGGTTGGCGACCATCTCACTGAGCATATACGCATGGTTTTCTAAGGGGGGAAATAGTGAAGTGGGTCCCCGGGTCTTTATACGCCGTAGTTTTATATTGAAAGGAAAAGTCTGCGTATTGCTGCTGCACAATAACATTATTATATAATCCTTTCCTTACTAAGGTCTGGCGTTTAGATCTGAAAATCATTCTGGAGCAGGCTACAGAAACAATAACGAGAGCCCCTTCCACAATCATTCCAAGTCCACTAAACCATTACCGATCCTTTGCACATGCTCAGGGTACAGAATGGCAGCCATACACAAGCAACAGAATAGG
This sequence comes from Atopsyche davidsoni, assembly GCA_022113835.1. NCBI lineage: Eukaryota > Metazoa > Arthropoda > Insecta > Trichoptera > Hydrobiosidae > Atopsyche > Atopsyche davidsoni. Next base: position 9,740,797 of record JAILWY010000015.1, read on the forward strand.
GAGAACAGGGAGGAATGGAAACAATACATTCTAAGAGTTCTAATTAGAGATAAATTCTAAGTTGTGACATACATCTATAATTTTGACAAATCACTCTATTCGCTAGATTTGTTTTCTGGTACTAACCAGAGCTAAAGTTTTGCATCTGACACGCCTTAACTCCCAAGAAAATGAACACTAAAACAAGCCACCTATGCATATATTACATCCTTGATAAACATAGTCAAGCATCATTTAAAGACCATTTTTGTTAACGGGATAATAAAATAAAATCATTCAGTGTATCAATTTTAAATCAGCCCAAAACATTAAAAATAACTTGATTAAAGATTTATATAATTAATATTGCTATTAAATTTAATGTTTTTTAATTATAAATCTCATGCAATCGGCATAAGTCAAAAGAAGTTAATAAAGTTTGAAAAATATGTGATAATTTAAAATATACCAGAAACCGTATACAATAGATTACTACACGTTAACAAACAATTAAGAATCACATAAACCTAATAACGCTATTGAAGTAAATGATAAAAAACCATTTGATTATAACTAAGCAAAAAATATAATCTGGGCATTTAATAGCTAAGTTCAAACGATGGTGTGCTTTGGTATACATAATGATAAGTCATTATTCGGATTTGCAACTATTAAATATTGCTAATCTAATGCCTGATGTGTCATTAGTTTTGCTAAGTTTGTGAATAAAATAAATTTGATAATTCACTCAGACAACGGAAAAGTCCATTTAAGTAATGATACGGAAGACGCGAGACAAAATGAATGCCAGCAAAAAAGTAAATTTGAGAAAATAAAAATACCTAATACTTATATGCTAATAATGAATATAATTATTTAACATATTATATGACTATGGAAAACATGGACCGATTTTGTTTAATTTCACAGTATATTGGATTTTTTGCTAAGCACCATGAATTTTTGAAAGATAAGTAACTGGATCGATCATTGTCCTGAAAAGTGAATCCCAAACCGATGTTATTAAATTCACGCCAATTTCAGTTATTTGTAAATACAAATTGTCTATATAAATATTATTATAACTGATTTTAATATAAACTAGTGTCTGGCATATTATTCAAGTACATTCAGGTTAATCTAGTTGGCAAATAGAAACTCTTACTTCAATTTCCTGAAAATTTTCAATTTCAGTTTAATAGCGCTATATATTTTCTTCGTTGCAACATTTTCAAGATGATACCTGGCTAAGCAAGAAGTATCTAACGATCTATGATACATAGTTTTATACCTGGGTCTTATGTCCATTAATAACAAGTTATTTTATTTTTTTAATGAACGTGCTAAACTTGACACATCTTTTTTTCATTTTTAAATCCACAAGCACATCCGGGAATTGCGTCATAGAAATATTTACTTCCAGAATGTTAAAGTTTTTAATACTTACATCAAAAAATAGGCAGGTAGCCAATAACAATAATTCAACGAATTTACAGATGTGTTCGACTTAACTTAAATTTCTCTGCTTTTCATGTGAATCAACTAATATTATTTATAAAACTTTGTATTACCTGGATTTAAACAAGAAACACGTTTTTTGAGCTGAAAGTTATAAGTAAAAAATCAGTTTTCGGTTGCTTCAGTTTCGTGAATTTTTTTTTCGCAGGCTCGAGAATAATTTAAAGCACGCGTGTACTCAGGCCACTTTTTTCATACTGACTGAGGCTGGAGAGATGGGTATTATTGCATATCATAAACATAAAGACAGATAAAAGGCAGCACCTCTCCTGACAGTGATTTAACAAATGACTGGATGATACCAAAAATAATTGTTTTGTGTCCGGTTTTTTATATCTCCAAAATTCACCTTACAAATTACTGACAATTTATATCAAAGATAACCTTTAACCTCTCAACCATGAACGAATGTGAAAACTTCTGACCACCCGGATCACCCAAGGCAAAAAACTTATTGGAATCCGCCACAGTTTTATTATCATATCCTCTTTGTATCTGTTAAAATAACTAGCGATCGACCATGATTTAAAAAAACACTACCTTGTGACAGAAGTACACGTTTACTATTTTATTAATTTGAAACAAAACTAAAACATTTAAATGTGTGAAGGGACAAAGACAATAGCTTTAATTATATTCGTGATTGGTTAAAATACTCTGCGGTTGATTTTACAGGCAATTAATAATCTCAAATCTTGGGTCAAAATATTCAATTTCGCTTTTTATATCAGCCAAGGCTGGTGTTTTGATCATATTTTTTTCAGTTTTTATCGAGCTGAAATAATAGACGGACGATAAAAGACGGGTCAGATGTCAAGGAAACCTAGAGTTTATTGATAATTTGTCTTTTATTTTAGAATGATAGTAAAAAGGCGTTACAACAGTATTTATACACACCGATAGTGAATAATGAACCCTAAAAAAATATATTTAAATAATGTTTATTTCTATTTCATATTAAAGCTTTTTTAAACCATTTATTTAAACTTATCACAACTTCACGAGACAAATCTAACATATTGAAGACCAAATCAACCCTTAAAAAAAGCTGTCAAAACCTACGAATACACCTGTTAAATAAAGTTTTCAACTTAAAAATTTCAATTAATTACAGATCCCACTTTTGTGCAACAGTGAATATTTACAGGAATAATATTTTAGAATTTCTTGAACGCAACCTTAAAAGGATCTAAGCTGACACCTTTGTGTAAAACCGAAATTTGCTGACTGTAATTTTTTTATATTAAGACATTAATCTCGGAAATATATTTTGGCTGCGGTCTATAAATCTATTTGCTGAAAAGGCGTTGGCGTTTCGGACACTACCTTGATGTATTTATGGTGTGAGCATTCACTTAAGAATCGTAAAAATTTATCTTTTAAACCAACATAAAGGTCATTGAAGACTTTTGCCCTTTCAGTGAGTTTAATTATATATTTATATTTTACAAATAATATAACTTACCTCTATAAATATTTATAAAATTTATTCTAGATGAAAACACAAAAAACCAAATTATATTTATTGCATGTAAAAACATATATTCTTTAACGTGGGTATATCAGAAAAAAATATCTATAGTTTTTTTATACGTTTGTAGTTTCGTAACAAAATTTTACTTTTATGAAAAATGTATTAAAATCTGTTTTATACCTTAAATTTAATTACGCGTATATAGGGTTATAATTAAAATAAAAAAATACGCTTTCAATGCTACAGTGTTTGTTAAAAATAACAAAAAGGCAAAATTTCTTAATGGTACATATGCATATAAATGACACCGATGCCCAAAATGAGATGCAGTTAATCTGAAAAACATTTAAATATAATTTGTTTTGTCGGAGACGATCTGAAATTAATTCAAAATGCCAGCAGTCCGTCTGTTACGTGACAAGATGAGATTATGCATTGGGTTGGATGCATATTTACAGTCGGCTAGAGTATAATACGTGATTTAAATTTATAAATCGATTTATATGAGACCAAACAAGCAGACACATGACAAGTATTTTGAAATAACATAGCGGATAATCTTTGTCGCATATATTAAAGTTGTCTTGCGTTTGAAATAATAATTTAAAAGATTATCTTCATACATTATATATTCAGAAAATAGTTACTTTTCAGATTTAGTCTAACACAGTCACAACCGTCTCCAAATATTTTTAAGCCTTATCCTTTAGTAGTAAATTTATACATTTTTTAGTCTCGTTCGTCGAACAAAGATAGAAATGTATAGAAAGTAATTCTATAAATATAACTCATCTTGTATTTATCACAACTTTAAATCCCACGCCAGTACGCAACTGGTTACAAACCAATCACCTCCTAATAAGAAGACATGGTAACTTTAAAAGTAAAAGTGGCTTGAATATTTTTCATCAGAGCGTCACTTTCCTTACAGACGAGTTGCAGAATTAGCGTGAATCTGGTTTTTAAACAAATTGAATGCTATTGATAATCTTCCTTCGAGAAACCGATTAACCTTTGCCGAAATGTCTGTTGCTCTTTATTAGATTTTTAAACATAAAAGAGAGCACGCTTGAGTCGATGATGCATTATTTTTTAAATCTTGCATCACGTCTACGTTTCTAATAATTTATCAAAGTTGCTTATACCCGTTTTCAAAAGTCGTTAATCATATTTTTGTCATCAAATGTTATCTTGTTTTTTTTTTGAGCTATATTTATTTGGACACATATGTCAAAACATTGACTAAAAAGAAAAATTATTACACAGATGATTCTGAAATATGATTAAATGATTGATAAGCAATGTAATCTTATTGAATTCTGGTATGATTAAACAAATAATAAAAAAATCAAATGTGTCTATGAAACATATTATTTTATACAGAGATGTAATAATTTTTTTTGCCAAGCTCTTCCGCTCTAAAAAGACGTTATAAAAGTAATAAGACCCGTGAATTGTGATTGTAATAATTTTAATTACTGTAAAATACTAACTATTTTTACTGTAAAGCATTTTTTAGTGGCAAGATTTTTTTATTTGTATTTATATAATAGTCAAACATTGTTAATTTAAAATTAAAATAATATACATTGAACAAAGTTTACTATACAAAATAGTACAAATGTACAATAATTCTAGAAAGGATAAGGTATTAAATTATTTGAAATCATTAAAATACCATTTCAAAGATGATGTGTATATTATTATCTGAACGGATTTGTAAATAGAGGTTTGTGTGAAGTATTTACCATCAGCGAAGGAAGGTTTATCGACTCGCGATGTATCCAAAAATAAAATAACTACACATAAAAGGTAAGCACTTAAAATAAAATAGATAAAATGGCTGCCATATTTCAGAGAATTTCACAATTAAGTGTCGTTTGGACAAAATTCACATCTCGGTAAGGTCGTTTTGCGGTTGATTTCAATTTTGAAGAGTCGAAGGTGGCTTCCGTTCTTGCAACTGATGCGTTTTTCGATCGACCCATCCGATAAAGCTTGCACCAAATCCGCCATTAAATAAAACATTAAGATATCACTAGCAATATTATTTTCAAAGCTGATGCTGTAAGAAATTGGTAATACTAAGAATAATTCAACACTTTGGTGGTCAAATCTAGGCCTAATAGACGGATGTAGTTGCAAAACGTAAATATTACGATGGCCACCTTGAACATGGTAAAGCTGAGCAAAGACCTGAAAACAGTTGTAATCTGATTAAATTATTATTTAAAACAACCCACCTGATACATATAACTAATTCCGTTATGACTCTAAATCTGTTGACTCTAACTGGTAGGTCAGAAATTTCCAAGACACATATGTGATTATGTTGATGTCTGATCTTCGGTATTTCGTATTTAATTTAAGTATTTCGGTTTTATTTTTTAGCGAAGTCTACCTTCGTTACTCACAAATACTTGTCGCAGAAACCAATTCAAATTTCATATTTTTATTTTCTGTTTGTTTTGGATATAAATATTTGGAATTTCATATATTTTTCGTGCAAGAGATATGCGAGACTTTTTAATGCGACAACTTTTTTTTTCAAAAGTCCTGCTTAGTAGTTCCCGTCTGTATGCCGGTTGATGCACAGCTTAATGTTTAATATTTTTACTTCGACACGTAAATTGTCCATAAAAGCAATAAATTCAACTCTTAAATAATTTCGAGTTTCAATAATGACTCTCGGCGTTGAGTCTTCTCCCCAAGTAGGTCTCCGCACCGCCTACCATCGTTTCTTAACACCTGTGATCATCTTCAGGTATGTCCATATTCCACAGATATAGGCGGAATAAATTCCTGGTATATGCGAAGAAGTGTATGAAGACACTGAAGACTCATAATTAGGCAATAAATCGCATTTTATATTTTACAAATTTCAAAGTGCTATAAAATATATGACAAATAATACTTAAATATATTTTAATAAAGCAATTGCTTTCAACTCATTCCGCATAGCAAACATTTGAATAATAATATAATTTTAAAAAGATATTCGTATCCAGATAATCTAAATGCATTAATAATGCACCCCTACCAAAAAAAGTTAGGGGTAGCAATTTAAGAAAGGGTTGTTTCTTTTAATATCGAGTTAAAGTAATATGAATATTTATGCGGTATTTTTTATTTATTTTTATAATCAAATAATAAAACCTATAACCTCATTTCTATATATAACATAGAAGCTGCAGGGGTAGCAAGGGGGCAAGCAGTATGAGAAATTGGAACTGTGCCCGGCTTGATACGTCCCCGGAATATTCCTTGTTTATAAGTTAAAATTTAATAAAAGTTATGTGACATAAAAAATCAAATGCAGTGGTAAATAATATTAAACGTGAATATGTTTATTTCATTCATTTTGTTAAAACTTAGTTGAAAATTATTAAATATATAATAGACACAAATGATTATAAAACATTTCGGTGCAAAGAATATTATATGTGATTAAGTTTACTTTGTTCGTTTTGTTTAACATTATAAACGGCACGTTTTAATCCAATTAAATATACGTATAAGTTTTTAAACAAAAAAATTATTTTCTTTTATTTTTGCATTTAAATCAAGTATTATTTCCCAAATATATTTATAATTGGTATCCGATCATTTGTACATAGCGGTTTGTTACTTTTATTTGTACAGGCATTAATTAGTAAAATAACAATCGTTTGTTTGAATATACATTATACATTACCTGTTATCCGTTTTGTTTTCCATGTGTTAGATGTATCTGTAGATGTAAGTGAGACTCAATATATAACCACGACAGTTTCACTTTTGTACTAGGGTAGCCAAAAACAAATCCCGTTTCAATTTATATGCAGTTTAAATAATAATAAATATCTGAATAATTTTTCATGGTGTATATGATATTTTCGCTCTTCAAAAATGTATAAATAAACTGGTTAAGCTTGAAATATTAAAATATATAAATATGAATAGCCACAAATGGCTACGAGTGACTGACAAAAACGCGTACAATAAAAAAAAAACTTTTATTTATTTTTTTAACCGTTGTTATTAGTAATTTATTGATCTTTGTCATTATGCTGCGGTTTTTTATTGGAATTTCCAACGTATCGTACTGATGTCATCTTCAATTATTAATATCCTTATTGTATAGCTCCCTCAACATGTCACTAGCACTAAGACTGAAAAGTCAGTAATTTCAATAAAAAAATTATCAAATTATTGTTACATCTATATGAAAAACAATTCATTTTTAAAAATGCGACCTTAAATGCTACTAGCTGCTTTTTTATTTGAATTTTCGGAATGACGGGATTTATAAAAAAAATTGTTTATAAATTATTATTTATTTTTTTATTTAGTGCCGACCCTGGGCACCTGCTCATAGACGCTTCGGGCCAATTACCGCGGCCGTCTTCCTCACCTCTGACATTACCTGCGCAGGTGACGTCACGAGAGAAGAGCGAGCCGGCCGCAAAAGGAATTATAAGATGATGGGTAATGAATCGGAGAGATAGGCTTTATGCAAAATGCCAAAATAATAACTGTTGACATAACCCGTGAGATATGCGCAATGTGCCGTGGAGTGATGGGAACATTTCGCGAATTGTAATATGATAAATAATGAATACGCGTCATCGTGGGAGATTTATGTAAAACGCATTTAAAAAAATAAGTTAAAATACAAGTAGCAAATTGTAATATTCAAATTTTATAAAACAAAGAAGATAATTTAATACTAACGGTTAAAATTGTAACATAATATGATATGAGAATTTATAGTACACAAAAATGAAAGGAGAATATGTATACTGCGAATGATAATGTAGGTGTGATGAAACAAACAGGTAACTTAATACGAAAAAAAATAATGATTGTTTAATTTTATATAATATTAAAATACCGACAGGTGTGTTACAGCTGATAAAAACTGTTTCTCCCTATAAAGGCAACGTAAAATTGAAAATTACATCTAATTTTCTTTCAGCGTCAAAAACGGCTTTAAAAATATAACAAATAAATAATATATAATGAGAAAATATTGCCTTGATATGTTTGTATTAATAAAAAAAATATTTAAGACCTAAAGTGTATTTAAAAATTGTTGAGGCCACACGCCACTGATTTTTATTGAAACATAGAAAAACAGTATATTATGTATTAATAGTTAATTAATTACAAATATATTCAAAACCAGCATCGCCAAATCAATTAATTTACCACTTTTCAAAAAATAGCACTCACATATTAAAAAAAATATTCTGTTACATAAAAAAAATTAAATTATTGAATATTGTCATTTAGATTGTAATCGTGAATTAATTAAATATTTTTTAAACATTTTCCATAATCATAGGTCAAATAATGTTTAAGAAAGTACGTAATGAGTCAAGGTCATGTTTTACCAGTTCTTCTTGTACGATTTTGTCAAGAACCTGCTTTGTTGACCTTGGCCTGGCGACCTATCTCAACATTTGACCCTTTCATCTCTAGCCAGTGGTCCTCGAAGTTAAAATGGCGTCAGAACTCTTTATTATGTCAATTTTTTGCCGTGGAAGCAGATCGAGTTTTCTATGTTTTGATATCAACATATCGACTTGAGATAACTGTAAAATTTAAAATATTTCAACATTTAATCAATTGATCAGATTAAATATTTAACTGTCTCGTGCTTCAGTTACTAATCACAGACGGGATTTAACCCTAATTGCCCCTGATTGCTTCCAAACCCTAAGTGACTTCTTTTCGCAGATAATGTGGTTATACTTTCTCGTTCAAAAGCACATTGCACAGTTAAAACTTTTTTACGGTTTATTAGTTAAATCTCTTCAAATAGAACAGACTAATTATTTTTTTTAAAGTGCGTTTCTACCTTTTACTTGTTTCTAAGTTATACTAGCTATAATAAAGTAAGTTTTTTAATATATAGTACATATCACTTACAAAGGTCACAAGGGAAGGCTTAAGTTGTATATTCCAAAGTAATTAAGAATAGATAATTAAATATCATTTACAAATGTTTGTAGCATGTTAAAATTCCTGTTTTATGAAACATAATAAAACAACTTTTAGATTGCACACACAAAATCAAACTCACTTCATGAGAGATGAGAAATAAACTTGCATGTACGCAATGTCTCGTATACTCCTCGTTGTGTTTCGTCAACAGTCATTAGAGTCGTATATCGTGTTGTTATGAGCACCGAGCTATGACTGGTTAACGTTAGCGGACTATTATATTTATTAACAATATTAATTAACATGTTCGGTCATAACTCCCGGAATGACGTGAAGAAAACAGGTTCCATTGCCTGGAAACTGTGAGGTTGCACATTTCAACCCGGTCCATGCAAGAATCTAACGAAATTATGACGCGAAGTAACTAGATGCTAACCATTTTATACTAGAAGCAAATTACCACTCCACGAACGGGAGACGATGAAAGTGCAATAATTTAAACCAAAAGTGTGTAGAATTTATAAACTATTCTGCGACACAACAGTAGACAGAGCTCAGATATATTAAAAATACTTTGGATGAGAAAACTGCATATAATATTTTTGAATGAAATACTTGAGTGATTTTCCACATGTTCGGTTTCGCCAACCTTTCACGTTAGCATTATCAAACAGAATGGCATTATCACTCTGTTTGATAATGCCAACGTGAATGGTTGGCGAAACCGGTCACAAATAAAAACGAATATGTGGAAAATCACTCAAGTATTTTATTCAAAAATATTGAAATGGAATTCCACCAAGTACTCTCTGTCAAAAATATTGAATTTCAAAACTGCATATCTTATTTAATGTGATTTATATTTATATATATATATATATATATATATATATATATATATATATATATATATATATATATATAATTTGCAATTCTTTGTACTGCGAACGAAGCTTAGCACGACTAATGCTTATAAAGAAGATCTCTTTATATTTTTATGGTTTGAATTGCTTTGGGCTTGACATCTGCACGTCCAATTGTATGTTAATGATTTCAAGATATCCTCTGCAATTCCGAGAATGAAAGTTGTTTCTCAAAATTATATTGCGTAAAATAATCCGTCTTGCCGCAGATTAAATAGCAACAACCAGAATCATTTGTGATCTTTAGTTTTTTTTTTTACAAGGCGCTGTCGTATTATTCGCATTTGAGAATCGTGATTTACGATACTTAACAAGCAATAATTACATGGGCGTGAATCGAGACGGTTTATTTAGTAAATTGATGATGAATTGAGTCTTAGAGTTGCAAAACCCGCTCTGGCCGTCTTTAATAACTGTATAAATTTAAGTTTCATTTGCTGCGAAAATCTTAACTGCGTTTTTTTTTATTTTTACAGCAAAGCAAATATCGTAGACACTTGAAACGGCTTGTTTACACTTACATCTTATGTTTTATTTTATATTTTATAATAAGAAAAAATACTCAACAATTCACATTGACAATATTTACACAGGTATACTGTACAATACAACTAAAGAAATAAATCACTGTATTGATTCATTGAGAAAGAATCTATAATTACTGCTTTCAAAACAAATTCAAAGTAAAATTTGAATCATTTCACAAAATCAAGCAATTTTCAGCCATTGCACAGCCATTGGTTCTGATGGGCACCTGTTCGTGTATTTTGTGACCCTGTGACCTCTTAACTTTTGAAGGTACTGTGAGGCATGATAAAATACAACAGTCTTTTGTATTACCACAGTGATCACGCACAGAATGCTTTATTGACTCATGTTTTTTTTTTTTTTACTTGTAGATTAATTCTCATAATGAAGTATTTAAATTTTGGTATTAAATTGGAATTTCCTTTTCCAGGGGGTTAATGCGTGTACAAGATTTATTCTAATTGCACTGCTTGCACGTTTTACAACTTCAGTAATTAATACATGTGCCAGCGAGAATACTACTGTCTATACTGCAATGAAATATCTGTTATAATTGCTTGGAAGTAGTCGTTCGAGGTTCGGATATAAAAGACGAGAAGCAAAACTATTCTCACGTAATTTTAAAAATGACCCCCAAAACGTGACAACTACCATTGAAAGATAGAGAATTTCAATATGTCTAATTCACACCTGCATTAATATATATATATATATGTTTGTAAGTAATGTTTTTTATTCAAAATCACCTGAATAAAGGTCCTAATGAGCTTTAAGGGGTCATTATATAATATATAAATTTGAATGATTTTGTAATGTGTCTATTGCAAGGTCAAAACAATATCTAATTAATCAATACAATTTACACGGTTGTCTTTAGTGGCCCTAAACACAAGGTAAGATAGAAAATAGACAGAAACTAGCTCGTGTATTATATGAAGCTATTGAAGGTTATAATTTACATAAATAGATGTACAATAGGAAGTACATCTCTATTCAGAGTAGGTTTTACATATTTAAATTGACCTAAAGACAATGTAGATATTCTGTCTTAATGTATAAATAATAAAACACATATTTTTTTCAGGAATTTATATTGGTAGCTGAAGTGTTTGGCTTGTAATATCTCTAGAATTTTCCAGCTTCATAAAATCACACAACCATCAAGTTGGTTTCATAACCATGAGGTTATTTATAATGCAAAATAGGTTGATTTCCACACATATTTTATATGTATATATTTTTTTATTTAATGTGTTGTTAACTCGTAAACAGTTCAATTACAAGCAGTCGGTCATCACTACTGTGCATCATGCATGATTTCACAAGTCTCCCAAGGTTTGTGAATGGAATCCCATGACGTACTCATGTTGCCCATAAAACATAACGCCACTCGATGTTAATCCAGCGGCCGCAGCCTCTTATTTCTCGTACCTCAATTAAACTGCGATTAATTATTACGGCTTTTATGTCAATCGTGGGAACCAGACGGAAAGAGAATAAAAAAAAACAAAAAAACAAATGACGGTAGAGCTCGTGACGCCATTGCAAATTACGCATTCTCTTGTTAATTTCTTCTTTGTTGTTTCCCTTCGTGCGGAAATAAAAGAGTTTACAGCCTTACGTGTTTTCCTGTTCGACAATTTAATTCAAGGTAAAGTCAAATACACAAGAAGTTGTACATATTAAAAAATTCATTTATATTTTATGCATATGAATGATTTGATGTATAATTGAAGATATCTGTATTTTTCAAAATAAAAGCATTAATAATCAAGTTATTTTGTTCAGAATCATACTAAGTATTTCTAACTTAATAAATAATCACTATGCATTTTTTTTACGATTTCACTTGCTCGCATTCATGCAAACTTTTCTATAAGGTATTGTTCGTTCACGTTTTATTTTTTCATACTATTATTTCCACATTCATTGCAAATATAAATAACTTTAAAAAACCGTGTATATTTTTTGCACACATATTTTTGAACACTTAGTATTATATTGTATCGCCAAGTAAAAACGTTTAAGTATAATTCAGATATAAATCATCGAATGATTTTGCTAAATTTACCTGGCGATTATTAATTACAATGTGATGATAAAGGTTACATGTGTTTCTCTCCACACCTTTTTGTGTTGTAATATCTAAACAATTATGAACAAAATAATAATTGCATAAATCTGTAATAGACGAATGATCATGGTTGAACATTTTGCTGTATGGAATATATATATTGTGATCGGTTCAGTACAAAAAAGATGTGAACTGATTTTAACCTTGTTAAAGTAAGACATAAATCTCTAAAAGAATTCACGTAAAAAACTTTTAGTTTAACATTGCTTTGCTACAAAGTATATTTTTGTCTCTGATTTGGTGCAATGAGCAATTTTAAGAAAATCTGAAAAAAAAGTTATGTACGATTATTGTAACACCATATTGCTGCAGGGGATATATATGGTTATTGATTTAGTTCTATGGTGTTGTAAATTTCTCTCTATGTAAGTAAGCCATGAACCTTCTGAAAGACCTGCACGACGAGTTTGACCCGGAGGGTCACAGCATCGTCGAGTCTATGGCCTGAATGAAGATTTTACAATAAACGACCTTGGGTGAACCAACTTCATTATAGAGCAATATGGTTATAAGTCATTTTAGAACAATACATAATCATCAACCAAAATTACTGCTTTTCTATGAGTGAAAATATATGGTAAAAGTTCAAAGTATCTATCAGTGACTATTTATTAAGTAATTATTTTATATCAAACTTTGAAAAAAGGTTAAACTATGTTTAAATGTATTAATGCAAACCATCTAAAATTGCTATTTTCATTACATTTTTTTTTTAAATTACAAACAAATCAAATACATAATGGTTGGTCAAAATACGTAAAAAAAATAATTTTGTTATTAAAGATGAGCTGTTTGAAAGAAAACCGCTTTTCGATCAATTATCGCTTATCGAGTATGCCTAAGGTTTGAATCCGAGTATAATATAAGTAAGTTTTTCTATTCTATAATATAAACTAAGATAACTAAAAATATGACCATAATTTAATCATAATCGTCAATTTTCTGTTTGAGGTTTTTTCAGTATTCAATACAGACAAGCAAGCAACTAGTACACAGCCGCAACTTCTTATTAACGCTTGAATCACTGCTCATGTATCTATTTATCAAACTCGGTCTATAAATTGTAAATAAAATGTTTAATTCATTAGCATAAATCAAATATTTTTAGTTTTCATATAAAATACGAAAAAAAATACTTAAGCAAAAATGTACGTCATAAATATTTTTTTACCTCATTATCAAGTTAAAATTTTTAATGATATTGATTTATACGATTTTACTGAACCTTTTTTTGAAGTTATGTACATAAATTATGTGCATTTTTAGGAAAATTAGTCATTTAAAAATGACAAATATACAAATAAAATACGATATACGAGTATATATATTCATTTAAGTAAATAAAAGTCATTTAATTTTCAATAAAAAAGCTGCTTATTCACAACTAACTGATAATAAATAAAACTGAGTTATTTTCTTTATTCTCCGATTTCTGTTAGTTTAAATATGTTTCGATAATGTAATAAAAAAACACATATATTTTTATTATATAAGCTATATTCTTTTTTTCAATAAAACAGTAAATAAAACAAAAAATATATATTTTACTTCTGCATAAATTGTTCTATGGATCTAACTTTATTTCCTAAAATTAACAAACAACAAAGAAAATATCGATTTTACAATATTTGCATTTAAAAGCACCTTTTTCAACCAATAACGTATTTTATTTGGAATAATACGTATTTAATAAATAAATTGAGTATTTTTTTAGAAAATATCTGATATTTGACATTTAGGGGTTTGTGACTAATACTTTATTTTTCTTTTTTCTTAAAAAAAAAATATCCGCGACTATTTTTGAACCCGGAACTGCAAAGCTACCACATTAAAAAAAAACACCTGTAATAAATAAGTCTTGGTCGTCTTCGTGGATAACGACGAAGATATAAATAAAAGTTACTAAATGAAAACATCACACAAATCCACATTTAAATAAAATAAGCGCAATAAAATTTAATAACCATAAATGGATGTGTTCTATCAATAAATAATATATAACTAAAGAATAGCTTTATAAAAAGAAATATCATCAACGGAATCAATATTTATTTTATCGTGATAAAACAAAACCTTTCCTCTGTAAAAAAACTTATTCCATATACGTTACACGTTGGACTCTTGGATTGATAGGATTTTTCGCCCGAGACTATATGAGGGCATATTTAATTGAATTTATACTCCACAAGCGAGAGACTCGAATGCTCAGGTATCTTAATAAATAATATATAATAATTTTATAAATAACAATATAAAGCGTTTAATGGCTTACAGATTTTAGGAATTTAATTATAATAAATAAATAGTTCAAAACCTCATATTAATCAAAATATTTTCTAGAAAAACATGAATTGTAGAACAAATAAAATATTTTTTAAAATAAAGAGAGCTGTGGTCATTAAGTAACCGTACAAACAACTAGACAACGTGAAGGTTATAGTATATTATACAGCATGATGCCGTTCAATATATAAAAAATATATTTTGCAATATTTTGCATTCCTATAAACAAAAGAACATAAATAACCTCAGTTGCTAAAGCACTGGTAATGAAAAATAAATTATTTTCATATTAATTAAAAAATAATAGAGAAAACGACCTCTTTACTGTAAGTAAATTCGCAAAAACAAAACTTATCTATATTTGATTACATGTTCTTGCACCGAGTCCTTCAGAATGGGTATGTCGACATTTTTGACTACCGAATTCATTATCTCCATTTTTTTAATATCCGAGCGTTATTAACTTGTGATTGAATAATAGATTTAGTATTTTCACAGGGATATGTATTGGACAAGAAAAAAATATAATGCGTATACTCAAGCTATTTATCAAGCAGACCTCTACTGCGATAAGTGTTTATTAATAAGTGATCCTTGTTGTAAGGAAAATTATAAAAAACATATATACTGCGGGATCCAAAAGTAATTGTATGTTCTCAAATTGTTAAAATTGGTTTCAATTTATATTTATATTACAAAACAAGTCTAAAAGATAATTAATTAATACAAGGGTAAAAAATAATTATTTTAACAACTACTACAATAAGCAGTTTAAACGAAGTGAAGGATGTTTCCGATATCTAGAAGTAATCTTCTGTTTTTGGATGACACTGTTTTTTTAATACACTGCTATTATTTATATACTTTTAATTTTTTTTAATAATAAAACAAATACACGACTTATTGGGTTTATGTTGTAAATTATTGTCTCAGAAAATCAAAAGTTTTTGCTCAAATATTGGGTATAAATTAGAGATAATAAATAAGCTATGAACATATTTAATACATTGTATGAACAAATTGTATGAAAAATGTTCATACAATTTATTAAAACAAATAGAAGTGTTTGTAATAATATTTGTAACACTCCGTGTTTATTGAGAAAACCATAAAATAAATATTTGTTAGTTTTTAATGATAGTATTAAAAAAACGCTAAGAACATACCTTTTAATGATGATAAATCTTCAAAAAAAACTGCATAATATATTTTTTATTATAGGATTAAATACACAGCATGAGGCACACCTCATTTAGCATTAAATAACTTGCATTGTTGATTCATAAAATGAAAAAAATACATTGCTAGTTTGAAGCATCCTGTATAGAGGTCAAGGTGAAACTGAAATTTCGAGGCATCTTTACTCAGTTTCATAACAATAAACAATCATGACCGGACACATAATAACACATCTAATTTATCAATTCACTATCATGTTACACCATTGTTGTTTCATAGCTTGGCCTTTTGTGTCATAGAGCTCCCCTGTAAAAACTTCATACGCAGATCTGACGATTGTGACGTTCGAGCATGACTTAAGATTTGACGTTGCATTTTCGAGTAATCGATTAATCGGTAAATCATTCACCAACACGGTTAAAACGAACAATATATCTAAAAAATACTTCTTAATGTTTAAATTTATTTATTTGAAAAGATATTTATTTAAGTTTCGCTAACATTCTAGATTGGCATTTTTTGGCTGCTTGAAGTTTCGCGTTAACAAACAAAAAATCGAAAGTACTTTTTGTCAAAAAGGCTAATACTTGCGCCCTTAAAAGGTCGCCCATCCATGGCAGCCCTGCATTTGAGGTATATCTTATCGATGTCCGTCGGTCGCCATTGTCAGCTCCACCATAACTTAGATAGTTGTTGCCCTTGCCGGTCTTCCTACAAACTTTAACCTTTTATACACTTTATTCGACCGGGGACTGGTCCGCCGGTGGATTGAAAATAGAGTTTACTGCCATCTTTATAGTTCTGCGGAATCCACGCGGACATGACAGTGTCGGTATTGTCCTCATTGATGACGCCATGCTTATTTATTTACAAACAAAAAAATCTATCAATGAGTGATATCGTCCGCAGCCGTTCCCACGCAATCAAGTACATAAATTTACTAATATGAATCACAGACTTTATATATATAAGGGTCTTTTCCGGGTCAAGCAAAAAATAAATAGATAAACATGTATAAGTGAAGAATGAGGATTTGCTAAAAGTATGCAGACATTGGTTGAACAATTTATGTACATATTTTTTTGGAGAAGCCGCAATTCGTAAACGTGATAGTCCACATCTGAAATCTCGCCCAGCGCCTCCGCTGCATGAAGAAATACATCTGTCGGATAATGGTTACGGTTATATACGCAAGCTGTTAAACAGTAATTTAGTAATCGGCAATTATGCGGTCTGGGGTCTATGACACACATACGCAAATGTCACTAGTCAGGCGACGGAGACATCTGTCTACGGGGCTGAAAGGCGCAGAGAAGCCTTAAAGTCATCCTTGTGAATCAAATTTGCATGACGAATCAACTTAGATACCCTCACAAACAAGTGAGCATTAAATGTTTAATAGATCCGTATTTCTTGCCTACGTAGGATAAATAAATCTAAAGGTAAGGTGTTGAAACATAAAATGGTGGAAAAATTAGCAATTGATTTTAGGACTCAAGTAGAACTCGAATCAACAACTCCTGATATAATTCCTCCGGTATGGTTGATTTAATTTTTCGAATGATACTCAAATACCATCGCTGTCATATTTTATGTAAAATAATTGGATGAAGGTCTAGACAAAAATATTATGACAGCCTATTACAGAAACTCATTTATTCATCTGTCAATATTAAACGGCAAGTCTGATAATAAACGCGGATTGAAATGTTAGCTGGTCGCTGTCAGCTTTAAGTTCTTTATTGCAGAATTTCAATAATTGGCAGTCCATCGACGTTTAATTGAGGAGAAAAGGTTAAAATATTTTATCCAACAATCGAGCATACTGTAAAAAGCACTAAGAACGAAAGTGTCTAAAACAGAAGATCGTAAATTTTTAGAATGTGTTTCTTAACTTATTTATTATTTTCTAATTTACTCGTAAAGGTGAGGTTGTAATAAATGTAAAACACGTATAAAATATAAGTGACTGTGCTATCGTGGTTTGACCTTTTAACTTCGTTTAGCTTGAGCCGGTTTGAGCATTTAATTGCGAACGTAGCATTGCTACAATTAAAAACAAAGGAGAAATTATAAGATTAGGAACGGAGGCTGAATTAGAACTATCTCGTGGTCCATTGTCACTGCGAACAAAAAAAATGTAGCTTGTAGAGTTTGGAAAATATGAGTTTCAGCGTTTAGGCTTACTTGGGGTGTGACCTCAACCAATCTCGTAAAATTTTCAGGAAGTCAATACCACATAGCTCAACACAAGTTATTTCTTTGAAATTTAATCATCCCCTGAAAAAGCATTCTAACATAGTGTTAATTTTGTTTTTTTAGTTGGCCATTGTGTCAGCAGCGCTAGACAACGAAGATTCGCTCTCTGCCTCACAACTGAATGCCGCCCTTTCGGGAGGGTCTGAGCCTCTCTTCTCCTTGGAGGAGGAGCTGTCGGATGCTGTCACTTTCGTCAGAGGACCCCGTCAGCTGCGACAGACGGACATCGGCCACACGCACATCGACTCCATAGATGTCCAATGCGGCGACAGGGGGATGGAAGTCACCATCGACTTCGCTGAAGCCTTCGGAGGCGTCGTCTACAGCAAGGGGTACTTCAACGACCCCAATTGCAAGTGAGTACTAAAAATTAACTACAAATGCGAGTCGATCAATTTTGTTGCGAAAATCAATGAAATGTGTACTTTTCAGATCAGATAAATATTTACGTGAAATCTAATAGTTTTTTGATTGGTGATGTGATTTATTATATCGCCATGTTGTGATTTGCGTATCGATAAGCTAACCTGATAAAAACCCAGATAAAATCTAAATATAGTATTTTCACGGTCGAACGAGTCAAAGATCACTTGAAACAATATAACCACGCCGCGAGTCGTAAATCATATCGAGGAAGGCTTAAATATTTTACATAACAAAAAGAGAAGCCTCAGGTTTTTTTTTCTCCGAAGGCCATGGGATTTAAGGCTTTAATGGAGTTTTAGTGCATCTGAGAATAAAGATTGCCGGTCGGGGGGTCACGCTTCGGACTTGACGATGCCTTATTAACATAGGCCATAAGAACGCACTGGAAAGGTCAAGAGAATCGTCAGATCAAATTGGCGGTTGTATAATACGCTATTATTTAAAAAGAATTGTTACGAACAGAGCTACCGATGTTTTTACTTTTCACTGACTCATTCTGCGAAATCAAAAAATGCGAGTATTTCATCCGCGACAGACCATATTAATTTTTAATACTCCATACTCCTATTTTGGCCATATTTTTCGAAATGACGGTCACCAACCTCCACTAAGGAGAGTCACAAGAAGAAGAAGACCTGTTGCAGGTGATCCACCGTATTGATCATTTCGAATCTCTCCCAGCGTGACCTTTACTGGTGGTACGCCACTGGCAAGGACGCTTTCCAAAGCGCCGGAAAAAAATTATGAACATGAATTATAATAATTAAAAAAAAAAAACTAAAAGTGAAAGCAGCAGACGAAGAAGCGGTATTTTATGCAAATATTGTATGAATTTGCACGAAAATAAATTCACTTTAAATACTTCCATGATTTATGTTTGATTGAAAACGTAATATTATCTAAGCTATTATTTTTTTTAATAATTAATGCATAAATATTCAATAAAACATTTGCTTATTGATTAATTATATATAATATTCGTGATCTTTGAGAATTAAAATCGTAACAGCGTCTTCTTGTGATTTAAAAATAAAATAAAATTTTCTCTTTACTTGCATTTTTTGTGTCTTTGGAAGTCTCCTGGTTATAAAAATAATATTTACAAATTTAAATATAAGATCTCAGAATTGATTTTCAGGGATTTTCAACTATAAAAATAGTATATATATTCACAAATCTAATAAAAATACTGTATTACTTCTAAGTGTAAAACATGAAGTCTTTTTTGTAGTAACCTAATATATAACAATACACATTCGTGTTTTAAACAATTTGGATAAATACTTTGTTTTCTTCATTTCTTATTTTTCATATTTGATTCTCGAGTGTTTAAAAAAATTGCGTACTTCTAGTCGATTTTATTGTTTAAGAATTCTCAGGTAAACCAAACCGGGCACGCAACAGAATTTGCATAGAGCATGCCACACCTGAGATGCAGGGAATAAGACCCGGTGAACGATTTCGATCTCAACCGTACTTATGTTAAATAACTTCTGATAATGTAATGAAAATAACACGCAATTAATTGCGCAACGTGTTGCTTTGTCAGCCAGCAATTAGCGAGATACAATCTCAAAACTGACAATATCAATTTGGGAGTAAATTTTTGTACCTGCCGTAATTACAGCGTGGGAGAAACTACAGGTCAAGTTATTTTAAATGTTTTGCAATAGTATAATATTATGAATGCTCATAAAAAAAAACTTTTTTTTGTCTATTCAGGTATTATTTTTTTATCAATACATTCCTATAAATGAAGAGATATCCCATATTTTTACTCTTCTCTGAATATCTTTCTTTCGGACCATAATATTTGACCTACCGCGTATATACAATTGGAAAAGTACTTTAATGATACTGAAGTTACAAAGATCTTTACTTGAATAAAAAAAATATATATCTCTGTGTAATAAAAAAATGCCAGTTTTGAAGTGAGCAAATATTAGAATGCACTTTTTAGGCTCATAACGTCTGTGATTAATATTTATAGACATGTGCTATATCTTCTTAGTTGGTGTAAGTGGCCCGGTTGCGCAAGAAACCGCAATAGGTTAGTAGACGTGTTCGAATCCCCGCAGAGGCTGCATTGCGTACATGCCGATTGAACTACAGCTGGTCAGTGTAATTGGCGCTTTATTAAGGGGCGTGACCTCGGACATCGGTGAAGCGATGTACCCTTTTCGTGGATTTTTTTTAATTCATTCAGTAATTTCACTATATTGAGCATAATAAAATTTTTAATTAATAAATAATAATTTAAAAAAAAATAATAATTTGAAAATAAATGCTTGTTCTTAAATATTATTTAATCAAAAGTTTAGTTCGGATAATCTACGGTATATCAAAACTATTTTATTTAAAACAGCTGTCAGTAATTTAAACTATAAGTTGAGAATTCTCAATCAAATTCGGATAAAATATGAACGCCTCCCAGGCAAGTACAGCCCACGAAGACCAGACAATTTTTTTTTATTTTTTCAATGAATATAGAGGTGGCCATAAAAAACAATTTATAAAATTAATTTCAGTTTTAAAGAACTGATTCCTTGTAGCAGTTTTGAGTAGTTTTATTTATCAGACAAACTACAATAGTATAACTGCTTCAGATTTCACTTTCAAACGCCCAGTACTATAATATAGTATTTGGTATAATGTAAATATAATCAGAGCATTATTTGATTCGCGGGGCATATCGTGCGTAAAAATCCATTGTACCTCTGAAGACAACAATGAATGTATTTATCGGGTACTTTAGTCTTCGTTGCCGTTTTTAAGGCTATAGTTTTACAAAAATACACTTCGTTGCACAACGTGCATTATGCTAACGGAAGCATTAAATATAATATTTATAATTTTAAAATAATATTCCCGTCGGTTCATGCAGCGCGTGCAGTTTATATACGCAACAAAGAAATGCATTCTCTAAATTATACTTGAAAAATGTAACAATAAACAAAGTTTTCTAGCCTTAATTAGCAACTCAGCGAGAATTCAAAGCGTTTAATGTATGTATGAAACCAATGTTCAAAAAACCTGTAAAAGTTTTTTTTACAATGTGAATTCTGGATGCAACCATATTTTTTTATTTATTTATCGAGTGATGTCAATAAAAAAAATATTTTTCAGGTACGTCCCTTATGGAGGAAGCCAGACCCGCTACAAGTTCACCGTCCCCCTGAAGGGTTGCGGTTCGCGTCCCTTGTGCCGCTCATGCGGCACGGTGGACAACGTCCTCATCATCCAGGCAGACGACACGGTCCAGGAAATCTGGGACACGGCACGCAAGATATCTTGCGCCACCACCGGTGGCGACAAAGAGAACACGGTCGTGTTCAAGCCCTTCGTGGTGGACATGCTGGAGGTCGTCAACGTCCCCACAGCCAAGGGCAGCGTGGAGTGCTGGATGGACATACAGCAAGGAGTCTACCCCAACGTAAATATGCTTCCATCAACTATAATGCTCTCTAGGGTACTAAATTTATTTAAGGCATTCACAAGTAATACACACTTCGATTCTTTCAGGTCTCCCCCATATCGAACTTGATAAAGATCGGCGAAGATCTATCTATCCTCGTATACCTCAAGGATCCACAGAAGCAGTACGACCTGAGGATCAGGGACTGCTGGGCCTATAATGGTGAAGACTACGACTCTCCGAAGACAAACAAACTTCAGCTCACCGACAAGGAAGGTTGCCCCAAGTAAGTGATTTTGCAATAAACTTTAAAAAATTCCGAATCACATTACTGAGAGATTCTTATGTAAATGTATCAAGGAATGATAAATTAATAATCACAACACTCTGTAAGTATAAAAGACCGCAAGGCAAGCAGTAAAAATCTGATGCATTTGCCTTGCTGCACACACTAAACCAAAAATATCTTTTCATTTGAAAAATTCTCCATACTTCAAATGTTAAAATATTATTAAAAATTACTGTTTCATTAAACCCGAAATCGCGATCAGACATTTTAACTACTCGACCACGAAGTTGATTTACAGAGTGACGAAAAACCAGACGGTCGTTGACTTAAATACACAATCAAACCAAAACAACTAAAATCTTGAAAAAATAATTCAAAATCACTCATATAAAAGAAATTTTGATAGATGAAATGAAAATAAAAATTAAAACATCAATTCATAGCTTATAAAATATGTGATAAAGTAGACATGATTTAACTTATCGAATGTCTCATTCACACTGTTGTGGTGCCAGTAGTAAAAATATGCACCGATAGTAACAATTTTTTCAGGGATTGTGTAACAAATTTTCAGGAAAAAGAAGCTAGTTTCTTACTGGCAGACCACTCAGAGCACAGGAAGTAGCGGAGCGACGGTCATCGCCTGGAACAAAATTAGCGCCTTCAAGTTCCCCGACAGCGAGCAAGTTTTCTTAACTTGTAACATTGAGGTAATAACAAGCAAACCTTCCTTTTGAAAAAAATAAAGCTTGAAAAAAAATATTCAATTATAAATTAAGTGTTTAATATTACTTTTCAAACAGAATCAAAGAGTTAATTTATATCGAAATTACTTTGAAATCGATTTTCTTTCAATTTCGATCAATTTTCATTTAGGCTCTTATATGTTTTATAAATCTAGATTTGCTCCGGAAAATGTCAAGGAGGTTGTGCAAGCAGTGATACAACAGAAGTCGCCATCTCCACGAAAGCTCCCTCCACTGGTCGCCCTCAGCCTGGTCCAAGTTGCTACCCAGGATCCACCGACAGACGATGCCCCGCGATAAGTCCCACGAGACCCACAACCAGCGCTCCCCCAAAACCCCCTCCCTGCTACCCTGGCTCCAACGATATCCGTTGTATACGACCCATTCAAACTTCTCCAGCTCCACAGCAACTGGAATGCTTCCCCGGTTCTCAAGACCCAAGGTGCCCAAGACCATTCCAGACAACGGCGAAACCAAACTGCTTCCCAGGATCTCAAGATAGGCGCTGCCCGAGTACTCAACCTGAAAAGACACCTCCTCCGTATTTGCCTCCCGCTTCTACCGTTGCTCCACGACCCAATTGCTATCCTGGATCGACTGATCCCAGATGTCCTCAAACTCAGAGACCTACACCCGCACCACAACCCAATTGTTTTCCTGGGTCAACCGATTCTAGATGTCCACAAACTCAGAGACCTACGCCTGCTCCTCAACCAAATTGCTATCCCGGATCAACTGATTCGAGATGTCCTCAAACTCAGAGACCTACACCTGTACCACAACCCAATTGTTTTCCTGGGTCAACCGATTCTAGATGTCCACAAACTCAGAGACCTACGCCTGCTCCTCAACCAAATTGCTATCCCGGATCAACTGATTCGAGATGTCCTCAAACTCAGAGACCTACACCTGTACCACAACCCAATTGTTTTCCTGGGTCAACCGATTCCAGATGTCCACAAACTCAGAGACCAACGCCTGCTCCTCAACCAAATTGCTATCCCGGATCAACTGATTCGAGATGTCCTCAAACTCAAAGGCCAACACCTGCTCCTCAACCCAACTGTTTCCCTGGGTCAACCGATTCCAGGTGTCCAAAAACTCAGAGACCAACGCCTGCTCCTCAACCAAACTGTTACCCAGGATCTAATGATCCAAGGTGCCCCAAAGCTCCCCAACCATCTTCAGAACCCCAATGCTTTCCGGGATCAAAAGATCCTCGTTGTCTGCAAAGTAAACCACCTTCTGATACTCTGCAATGTTATCCAGGATCTAATAACCCACGTTGTCCACAAACACCATCTTCAACTAAATCCCCTCCAACGTATTTACCGCCAAGTTCTACTCCACAATGTTATCCTGGATCGACTAATCCCAACTGCCAACAAACTCAAAGACCAACCCCTGCTCCAAAACCAAACTGCTATCCCGGATCAACAGATTCCAGATGTCCACAAACTCAAAAACCAACACCTCTGCCACAACCAAACTGCTTTCCGGGATCAACTGATCCTAGATGTCCCCAAACGCAAAGGCCAACACCTGCTTCTCAACCCAATTGCTACCCTGGATCGACTGATCCAAGATGTCCACAAGCTCAGAAACCAACACCAGCCCCTCAACTTAATTGTTATCCAGGTTCTAATGATCCTCGTTGTCCTAAACCCACACCAACATCAACCAAAACGCCTCCGACATATTTACCGCCACAAACGACACAATTAAACTGTTTCCCTGGCACCGCAGATACAAGATGTCCGAATCCATCCACAACGCCGTCGAAGCCAAAGTGTTACCCAGGATCAACTGACCTTAGGTGCCCACAGACCCTGAGGCCAACACCCGCTACTCAACCTAACTGCTACCCGGGATCGACCGATTCAAGATGTCCACAAACTCAAAAACCAACACCTGCGCCACAACCAAACTGCTATCCTGGATCAACTGACTCAAGATGTCCAAAAACACCTCCTCCTGTAACGTCAAAACCAAACTGCTATCCTGGGTCGACTGATGGCAGATGTCCAAAAGATTCAGAATCCCAAATTTCTTGCTATCCTGGGTCAACAGATCCTCGTTGTCCAAGACCACTACCATCATCAACTAAAACACCACCCACATACTTGCCACCTGTAACAACTGAAAGACCAATTCAAACGCGACCGACACAAGCTCCATTGCAATGTTATCCAGGATCAACAGATCCAAGATGTCCTAAGCCGCAAACAACACCATCTGGTCCGCAATGTTATCCAGGTTCAAATGATCCAAGATGTCCAAAACCACAAACAACTCCAGCTCCATTCAGGTGTATCCCAGGATCAAATGATCCAAGATGTCCCAAACCACAAACAACGCCAGTAGGTCCGCAATGCTATCCTGGTTCAAATGATCCAAGATGTCCACGACCCACATCTTCAACTAAGAATCCACCAACGTATTTACCCCCAGTTACATCACCTAAGCCCCAAACAACGCCAGTGTTCAGATGCACTCCTGGATCTAATGATCCTAGATGCCCCAAACCGCAAACGTCTCCAGTTGGCCCGCAATGCTATCCTGGATCTAACGATCCGCGGTGCCCGAAACCACAAACAACTCCTGTTCCATTCAGATGTACGCCCGGATCAAATGATCCTAGGTGTCCCAAGCCGCAAACATCTCCACCTGGCCCGCAATGCTATCCTGGATCTAACGATCCGCGGTGCCCGAAACCACAAACAACTCCTGTTCCATTCAGATGTACACCCGGATCAAATGATCCTAGGTGTCCCAAGCCGCAAACATCTCCACCTGGCCCGCAATGCTATCCTGGATCTAACGATCCGCGGTGCCCGAAACCACAAACAACTCCTGTTCCATTCAGATGTACGCCCGGATCAAATGATCCTAGGTGTCCCAAGCCGCAAACATCTCCACCTGGCCCACAATGCTATCCTGGATCTAACGACCCACGTTGCCCGAAACCACAAACTTCTGCTCCATTCAGATGTACACCCGGATCTAACGATCCTAGATGTTCCAAACCACAAACAACACAACCAGGTCCTCAATGCTATCCTGGTTCAAATGATCCTAGATGTCCGCGACCTTTAACCACGACTAAGAATCCACCAACATATTTGCCTCCAGTTACATCACCAAAGCCCCAAACAACACCTGGATTTAGATGCACACCTGGATCTAACGACCCAAGATGTCCCAAGCCACAAACAACCACAGCTCCAGTCAGATGTACTCCTGGATCCAATGATCCAAGATGTCCAAAGCCTGCTGATCCTCAATGTTATCCAGGATCTAATGACCCAAGGTGCCCCAAGCCACAAACAACTCCAGTCCCATTCAAATGTACCCCTGGATCTAACGATCCTAGGTGTCCCAAGCCACAAACAAGTCCAGCCCCATTCAGATGTACCCCTGGATCTAACGATCCTAGGTGTCCCAAGCCGCAAACCACACCAGCTGGTTTGCAATGCTATCCTGGTTCAAATGATCCAAAATGTCCGCGACCCACATCTTCAACGAAAAATCCTCCGACATATTTACCACCAGATTCATCACCTAAACCACAAACAACACCTGGATTTAGATGCACACCCGGATCTAATGACCCAAGATGTCCTAAGACACAAACAACTCCAGCTCCATTCAGATGTACCCCTGGATCCAATGATCCAAGATGTCCAAAGCCTGCTGATCCTCAATGTTATCTGGGATCTAATGACCCAAGGTGCCCCAAGCCACAAACAACTCTAGCTCCATTCAGATGTACCCCTGGATCTAACGATCCTAGGTGTCCCAAGCCACAAACAAGTCCAGCCCCATTCAGATGTACCCCTGGATCTAACGATCCTAGGTGTCCCAAGCCACAAACAAGTCCAGCCCCATTCAGATGTACCCCTGGATCTAACGATCCTAGGTGTCCCAAGCCACAAACAAGTCCAGCCCCATTTAGATGTACCCCTGGATCTAACGATCCTAGGTGTCCCAAGCCACAAACAACTCCAGCTGGCTCTCAATGCTATCCTGGATCTAATGACCCAAAGTGCCTCAAGCCTCCTAGCTGCTATCCCGGTTCTTCCGATCCTCGATGCCCTAAGCCACCAGCATCATCAACGAGAGCACCATCAACGTATTTGCCACCAGAATCAACACCTCTCAATTGCTATCCTGGATCAAGAGACCCTAGATGCCCACAGACTAAGCCTACGTCTGCTCCACTACAATGCTATCCTGGTTCAACTGATTCTAGGTGTCCACAAACGCCAAAACCAACGCCTCCTCCTCAACCAAGCTGTTATCCTGGATCAACAGATCCTAGATGTCCTCAAACACCAAGACCAACCCCGCCTCCGAAGCCGAATTGTTATCCAGGATCTACAGATCCTAGATGCCCAAAGGCATCAGATCCTCCATCACCTCCACCAAACTGTTATCCAGGCTCAAATGATCCCAGATGTCCTAAGCCTCAGCCTCCACCAACAAAAGCACCTCCAACATACCTGCCACCTGCATCAACTGCTCCCAGTTGTTTCCCTGGATCTAGAGATCCCAGGTGTCCGCAAACCAAACCCACATCTGCTCCATTGCAGTGCTTCCCTGGCTCAACAGACCCAAGATGTCCTCAAACACCAAAACCAACGCCACCTCCGAAACCTAATTGCTACCCAGGATCAACTGATTCTAGGTGTCCTCAAACACCAAGACCAACGCCACCCCCAAAACCTAATTGCTACCCGGGATCAACCGATTCTAGGTGTCCACAAACGCCAAAACCAACGCCTCCTCCTCAACCAAGCTGTTATCCTGGATCAACAGATCCTAGATGTCCTCAAACACCAAGACCAACACCGCCTCCGAAGCCGAATTGCTATCCAGGATCTACAGATCCTAGATGCCCAAAGCCATCAGATCCTCCATCACCTCCACCAAACTGTTATCCAGGCTCAAATGATCCCAGATGTCCTAAGCCTCAGCCTCCACCAACAAAAGCACCTCCAACATACCTGCCACCTGCATCAACTGCTCCCAGTTGTTTCCCTGGATCTAGAGATCCCAGGTGTCCGCAAACCAAACCCACATCTGCTCCATTGCAGTGCTTCCCTGGCTCAACAGACCCAAGATGTCCTCAAACACCAAGACCAACGCCACCCCCAAAACCTAATTGCTACCCGGGATCAACCGATTCTAGGTGTCCACAAACGCCAAAACCAACGCCTCCTCCTCAACCAAGCTGTTATCCTGGATCAACCGATTCTAGATGTCCTCAAACACCAAGACCAACACCGCCTCCGAAGCCGAATTGCTATCCAGGATCTACAGATCCTAGATGCCCAAAGGCATCAGATCCTCCATCACCTCCACCAAATTGTTATCCAGGCTCAAATGATCCCAGATGTCCTAAGCCCCAGCCTCCACCAACAAAAGCACCACCAACATACCTGCCACCTGCATCAACTGCTCCCAGTTGTTTCCCTGGATCTAGAGATCCCAGGTGTCCGCAAACCAAACCCACATCTGCTCCATTGCAGTGCTTCCCTGGCTCAACAGACCCAAGATGTCCTCAGACACCAAAACCCACCCCTCCTTCTAAGCCAAATTGCTACCCAGGGTCAAATGATCCAAGGTGTCCGAAAACACCACCTCCTACCCAACCGCCACCTAGCTGTTATCCGGGAACAACTGATCCTAGATGCCCCAAACCTCCACTATCATCAACAAAAGCACCTTCAACATATTTGCCACCAGATCAAACATCTCCAAATTGTTTCCCAGGGTCAAAAGATCTAAGGTGTCCACAAAATAAGCCTATTTCTGACCCGCAACAATGTTATTTGGGATCAACTGATCCTAAGTGCTCCCAAACACCAAAACCAACGCCACCCCCTAAGCCAAACTGCTATCCAGGTTCAACTGATCAGAGGTGCCCTCAAACTACAAAACCAACACCTCCTTCTCAACCGAACTGTTTCCCGGGGTCTACTGACCCAAGATGTCCTCAAACACCAAGACCAACACCGCCTCCAAGGCCAAATTGCTATCCAGGATCGACTGATTCTAGGTGTCCCCAGACGCCAAAACCAACGCCTCCTCCTCAACCTAACTGTTATCCTGGATCAACTGATCCTAAATGTCCTCAGACTCCAAGACCAACACCTCCACCCAAACCCAATTGCTACCCAGGCTCAAATGATCAAAGGTGCCCTCAAACTCTAAAACCAACATCTTCCCCACAACCGAGCTGTTACCCGGGGTCCACAGACCCAAGATGCCCTCAAACACCTCCGAAACCTAATTGCTACCCAGGATCAACCGATTCTAGATGTCCTCAAACGCCAAAACCAACACCTCCCCCTCAACCAAGCTGTTACCCAGGGTCCACAGACCCAAGATGCCCTCAAACACCTCCGAAACCTAATTGCTACCCAGGATCAACCGATTCTAGATGTCCTCAAACGCCAAAACCAACACCTCCCCTTCAACCAAGCTGTTACCCTGGATCGACAGACCCAAGATGTCCTCAGACACCAAAACCCACCCCTCCTTCAAAGCCAAATTGCTACCCAGGATCAAATGATCCAAGGTGTCCGAAAACACCACCTCCTACCCAACCGCCACCTAGCTGTTATCCGGGAACAACTGATCCTAGATGCCCCAAACCTCCGCCATCATCAACAAAGTCACCATCAACATACTTGCCACCTGAGCAAACACCTATAAATTGTTATCCAGGTTCTAGAGATCCAAGGTGCCCACAGACCAAACCTACCTCTGCCCCATTACAGTGTTACCCTGGTTCATCTGATTCTAGATGTCCTCAGACTCCGAAACCGACACCTCCTCCTAAACCAAACTGCTATCCAGGGTCTACTGATACAAGGTGTCCACAAACAATAAAACCAACACCTCCTCCTCAACCAAACTGTTACCCAGGATCAACTGACCCTAGATGTCCTCAGACTCCGAAACCAACATCACCACCCAAACCCAATTGCTACCCAGGGTCAAATGATCCCAGATGTCCTAAGACCCAGCCTCCACCAACAAAAGCACCTCCAACATACTTGCCACCTGCATCAACTGCTCCCAGCTGTTTCCCTGGATCTAGAGATCCCAGGTGCCCGCAAACCAAACCCACTTCTGCTCCATTGCAATGCTTCCCTGGCTCAACAGACTCAAGATGTCCTCAAACACCAAGACCAACGCCACCCCCTAAACCTAATTGCTACCCAGGATCAACCGATTCTAGGTGTCCACAATCGCCAAAACCAACGCCTCCTCCTCAACCAAACTGTTATCC
Source organism: Atopsyche davidsoni (assembly GCA_022113835.1). NCBI lineage: Eukaryota > Metazoa > Arthropoda > Insecta > Trichoptera > Hydrobiosidae > Atopsyche > Atopsyche davidsoni. The sequence goes on from JAILWY010000015.1 coordinate 9,771,178, forward strand.
TGGATCAACAGACCCGAGATGCCCCCAAACTCCAAGACCCACACCGCTCCCGAAGCCGAATTGCTATCCAGGATCTACAGATCCTAGATGCCCGCAAACACCCAAGCCCACACCTCCTAAACCAAACTGCTATCCCGGATCAACTGATCCTAGGTGCCCAAAGGCATCAGATCCTCCATCACCTCCACCAAATTGTTATCCAGGCTCAAATGATCCCAGATGTCCTAAGCCCCAGCCTCCACCAACAAAAGCACCACCAACATACCTGCCACCTGCATCAACTGCTCCCAGTTGTTTCCCTGGATCTAGAGATCCCAGGTGTCCGCAAACCAAACCCACATCTGCTCCATTGCAGTGCTTCCCGGGCTCAACAGACCCAAGATGTCCTCAAACACCAAAACCAACGCCACCTCCGAAACCTAATTGCTACCCAGGATCAACTGATTCTAGGTGTCCTCAAACACCAAGACCAACGCCACCCCCAAAACCTAATTGCTACCCAGGATCAACCGATTCTAGGTGTCCACAAACGCCAAAACCAACGCCTCCTCCTCAACCAAGCTGTTATCCTGGATCAACAGATCCTAGATGTCCTCAAACACCAAAACCGACACCTCCTCCTCAACCGAGCTGTTATCCAGGGTCCACTGACCCTAGATGTCCTCAAACACCTCCGAAACCTAATTGCTATCCTGGATCTTCAGATCCTAGATGCCCGCAAACACCCAAGCCCACATCTCCTAAGCCAAACTGTTATCCCGGATCAACTGATCCTAGGTGCCCAAAGGCATCAGATCCTCCATCAAACTGTTATCCAGGATCTACTGATCCCAGATGTCCTAAGCCTCGGCCTTCACCAACAAAAGCACCTCCAACATACCTGCCACCTGCATCAACTGCTCCCAGTTGTTTCCCTGGATCTAGAGATCCCAGGTGTCCGCAAACCAAACCCACATCTGCTCCATTGCAGTGCTTCCCTGGCTCAACAGACCCAAGATGTCCTCAAACACCAAAACCAACGCCACCTCCGAAACCTAATTGCTACCCAGGATCAACTGATTCTAGGTGTCCTCAAACACCAAGACCAACGCCACCCCCAAAACCTAATTGCTACCCGGGATCAACTGATTCTAGGTGTCCCCAAACGACAAAACCAACACCTCCTAAGCCAAACTGCTACCCTGGTTCAACTGATCCAAGGTGTCCTCAAACCACTAAGCCTAGTTCTTGCTATCCTGGTTCTAGAGACCCATCTTGTCCTCAGCCCCACGCTCCTTCGAGCACAAACCCTCCCTCTACATACCTTCCACCATTCCCAGCCCAAAATGAAGTAAATGGTCCACGAGTATACAGATCTGAAGCTTCTGAAATCGTAGAAACTGAAGTCCGTACACATGCAGTTCATCATGATGACGATAACCTCATTGCATCGGGTTCAAAACACAAGGAGCTTGATCTCTCAGCTGATGCAAACGAAAATGGTTTCAATTCATGTAAGTACTGCTATGATACTAATATAATGGATTATGCTGTCTTAGCAACTTTTCTGCAAACATAACTAATAGACTTTAAGACACACTTTTTACCCTTCAAATACCTAAAATATATTGTCAGGTTGTTCTCTGCACCTAAAAATGGCATAGAATTTACATATTTCCAGTGATATATTTTGTGACATCGCTCTGCATCCAGAAAAAAAAACCACAGAATGGTAGCAAAATCGTTATGTACTGCCAAAAACTACTAAATATTTGCACAAAATTTCAAAAAAGCATAGATCAATATTAAGGATTGTAAAATAGTATTTATAATAGAAATTTTACTTATTTTTCTAGTCGATTTTGAATCATCGAGAACCAGGCCTAGGCAGCGATCTGGTCGCGATATTGAAGATCAGCTGGATGATCAAGCGCCTGAACACTCAATCCAGAAGAGGCACGCGCCAGAAAACTTGACATCGGAGAAAGATAATATCCATGAAGCGTCTATTCTCTCATCAGGTTATTTGCTAGCTAGCTGTGGAATTCTAACTGTTGTAATATTAAGTAGTGTTTTAGGTTTTGTACTTTACAGGAAAAAAGGCAGTGCGCGAAATAGAGTCATCAAATGCTTCCCAGAGCTAAGATCAGAATGCTAAAAAATAAAAGCTAATTATGATAATTGATTGTCTATATGTGAATTAAAAAAAAATTGGCCAGTTACTTTTATAATTTAAGCTCGTTTATTGCTACGATAGAGACTATTAGGTCAAATCATTTCGAAATTATTTTTCATTTAGCATTTAAATTATGACTAAAGTAATGATTGCTTATCTAATAATTTTAATTGTAGCAATAATTTAAATTTAAGCTTCGCCATTATAATATTTGAAAGCAAGGTTTTATTCTTAATGAAGTCTTTTATCAATTTACTAAAAGTCATATCTATAATATAAATTACTACTTACACAAAAAGTGCCTTTATTCAATTTTATTTTTATTATATTTGAATTACGATGAAACTTTTGAATAAATATGAATTATCATAGTGCCATAACATGAAGTCAATGCAGACCTTCTGAGAGAATATAAATCCTTGATATACAAACTTATTAAAAAAATATGTATATTGAACGTTTGTACATAAAAAGAGAATTCGATTATTATTGAAAAACACTGCCTTAATTTCGTTTATAGAAGCATAGATTTAATGAAAAGTACAATAAAAATGGAAAGACCGAGATGTATAATTAAACTTGTAGATACATTTAAGCTTATATTTGCATGTCTTGAATTTCCATCTTTATTTGTAAAAAGTATTATTTTTATATAATGTCTTGTGATTTCATGTAAAGAGGTGATGTAAGGGGATTGCATATTGTAGTCCGAGTGTGCAATAAAACATCTCTCGTGTCACTTGTAAAAAATATTATTGGAAGTAAAAATACTTCAAAAAATATATTCCAATGTTTTTATTTCAAGCCCGATCCAATATAAAAATAGTCCAAATATTTCCAAAATCCGATGCACAACAAGTTGTGCAAGCTCAAATCTAATCTGATTTGTGTGCGTAAACCATTCTAACTGATCAGATTCATGTGCAAATCGATTACATAAGATACACAATAAGCCAAGTAGGGGTTTATTGTTTGCATTGATTAAATGTTTATTACCAATCACCGGTATCTAATAGCTTGCATCTTCGTTAAGTTAAATGGACATTAACTATGTTCATATGTCTTCTCTATTTACTTTTGAAAACTGTTACAACAATACTTTTCATTCAAAATCACTTTAAAATGAGGTGAATAAGAGATACAACACTAGACCAAAGATGCATTATATATGTTTTCATTTCTAAATGAAGACATTTTTTATAAAATCAAGACCACTATGATTTCTTATATATGGGTAGTTATACTTTCAAAAAATGTGTTAGTTTTAAAAAATTACGTAAAAATAATAAAATAATAGATATTTAGTATTTATTTGATAATAATATTTAAAAATAGTCATAGTTTGTGTCAGTATGATAAAAGTTAGCACGGCTCTTTAAAAAATACAAGTTTTATCAACTTGAATAAAATCTCTAAAAACCCTTTCGATAAAACATTGCAAAAACAAATAAAAGATGTAATATATATATTACGAATGTTCTGGGTTGTCTGTGATTTCCAAGCTTATTTGGCTCAATATCCAAAGATATCACTTCCTACTCGAGAAAATATATTCTAAAACTCAATCGTAGTTAATAGTAACAATCCACTCAAATCATCATTTCAATCGAAAAAATAATTAAAAAGTATGTAAAATACGTTAATTATTTGTAATGATATCCGCTTAAAATAATCAAGTAGAAATTACTTCAGATTTCTACAATTAATAAATAAAACTCACTGAAGTAAAAGATGGTTATAATTAAATTTACAACATTCGATTGTTATAGCAAAAATCACTTTCCCATTCAAGTCTTCCTCGGTTCTTGGGTAAAAAGTAACGTCAATGAATACTGTCCATCAGTTTTGCCCTTATTTATCCCAACACCGACTACACCCCTGAATCTTTCAATTAATATTTAGGATTTCTTCGAAGATTCTCACTGTATATTAAAAACTTATTTGATACCTCAAGTTTTGTTAATGTTTTGGTATTTCAGTATATGTAATACAATCCATCAGTAGGTCATATAAATGGTAAACTATTTCTTGTACATGACACTCTCACGGCCGTAAAAAGTGGTAATCCATCATTTCATGAAAAATACTGAAGGGTACAAATATGTAGGCTATCCTTACTAACTTTACAACCACTTTCAAAATCACAGATTAACATTGAAGCCGTTCCAATAAAAACAGTCACAATTGTTTTCTATTCGGATTGTTCGGATTAAGCTCATTGTATAAAGCCAAAATATCCATAATTTTCCTACTAGCGCATTCCGCGTCAAAAGGCCTCATCTTTTCCAACCTTTCAGCGACATGCTTACTGATATTCGAGAAACTGGATCTCCCTCCCGTCTCCTCCGCTCTCATCTCATTTTGCAGCTTGCTGAGAAGGTGCAGAGCCTCCCCGAGGACAAGCTCACAGGCTGATTTTTCAGTACCTCGGTGCTGATGAGTTCTGTGAGATGGGTTGTCCATTGCAGACGCCGAAGGTAGATTCTTATGGACACTTATGGCAATGGGATCCTCAGTGCTCATTCGACAGCTCCCTTTGCTTGCGTTTTCAAATACTTCATCTATGAACGATGTCTTGGAAAAAAAAACAATATTATTAAAATAATAAATACTGAAAATTTCATATTATGTGCAAAGATCTTAATAAAAATGTGCAAAGATGTTATATCATGAAAAATAACTGATTAACCCTTTGCACTCCTATGTCGAGCTGGACTCGACATCGCGTTTATTCACGCCAACTCCTATATTGAGCTGGGCTCGACATTCTAGTGTTTGGCAAAAGTATATTTATTATTATTGTTATTACTATTATTTTATCAAATCTTTTATGTATGTATTGTGAAAGACATACATTAGTAATTCGTGATATTTTGGTAAGTTATTCAAAAGTATTATTAGCTAAATATTTACGAGAATGTAGCACTTTTTACGATTTGTCACTCGACGGAGACAGGCGGTTGCCGCCGTAAAGAGTCAGGTAGCAAGACCATTCAAACAATTACAGGTACCGAGTATGTTTGTTATCTATGAACAGTTAGTTAATCAAATAATATAAATAAGGGCGAGGTGGTTGTCCAGACCAATACGCAACATCCTATTATTTTATGCGAAAAACATTAAAATGGTAGAGAAAACTGTTTTTCTAGGGTATAGAAACCTCTATAGAAAATGCATATACATTGTATAAAGAATGCAATAATAATGGAAATCCAATAAACCAAAAAGCATTTAGAGAAAAGTTGTTACTAGAGCTCATAGGAGACTTTCGTGCTCCGATATCAAAATCAGGCCGATTATCCACAGGTGACACTGTTCAGCGCTTAGATGGGAAAAGTCATTTTATATTTTCTAATTCTCAGAAAAAACATAAAGATTGCATGGTGTGTTCCAATAGGAATGTTCCTGGAGGAAGAAGAGAAACCACATTCTATTGCGAGACCTGTGAAAGGAAGCCGGGCCCCCATCCAGGAGAATTTTTAAAAAAATACCACACCAAAAAATATTTTAAACTTTAAATTGTATGCAAAATAAATTATTGATAGACTCTTATCTCTTTTTTTTTTATTACCTTACAACTCAGCAATCATAACAATATCATAAAAATATGATATTAATTTGTTTTATGATTATAAGCTATTGTGTAACAATAACATCTAATTTATTAACAAAAATCTCATAAATACCTCGGAGTTAGTAAACGGAAAAATAAAAAAAATCAAAGAGTGCAAAGGGTTAAGTGTAGCCAGATAGTTGCAAACTGATAAGTTATCTTATAATAAAGTCATCTATATACGCACAATGAATGGTTACCAGTTGGCATACAATGCATTATTGTTTTAAAGTTTTTTTTGTTGATATTGTAAAAACAAAATTATTTATTTGGTCCAAAATAGTTTTAAAATTGTGTGTTATTATAAATAAGAACCTGGCAGCTGTTGTCATTCGATGATTTTGTGATTTCTCGGATGTTAAGCTGCTTAATATTTTTGATTCTTAGATGTTTCGGTCACATGTCGGAGGCAACTCAACACCCAAAAACCACAAAAACCTACGGTACATTTATATATTTTAGCTTTGCGTATACTTACATCATTATCTTCAACTTTTACGCTGAGGTTTAATTCACCCGATGAATCGTCTTTTTTTAAATGGTCTCTCACTCCATTCATAAACTGGCAGCGATCCCACAAGTGCCAAGAGGGTTCGTATATTTCATCGGGATACTTGGCAGATTGTTGAGTTCTCTCTATTCTTCTTAAGTTATTCATATAAGTATTTCTAATATTAGTCCAACGCTCTCTTACTGTTTTTACTAAAACGTAAAAAAAAAACACTACAAGAAAGTAATCTATCAAATACAAACAACTATCAACCTAAACAACTTTAACACTAGAACCGATACCGTCCCATCAATTTCAATTGTCTCTTACTTTCTAAATTTATTACCTAGGATCTTGAAACTTTTAGTTAATTTGTGTATTTTAGAATTGCAAACAATTGCACTTTTGTAACTACTATAAAATAATATTTACCTAAAACCGCCATCGGGTTATTTTTGTCCCGCCATAGTAATAGGTGAGTATTATTCCGCATATGTTTTGTTGTGTGGTTTAGGTATTATAAAAAATGAAGAACAGCTGGATAAATGCATACATTTTCTATTGCATATGGGAGAAGAATAGGGCGAAAAGTATATTGCAAGAAGAAAGATGAGCATTTGTATTGTCAGGTCAAGTCCCAGAGCGTAGAAAATAAATCCTCTGTAAAGCCTCACATGCAAAAAACTGACTGCAATAAATATATTTCTAAATAATATTATTTATACGTAATTTTCATAACAAATAATACAGAAAATAAGTATGTAATATAATTGAACTGGGTTAAATTTTTCCAGGCGGTGGCGCACAAAGGGTTTGACACACTTTGGCGGTTTAATAACTATAAAATAATCGCAAGAGCATGTTAAACTTTACACATTTGAACCTAACAAGTTAATTTATATAAATACATCTGTAATTTACCGGTATACTCTCCTCCGAGCACAGCAGCGAATTCAGAGAAAGCCTTTTTGCGTAATCGTAAGTTCGTGAAGTTTGGGTTCTTATTATTCCAAACGTGGTCTCTCCGTTTCATAAAGTCAACTAATTGCTCTTCTTTTTTGGCTTCCCATATTATTCTTCCTTTTCGGGTTTTCATGATTTGTTTTCTTGCTATTTAGAAGTGAATCAACGAGTTTGAGGTTAGAATCACCAACGACTTTTGACGTTTCATATAAACAGTCGACTTGTCAAAATATGTTGCCTGAGGTTAAAATAAAATTTACAAACATTTTATATGAGAAATTTTTTGTAATATTTTTATTATGAATATTATATTATTTAAAAGTATTATTTTTAAAAAATTCCATTTATTTATAAATTTACTTATATTATGATAAATATGTGTTTTTCCGATTGAAGTGTAGGAATTTGGAGATTCGTCCGGTACATTTTCCAAGAATCCTAAACATTTAAAAGTCTTTTTTTCAATAGGAACTAAAAGATAAAATATTAACGATTTATTTTTCTTTGTTGAAAGTTGTTTTTTTTTTTACAGAATATTAAAAAAAGCTTTAAATTATATTTAAATATTTTTGATTATTAAATTACCGATTTTTTTAAAGGTAAAATAAAATCTTAAAAATGTTGAAAAATTAGATAAAATAACGACTTTTCAAAGCCAAAGTTTGTTAAAAAAAAAATTGTTATAATTTTTTAGCTAATCTTTTACAATAGGTATATTAATAATCTTTTATTTCCAATTTAAAAAAAAACACCTAAATGCTTAGGGTTCTAGATCCATCGGTTATAATAATCTCCAAATTCCTAAACTTTAATCGGGAAAATACATATTAATCATATTAAAAGTAAATTTACAAGAGATAAAAAATTACGTCTTTAGAAGAAGGAACGTGTCTAACTTTAAGCATTAAAATAAATTCTATTGATGCAGTAAATTTTAATAAAAATAAATAAATAAAAATAAAAAATTATCAAAAACTCAAAAATTGACTCTTCAAAGGGATCAGCCACCATTAGATACTATTTCAACAGACTTTTTTATGATTTTCTGGAAAGAATAATTATTTTGAATATTACAACGATTAACTTATTTTTGTTTACATTTCTCATTTTAATAAGTAAAAATATATTTTTTTTTTTTTCTTAAATATATTTTTTTTATTGTGGTCGGACAGGAAAATGGTCGGCGGGCGCACGGAAAATGATCGGCGGGCGCCATGGCGCCCGCGGGCACAGGGTTGGGAACCACCGGCCTAAACTATGTAATAAAATAATTTTTATCGGGCTAGGTGATTAAAATTAACGGCAAAATTATCTTTAGAATACAACTAAAATTTCAAGATTTTTTTTTTTTTATGTTAGTTTACAGTCGTTATTAAGGCTAAGCTTGCAATATTGCATTTGGCTATCCTTTGATCCAGAATGTGTAAGAATAAGTAAGAATTAAATAACTATAAATAATCAAAGGTTTTATCATAGTCCTTTATTTTTATTCCACTGCCTCTCTTTATAGGAGGTTGGTGACCATTTCATCAAATAATATCCTGGTTAAGTCTCACTAATTCGGCCGTTGTTAAGTTTTCTGCCTTTTTCTTCGATTTTTTCTTGGACAATCAAAATTCATTGTATTGGAAAATATGTCCAAATAGGAGACCTTGCACTCTTTTACCTTGGTACCTTGGTGGAGAAATATATATATATATTCTTCTCTGAGCACATCGACGGTTCAGGGCCCGTGCCGCACCTCGCATAGAGTGGCCAGACGTGGACATTCTCCACACCTGGCAAGTCTTCAAGTGTCCGGCTTCTCCTTCTGTCTCAATGCCGACTTCCGCGGACGTCGCGTGGGACAGAGTTCTAAAAATATTGTCAATACACAATACGATTTTTTTTCAGTGTTCTTCGAATCAGCTCACATTTACGCCAGCTTTAAAACAATTGCCAACTTTTAATTTTTATTTTAAAAATAATGTACTAAGAATTTATGTACTATAACAATAAATAACTTATGCAGAAGTAAAAAAAATCTGAAATCATCATGTGACTGATGTATCTATGAGATTGAAATAATTGTTGCTATATAAATGTTGAATACATTTTTACAATCTTAAAGCAATTGGTTTTAAAATTAAAAACTCACGTTTCATATGTGTGACAAATTTTTTAAAAAACATCAATATCCTTAAAATGTACGTAATGTTAGTTTAACTATACTTTTTATATTTATATTAATTTGTAAAATAATTCACAAGTTACAATTATTCATGTTCTCTATTTATTCATTTTATTTTATATTTGATTAACATTACGTGCTGATTTTAAATTATATTTTAACAACCTATAGAATATTTTAATTCAAAGACATAACTTGAATGATAATTTTTATTAGGAAAATCATCAAGAGAATACTTAATAAAATATAAATAATTATAAATATGTATATATAAATATATTTGAATAATTAAAAAAATTAATACTATAATGGATCGTAAATAATAATATATGCGTCGTATGCGATGTATATAATTTAAAGTAAAAAAAACTAATAAATTAGTACAAAATATAAAAAATAGTACAATAGATACACATATTTAAGTTTGTTTAACAAACAAAAAGTTTGAGAACCACTGGAGAGAAGACGTTACGAAGAATAAGGTGTGTATATAAATATATTCTGGCAATTATTCGCAAGCCAATTACGTATTCGCTGTAATCATCGACCTCGCCCACTCCTTCCAAACATCGACATCCCTTGTCCCAAACCCCTCGATCAGCCACCTTCTAGAGTACAACCTAGAAGATTGCCTATATCAGAAAAGGCCAAAAGCCATCCCCCCACCCCTCCATATCCCCCCCCCCCCTCCTCCCACCCACACACCACTCCACATTAAACAACTACATGGTGACACACGCCACTTGGTCAGTATGAAAGCGTTTGAAGAAACATATTTTTTTTGTACCGCTGCCAAAGCCAAAGACGATTGATTGAAATAATACTAATGTTAACGTCACCTGACTCAAGCACTCTGAGGTCACGGGTTCATCACCCGGCCTAGAATAAATATTCTACTTTATTTTATTTTCACATAATTTATCGATTTTATTTTTCGGCTCCCTCAAGGGCTCCGGCAAGTGTCCGGAAAGCAACCCCGGGATTCAAAGTAAATTAATATTAATAATGTATAATGAGAAAATATTATATCTTTCTCTGGTAGAAATAGGAGAATTTTTTTTTTTTTAAATAATTATGAAAATCACACTGCATTTCACATTTCCAATCATCATTTTTATTATATGAGAAAATCAATCCACGTAAATGTTTTTTTTTAATATTATATTTATAGTACACGCGTGAAACGATGAGATAAATCTCCGATACTTTTGCTGAGGCAGGAGGGATTTGAAGCCATAGCTTTAGGTTTATCTTTTATATCATGCAAACACATTTTTGTGGATTTCATATATTTAAAAATACAAAGTTTATACTTTAACCCTTCAAGGGTTATTGTTAACTTTAACTCTTGCGGGGTATTTATATCGTACCTTTTTGTGTTAGCAAAAAAACTTGTATTAGTCAAATTACATTAGTTTTACGTTTCAGTTATTTCAGGGTGGGAGCTAAACCGTCGAACCACGGGCCAAGAGGCAACTGTCCTTACCAGTGAGCCAACAATCAATATATTATGAATATAAGCCATGTTAGCATGTTATTCACGCTTGATGTGAATTATGTTGTTATCTGTTTAATATTGAGGTTATCAAGAAATTTAATGTTGCTTTGATCAAAACAGTATATAATATCTTTAACACTACACCTAGATAACTAAAAAAGAGTTAGAGACTTGATTGCATTGGCATAGATATTTATTAGCTTTAAATATAAATTATTAGTGTTTACTATACACAAATACTAAAGACGAATGATTTATTTCTGACAACTGACAACCGATTGAAAAGATAAGCAAATATTTGAAAAATACCCTTTCTGCTGTAATTGCTTGTGTTGAATACCCGTTCACTTGCGGCCTTTTATTCGTGCAGAGTGGAGTGGTTAAGGACTCGCCGATCTTATTTTACCTGGCTTGGATGTATCAATGAAACAGAATGAATTTGTACTAACCTGAAATTGAAAAATCGTAGGTTTTATGATTTCAGCAGTTTGTATGAGTAGGTGTTGTTTATTCCACATTTCGAGTAAATGTTTTTGTTTTTCGCACCTGATTTTCAATTTCGCAGATATGACCCGAGATAAGAACGACAAGAGATACTGATATTGTTAGAATTGTCACGGATCTCTGTCGTTTACGATACGCCCTGTTTGCGATAAAATATCAAAGGGTATCTATGAATGCAAATACATAATATGGTAGTTTATCTTGCGTGACTTGATACCTACGTATACTGATATACGTTTGTTGATAACAACCTATTGAGCATTATTTAATTTTAAACAACAAATACATTTGACAAAACCCAAAATGTGTCGGTAATCCGAAATATATTATATTTAAACAACAAGGTGAATCCAAAATCAAAGCAAGCCGTTTTGCTCAAATTCCATCACGAATGTTTTGCATATCATTTCAACGCAAATCTTGAGTCAAACAATGCTTTTTTTAAAATGGAGTATTACAAATCAAACCAGTCTATTATGGACATGTTGGATTTAAAAAAAATTAAATGAGGGAGAGTTCATATTTTTATGGAACCTTTAATTTTTAATTGTAAAGTGGCAGAACTCGCGTTTTTAACGTGTCATATATTGTCATAGTTTTTTAAATAACTATTACATAATTTGTATAAAATTTATGACAAATTAGCTTATTAAAGTAAAGTATGTAAAACTAGCATTAATGTCTTAACCACCATTTAGTTTTTAATGAATGTTCTTAAATTCTCTTTGATGAATAATGAAAGTCTATGTAAACACTGTCAATTTTATACCAATTTATTCTCATTCTCCAATAAACAAAATAATGTGTGTGTATTGAACCACATTTTATATTTTTCCATGTTCATCTAGTAAATATAATATCATATTAGTTAATTAACATGTGTTATCTTTGATCAAACAAAAACTGTCATTCAACAAGACATTGCACAATTGAATTTGAAACACGATATGCTCAAAAATCTAAAATGTTTGTATTTAAAAATTCATCTCAATCTAATAAATATTATTAAAATAAAGAATAATAAATTAAGCTATTACAATCATACCTTATTGCATGAATCAAATACAAATCCTTAAATAAATGTATACAAAATAAAACTGTATAAAGATTACATATCTTTTTAAACTATTGGTCGAAAAATGCATTAAAGAATTGTAACAATCATCTCATCACTATAAGTACAACAACTTATAAATAATTAATAAAAATACATTCAAATCCATCCTGATACTTGTTTGCCAGTTGCTTTAGATTTCCCCCTAGATGAAGGCTGCGAGACAGTGGTTGGAATGGGAACTGCGCTTGGCTCCGGAGATGCTGAGGAAGCTTGGGGCTGTTCTATTTGTATGCTCGGAACACTCGGAGACCGAGGTCTAGAAATCACAGACTGAGGACTGGGGGGGCTGGATTCAGAGGATCGCGGGCTGATGGGATGAGTTGAAGCCGGAGTTGAAGATCGTTGGCTCTCATGTCTCGGGCTGGTCGGGTGCGGGCTTGTCGGCGATGGAGATTTGGATGACTTGTGACTTCCAGCTTCAGAGACATCTCTGGATTTGAGAGGCTGTGTGACTGCTGATGTAGAGATTGAGTCACCATCTGATGGTCCTAAAATAATAAATATTGTTTTAGGAGTTTTTATGAAATATTATGTTTGCTGACAGCATAAACTTAACAATCAAATTGATTGGGGCTTGGTGGAAATATAATTTTATTTCTACTGGTAATGAATGATAAATTAATTTTATTGGTTTTATTATAGATTTGTTCATTGGTTTTGGCAGCCATTGTTCTGAGTTGATTCGGTTTCTTGGGTATTGCGCTTCTTGAGGTTTACATTTCTCCAGTGTTTCAATATTCGTGATGGGACCATTTTCGAAATACCTGATGATGGTCCCAGCACGGGGATTGAAACATCAAGCAACACAACACCCAAGAAATCGAACTAACTCATAGTATTATTTAGTTCTAGGTAAATTTATAAACTAGCATAAATAAAATTTATTCATAAACTAATTTCTTAGATTCCAAATAATTTTATTTTCTTATATTTAGCCATAACGAATTGAAACATCTTTAGTGACTGCAATACATGGATCAATGAAAATAAACGTATTGTGTCCAAAAGCATGATGATTAATTTTTACTCATAAGCAAACACTTTTTTGATAGGTTATTTTATGTTAATTTTTATTCGATATGTGTTTTTGTGTATCTCATACCTATTATGGTCAAATGGTATGGTACAAAACACCCTGATTGTATCAAAAAGTGTTTGTCTAATCTAAGCTACCAATTCAGCTATATTTCACAGTAAGAAAGTAGTCATAGCTCCCTAAATCATGAGACTGTAAATACATTAGCATAACCGCACATATGCTTGTCTTCATAAAATACAATTTGTTTCTAAGCAAAATTTTTATGTAAATAACTAGTTGTTATAAATATATAACCTAATGTTTTAAAAGCAAGATATATGGCAGGATTAAATTAAAAACACAAGTTAAGATGCTATAAAAGCTTTTTTCAAATCAAATACACTTTTCAGAATACTTTACGTTTCAGGCTATTTTCTCACTATTTAAACTGTGAATTTTACTCACATTTCTATACTGTAATGGTGTTGATTTTTTAGTGATCTGTGTGAATTTATAACATCAAAATAGTGAATGTGACATTTTTTATGTTAAAGTAATAATATTTTATATAAAATGAAATTTGGGATATAATTTCTTACCATCTTGTTGCACTATTACATCAGCTTGGATGTGCAGATCCTGTGAATGCTTGGATCTATCATCAGAGTCCTCGTCCGGCAGCTCTTCAATTGGTGTTCTCGCTCTGAAGTCCTTCTCTTCAGTAGGAGAAATGGCTCTCTCTTTTGTGTCTTCATCGGGTGTTGTATCCTGTGTTTTCTTTAGTATTGAACTCACTGGTTGCTTTTCTGGAAAAAACATCAACAACAGCACTGAATTCACGGTAAACTGGTTTTATTTGTAATTTTTCGTAATTATAATCAGTATGATTAGTCGAACAGCTAAGATATAAGGGAAAAAGTTTACAATGAGTTTCATTGAACTTATAATTGAATTGAAAGTAAAAATAAATGTGTTAAATATTTACCATCACCAGTGAGACCTTTATCGAAAGTTTTCAAAGATTTGGGTCTCAACCTTATAACAGGAGGGGCTGCATCGAAAACTTCATCCTCTAATGTGAGGGAGGAAGTTGATTTTCCTCGCAGCTCCTTTTGCTCTCTGATATTGAAATCTGACTTCATTTTCTTTTTCATAAACTTGGCATACGCCACTCGTGTTGTCGGTGTTACATCTGACAGCATTGGGTTGTACTCTGAAATATACATTTTATATTTTACATTAAATACCATGAGTACACACATAGAACATAGTAAGCACCCAAACGAAAATGTTAGAGCACTGCAGAAGAAAAATGGGGCAATACACCCAATAACTGAATATTTGTCAACAATAACATAAATGGAATTAATGAGTGATAAAAAATTAGCAACTGAGTACATAATAAGTAAAGTAACATTTTATTTCACTCACCGACAATCTTTTCGGTATCCATAGATTTCTGATCAACATTTTCCAGGATATGAAGACGGAGAGACTGCCGAGAGCGGCGCAGTAATAGCTCTGATCTGGTGCCAATGGGATCTCCTCTGAGGGTGTTCTTACGCACCATAGCATTCCAATCCTTATTTTTGCTGTAAATTAACCAAACAGACAACATGATTTAATTATTCGTAACTTTCTCTAATTTAATAGTTCTTATCTAAAAGAATCTCTCAAGCATGACCTGAGGGTTGCAAGTACTTGGAATCTAAATCTTATTCTGGTCAGAGACATGGACCATGTTTCCGAATATATATAATTCAACATAATAATACAACCATCAAGCCATATCTTCTATCTTTCTAATGTAAAATGAAAGTGAAAACTAAAATATAAAAATATATATAACTGAAAGAAAGTATTTTATTACGTGGTACTGTTTGCTCTGTTTCCAATAGCTTTAGCAATCTGACTGAACACATCTTTCGGCTCCTGGTCACCACCCGCTATCACATCTTTAACTATTCCTTCAACAATTCCAATCTGGAAGTCTTTCAAGAGTCTTCTTTCCATTACTCGCCCCTTCTTTCCAGGCACTAAAATAATTATTATAGTAAGATACCAGTATGTTTGTAGGTTTTGGTAGCTGTTGTTATTTAATGATTTTGATTATTGGGTATTGGGGTCCTTGAAGTTTTCTGTCTTCCGACGTTTCAGTCCCCAAATCCAAGTCCCTGAAGATGGTCCCACGAGGACCGAAATGTCAGAAGATAGAAAACTTAAAAAAACCATTTCACAACTCTATTGTTCACCAGCAAGCATGTATTTTGTTTCAATCAAAAAGTTTAACTTACCTTGAGCTTCATTAGGGTTCATGCGAGGAGTCTGCATTCCATTAGTGTGAAGAATGTCGATCAGCTCATACCTCAGAGTGCTTATATCCTGCCTTATCTCCATCACATCGTCCTCCGTCACTCCAAATTCGTCTCTCTTTGTCTGTTCTGCTGTCACATATCTTCTGACCAGTTGTCGCATCACTTGCTCGTGCCGAACTTGAGCTTTCTCATGAGATTTTCTCTAAATAAAGTTTTATAAAACTCATCATAATAAATTTTGATATAATTGAATATACTAGATCTGTACAAGTAAAAAACGTTTACTATAATACAACTATGGTAATAATTTTGTTCAAATATTTTCTGACTGGTCAGACAACAACTTTAAAATGTTACTATTGTGATTGCAGCATAGTAAACATTTACGTATATAAAACATTAATAACAAAATATTTTATTTCTATAAAGATTTAAAACAGATTTCAGATACAGATTCCTACAGCTCATTTCATTGTTAACTTTGAGATATTTTTTTTATATTTTTATTTGACAATACAAGTTTTTTCAAATAAGCACACCTGGGAGGTTTATAAATTTATCAAAGTGTATAGTGAATCTGAAACTAAGTTGAATTCTTACATAAATAGATGTTGTGCTTCTTTTCTTCTTAAAACAGGACATCATTTTGAAGATGTTCTTTGGTGTTGGGATGAGATTAAACGGGGGCGGCACAGTATCTCCTTCTTCAAAGTATGACATCCACAGGTTAGTGCGAGCAAATTTCCATTCCATATCAGACCTTTCCTATATTGACAAAGAACTTGTATGTACATGTGAATGTTAAAAGCCATACAAATGCTAGCTGAATCAATATAGACATTTGAAATGACACGATTTTATAGACATACATGTAAGTTTCTTTTTAATAAATTATACTTTTCAGAGACTTCTTTTATAATTAAAGATTGTATCTTATATTTATTCTGTCCGTTAAATGCCTATATACTATATTCTATAATCTAAAATCGGGTATCTTAAAAGCTGAATAACATAAATATTATGACAAGCTTTAAGTGGGTTGCATTATTAAGGGTCATCCGTAGCTTTCTGTTTTTTCACCTAAGTAATGTTCAATGCAATTTTGTTTGACTTAATTGCTTGTCAACAATTTTCCTGTTAATAAACTTTAAAAAAGTTAGCAATACTTAAAAAGATTACAGTGATGTGAAAAATCATCATCAGAAATAAGGGATTAAAAACTTGTTAACTTGTAAATCTTACCGATATAATTTGATACGAATTGGACATCATTGCAATGAGCATGTTCAGCAGTACAATAATGTTGATAACGCTGTACGATCCAAACATGAGGAGAGCCCAAAACCTAGTGAAGCTCTTGATCCCTGTCAGGTCAAATGTACTCAAGTCCACGAGACCGAAACTGGCCCAGAAGAGAGACTGTGACGTCTCAAAGAGGCTATAAAATGAGACTTATATAAAATAAAAACACTATGATAATAATATACATTGAAAAAGCACACTCTCGTTATCCAGTTGTATCATATTCACAGAACTCGCTTTCTTTTTGATCAGCACTGATCATCTTTGAAGAAATTATACACAGATCTCTGAATGTTATCTCAATGTTTAATTATGAATGATATTATAATTAATTCAATTCTTACTTGGCATATCGTCTCCATATAGAGCAAGCGTTATCCTGATTATCAAAGTCCGGCAGACCGTTTGGAAGATGATAGCATTTATTCTTTTCCAAGTCAGCGTAGTACCACATTAGCTGATTCATACCTGAAATAAAATAAAAATAAATAACATACCTACATATATAAACATAATATAAAAAATCCAAATACTTAAAATACATGATAAAAAATAAAGAGATGTATTTAAATATTTAAAAAGTTATGAATAGGTAATTTTTCAAAGCTTAATATCTCAAACAAAAATCATTTTGTCAATTTAATCACACATTGTTAATTTTAAGTCCAACTTACTAATCTTTATTCAATTAATCATACTTTCAGAATTTGGACACTAATGAGATAAACAAACAATGCACGCACTTCAATCGATGTCTTCCTTACACTGAATCGATTATTTTTATTTTTAAAACCAATTTTGTAATAATTTTTTACGTCTTTATTAAATATTTAAACATTTGATAAAACAAGGTAAAGGCTTATAATTTAAATAGTAGGAATATAACAATGTGATCTAAGACAAAAGCGCCTCCTTTTCTACTCTCAATATACAATGAATCACACAAAAGGATTAAATGAAGAGACATAATTAATTTTGGCCTGTCTCATTACTTGAGGGATTTTTAAAGATTCAAAGCAAAAAGGTCACCTAAAATATTAAGAAATATTCATGGTTAAATTAAAATTTATACAAATCTCTCGATCGAAAGAGCACATATTGAAATTTAATCAAAATTTTGATGGACAAATTTGATTATTTATTTTAGAAGAATTCTTAAAATCTCTCAATAAAATGTTTTCTTTAAGAAATGAAAACACAAAAAAACAAAAACGGCATTTGATTTTGAAACCATTTTTAATTTTAAATATATTTTTATTCAATAATATTAATTTATACATTAATGAAGATGATAACAGTCAATCATATATGAATAAATATTTTTGGTGACATATGAAACTACCTTTGAGGTCTTAAGGTCGATTATACTCGCATAAGTTTGGAATTCACCTGCCATGGCAAGGCCCGGATTTAATGAAATATCAAAATATTTAATTTTAAATTATGCAAGCAAAAAAAGAAACCAACTACGGAAGATTTTAAAGTATTGTCAATCAAAACTCACCACATCCAAAAGCAAACAACACCAACGAATAGATAAAGAAGAACTTGAGGATATCGATGATCATCCTGCCAAGGGAGACCTGCAGAGGCCCGAGGTGAGGGTTGATGGAGAAGATGTGGACCAGCTTGAGGAAGCTGAAGATCATGCCGGCTGCGAAGGCTCCCTCCGAGAGCAGCATGGGGTCATAGGGGTCCCATCGCTCACGTGGATACCAAGGATCCAAGCCTCGAGATGCATCCCTCTGGGACAAGATTATAACATGACTAGCGACTTCATGCTAGTGTAATTTTTGTTGAATAAATGAGGCCAAAAAATAAAAAAGTAGGTGTTTTCGAAAGGGTAGTTGATATAATTAATTTTTCCTATAATAAAATTGTAGTATTTTTTGTATCTTTTACTTGTATGTGTAATGACTTAAGGGCTGCACGACCAAAATATTTTTTTTATGAATATATACGAGTCAATAAATTTTTAAAAAAGTTTTCTTGTAGATCTTTGCAGCCTTTTGAGAATTCACAAAGAGAGTGAGTACTTTTAGGATCTTCGCTGGAGCCACCCTTTCCGGGAGTGGCGAGCGGATCGTAGACCCACTGTAAAATAGATGTGGGACATCTATATAATGAGATGATGCAGCATATATATTCTGAACTTCCAGTGGGCAAAAACGAAGGCCAGTGATTTATTAAAGTGCCTGGTGATTCTCGCTGACGATTCGAGATGAGGCTTGAAAATAAATTGCCATTAGATGGGCATGGTCACATATGCCTAATCCGTTTTTTTGTGTCATATAATTTTACATTGATTTAAATTCATGATTGTTGACTTCACATCCTATAAATTTATTCATAAATAAAGAGTGATTATAGTATGATGGACATACAAATAAAAACGCGGCATTGTATCCAAGAACGACAACATCCGCCAAAACATACAAAAACATTTAACTGCACTAATCTACTATACAATTACACGTTTACAGTTGTGTATATTCTAACTTGTTACACTCTGTGAAAGAGAGGCGTGCGGTTCCGGGTGTGTCTCAATTACCTGGACAATGTACCAAGATGCAAATCTCAGGCTGATCCAAGCGATGTAGAAGACGTTCGTGATGAAGTCCACGATGTTCCAGAGGTCGTTGATGTACTCCGAGATGCCGTCTGACCACAGCGAGCGCATCTCCGACCAGATGAGACCTGCAAGGATCGAACATACTTTACGCGCAGATTAAAAAAAACCTCACCTAACTATGCATTTCTTCTTTAAAACAGTTAGTTAAAAACTAGATATTTTTTTATGGCAAGCACAACAACCGCATCATCAGGCTACAGCTTGGTCATATACTCACTGATAATGTAAACAATAACGCTGAACTCGATTATCCCCGGAAGTGCCCCTCTTTCTCGTCGTTTCCACCCTTCCAGTATTGACAGTAGCCAAGGGGTTCCAAGCCACTCTAGTACCAGATATTCAGCTCGCTGCGACGCCAGACCCAATAGAACTGAAAAACAATCGTATTTTCAGCAAACACACTGAAATAAAACTTAAAGCTTCCAAATAGGCTCCACACTTGCAGGTTGATGAAATATAATGATCGAATATTTGAATGGTCGGTTTGTTGACTTTTGATCGAAAGATCCCCAGGCAGGTGAATTTTGAACTGATGTTATTAGGTTCACGCCTATTTTAGTTGAGCCTACATGTATCGATACTAATTGTTTAAAAAATATAAATCTGTAATTTGTATCCAATAATAATTGTTTTTTTTTTTAAATAGAGGCGATCTTTAAAATTATAATTAAACCGACAGGTTAATTAATAGTAAATTTTAAATGAATAGATTCGCAATTTGTACTCATGAAAATCATTTTATACTCAATATGTTTTAGATAAACAATACATATATTATAGGAGCGAACTTTACAGAACTCAAAACTAACAAACGTGTGGATGAAAACTATTAAACTAGTGTCAAATTTGTGGGTAAATAATAAACATTAATTGATTTTATGAAATTAACTTGCTATTAAGGATAATTATCACTAGGCGGCTATTTTCATTAAAACAACTAATAATTTAAACGTAAACAATTGATGTTCCTCTTTCTTGGGATTTTAAGCCCTGAAGATGAACCCAGTACTGGGACTGAAACGTCGGAAGACTCAAACATACCACAGTCAAGAAACAAGAATGTTTAATAACTCAAAAGCTACCAAAACCTTCGAACACGTGAAAAAAAATATAAGCGTCGGCAGCAGTAATGAAAATCAAGGTTCAGTCCGCATTTTTAATAAATTTCCTATTTATTGTGATAAATGATTATTTTTTTTGCACCGTTATTTTATTATTTATTTTTTTAAATAATTAAGACAATTTTTTTTTAAATGCCGTCCAAAAACGTGTGCCGCCCGAGTGTGAGTTGATCTCACCGAGGAAGCATCCGTAAGAGCTGCTGTGGCAGATGAACTTGACGAAGGGCTTCTTGAGGAGCTGCCCCATCCTGGAGTTGGGGGCCAGCATGTAGATGGTGCAGTACACGGGGAACATGGCGCCCAGCTTGGCCACCTGCACCATCTGGCCGAACATGTTCTTCCTGCGGAAGCCGGGGAGCCCCTCGTACCAGATGGCCGCCAGCAGCTGCTGCACGTTCGGGTGTGCCACAAACTGAAGAGCCGAATACATATAATCAAATAGCTAGGAGACTACGAGAACTTCTGTTTGTGAGCGCTTTCAACCAGTCATGCTGCGCTAGCAAACTAAAAAAAAACAGTATTCTTGACAAATATTATGGTGTTGTATCCCTTTTCGTGAGTACTAAAATTGAAACAAAACACGCAACCAGAAATAAATAACTGATGATAAAAAATAAGGAATTATGAAGAAATTAATTTTCAATATAAATAACAAAAAGTTTTTATATTGAATAGCGTATGCCCGCTAGATAAAATGTATTTCAATTATTCATTTTTTTTTACAAATTTACGGGCGCCTAAACTGGAAACTTTCCCAATTAATTTTCCCGTCAATGAAACGGCTTTAATCAATCAATCGTCTGAAAATTTTGCTGTTTTAAGGCTTTTTTATGTTATTTTAGTAACGTTTCCAGATATAATTATTTCATTGTTGTTGGTTGATTGTTTTTCAACATTTTGGCCCTGGCACTGGGGCCATCTTCAGAAGCCTTGTCAAATTCCTGAAGATGCTCTCAGATTCGAGACCGAAACGTCGAAAATATCAACTGCAGCACAACACTAGGGAACCCAGCAATTCCCAACCCAACCAACTGCTGCCATAATCCAAGCCTGTCTGTCGCGATAATCATCTTCCCCTCACCCCCAAATCCAATGGTGACCCCCTGGTGACACCTTCTACTAGCCAGAAAAAGGCATTAAAAAAAGCCTTCCAGTTCCGTTGGAAAGGCCAGAAAAGAAGAAGAAGCGATTACCATCTTCTGCTTGTACTTGATGGCC
Source organism: Atopsyche davidsoni (assembly GCA_022113835.1). NCBI lineage: Eukaryota > Metazoa > Arthropoda > Insecta > Trichoptera > Hydrobiosidae > Atopsyche > Atopsyche davidsoni. The sequence goes on from JAILWY010000015.1 coordinate 9,793,294, forward strand.
AGCTTGAGCCGGTCGAGGGTTTGTCGCTCCCCAGGATCCCACACGTCAGAATCGGACGGGTTGTAGTTCAGCATGATCTCCAGCTCGGTGGAGGTGCGGGCGTGGTCCAGCAGGGCGGTCGCGAAGGACTGGCACTGCATGCGGAGCTCCTGAAACCACGGTTCCGCGTGAAACGACGAGGAAATTCTCAAATATTTTTTTTGAGACACAAGCTCAATCTATTATTGTATATACTAGTATTAATCTACTTTACGTCGCATATACTTAGACTTTTATGATTGTAAAAATAGCAAAATGGCTAGAAGATTACTTTAACCTTTCAACGTCAGTTTGAAGAAAACATTGCACAACACGTTTATACTTCACATTGAATGTGGAGTATGACAAGTTAAACCAGTCTGTCGTGGATTTCCTACGTTGTACTCGGCCCTGAACTCCGTCTCCATCCTGCTCAGCCGCCGCAGCTCCCATGACAGCTGGAAGGCCGTCAGGACGGGGTCCGGCGAGGACAGGGCTATGAGGGACGACGCGGTCAGGGCTCTATAGGCGTTGATCCTCGACTGGGAGTGGCGCAAGGAGTCCTTGGCGCTGGACTCCACGCAATCGTCGCAACCGCATCTGAAACAACCAATTTCGCAACAAACAAATGGCCAAATGACTACCAGATTACGATCATTGTTGTTTATGAGTTATAAAATATTAATTTTTCGTATTATAAAATGTTTAAGAATATCGGAGTTGAAAAGTCTTTAACGCGCTCATATAGAGACAAAAGCAACGGCTTAGACTTACCGGACGTCGTGAGGCATTGGCAGGGTGGCTCCTCTATCCAGGAGGATCTTCAGGATCTCGTAGTGGTTTCTATGAGCAGCCAGGATTAGCGGAGTGATATCGGGTGTGAAGGTAGAGCACGCTCTGTCGACAGCCTCCCAACTCTACAAAAATATACATTATCTTAACTTTAGATTATCGTGAAAAGATAATGGGGAAGTCATTCACCCCTTAAACCTCTCACTGCCATAACTCTCAGTGAGATCCAAAACATGTCCAATATAAAACTGACTGGTGAAAACAAGCTGTAATTTTGCTACCCCTTGATGCCTTAAGCAAAATAATGCTTACGTAGGGGTCTCCGGGAATGTGATTTTCCTCCTCCCACTGCAGCAGCAGCTCGACAGCCTCCACGTACTCCTCCTTGATGGAGTGGAGCAACGCATCCTGAAAGCAAAAATATGCTGAAATACCACGATATAAACTCCATATAAACCCAAAATTTCAAATGGCCCCTAGTTTGGAGGTTAACAAAGGAATATTAAAAAAGGTCTGATGTGTTTTTTTTTAAATATATTCGTTGTCTTCCTTACTTTGACCTTGATGCCGGCGTCTAGGAGTAGCCTGATCAGCTCGATGTTCTCATTTTCTATGGCAGAGATGAGGGCCGACCGGTTCAGAGGATCAACGCAATTGATGTTCAGGATATCAGACTGATCAGGGTGGTACTCCGACAGTAATCTATAAAAATATTAATCACTTTAATTTTTTTCTCAAACCACCCTGTATATTGTGGCCTTGTGCCATAATTATTTCAACTACCGTGGCTCAGAAGCTGAGTTTCAATTTTAATCGCTATATGCACGTATGGAGTCTTTTATAACTGGTATATATGTATACACTCTAGATATGCATGTGTGGAAAATGAAGATTCATTGATATTTATTTCTTCACGTGTATTTTTATTTGTTTGGCGTATTTTATCTGCTGTTTTTTTTGTTAGACATTGGTTGGGTTATGTTGGGTTATTGCCACAGTCACACTGGTCAGTATGGCGACCACAGCTCAACGAACTCTGTCTACGCTAGAAGTAGCCACAGTTCACAGTGCTTTAACATAATATGTATTCGTATGTTCAAGTCATTCGCTGGACAGTTACATCGGTAGTCACTGTGTATTTACTTACAAATCTTATTAGTTAGTAAATCGCAGAAGCTTTCCGCCCCTAAACCGTATAATGCCTTATAAACACACTCTGCCATGTGATAATATAGATACAGCGCATTTTCTTTCAGATTATTACTGTAAGCATTTGTGTTTCTGCAATAACGTGTATCGATAATCTATTCCGAGCCAGGCTAAGTGATAACACATAAAACAGAGTTGTTATTTATAATTTTACGTTGCCTCGTCGTCCAGTCGCTTGTAAAATCCAAATGCGACAAAAATCTCTATATTTGATTGGATTGAACAAACTTCAACAAGGTCCTAAAAAATAAGCTGTCATGGTTGATACGTTATATAATAAATGTCAATATACATTAAATTATATGGCTTCAATAAAGCATAAAAAAATGGTTATGCTACTTACTGCTTAAGTTATTTTAAAAACAATAAATCAATAATAATACAACACAATACGTAATATTTATTTTTTTAAATTTTAAGATACTTCAAATTTATATGTGGTACTCGATACTTAGTTATTACAAACATAAAATCAGCAATATATCAAAATATTTACATGTGTAGCAAATTTACTTCAAATAAAATTGGGTTACTATATAACAATTACGACGCATAATATAAAACATAACGACATATAACTAATAACGATATATACTACATAGAGATGTTCCGGTAATCGAAAAGTCTGCCCTGAAGGACATTTGATTGGATTGACATAAATTTAAGTCGTTTAACATTGGCACAGCAGAATGTATTTTTGGGGTGGGATTTTAAAGCCGAAGGTAAGGGTGGATTTTTGGATAAAAAATGAAGCGATTTTTCAATATAATTATATATATATATAATGCAAATAAAAAATGCGGATTGGGAAAATCAATTTCAAAAAACAATCGTTAATTTGTATTTTTACATTGATATTTAACAAGGAAATAAACCCAATATTTTTAGTTTTTGATAAATGGGTTAAAAAAAAAACACTGTTCAGAAAGTTTGTTTTTTTGCGGATGATATAAAAAATAGCTGAATTTTTTTTGTACTACGTATAATTGAAAAAATACAATTAAAGTTTTTTCTATGGAAATCCGTCAGAGGCTGACATTAGTCATATGTTAATTTTTTTCGTTTTCATTCCAAGCATTCTTAGAATCGTCTAATTCTAATACACGAGCGGTAAATGCCACTTTATTCCAGCGGGGTACGGAAATCTGACAGTCCGTCCCAGAGTGCCAAGGGTCGCATTCCTAATAAAACCAAACGGACAGCTCTCGAGGTCTCGGCGAGGCGGCCTTCTGAATATATAATTGAGAATTAGCCGCCGGGGGTAGGAAGTTAATCCACTTGGAGACACAGGGGCGGCGGGCGCCATGAATAAAACACGAAATAAGTTTCTATCAATTTCAGGATGCTGAAGAAATCGCATTACGCAACTTCAGTCTAGACTTTATTATTTACACTATTTATTCAAATATGCAATAAATGTTATAAAAACAAACAGAACGCGTGTTTTGGATAACGAAAGATTCTAAATATTACAGTTAAACTTGTATTACTTGTGTGCTCAAAATAACTAATAAATAGCACATTTTGCTTTATTTGTAATAATTACAAATACGTTTAGTCGAAAACGAGTTAAAGCCTTTTTTATATAATGATAAAAGTAGCTTTGCATTTTGTCTTCACTTTGAGTTTATTACTAGTTTCGACCAAATAGACTAGGTCATCATCAGATGCACATCTAAACCGTAGTTTAGTTATGTTTAGTATGTATAGTTTAGTCGAAACTAGTCATGCAAAAAATATAATAAACTCAAAGTGAAGACAAAATACAAAGCTACTTTTATTATTATAATAATGGATCTTCACCAATCAAATGCCTTGTCCCTCAACAAGGGTTTTTTTAAATTGAAACACTCATAATTAAATAATGTATTAATTACTCTACTCTTACAGCGTCAACGAGCTAAATTAAGTTTACGTAAACTATGATCGTGTATATGTTATGATTTCATAGAATGAAGGTTCTGGTAATTCATGTGAAATACAATCGGAAATAGTCGTAATCTCCTATTACTTGACTAGGGCCATGAGGATAGACCAAAAAGTCAGCCCTGAAAATTTGTGCGAAATAACTACAGTCAAGAATGGTCTTAGTTTTTTTTCCAAGGGAAGGTAGCTCGGCGGGCACTGACTTGCGCACGGTGGAGCAGTCGCCGCGCTCGGCGTGCAGCAGGAAGGACTTCTCCTCGACGGTGAGCACGTGCTCGGGCGCGAAACGCACGTCCTGGGTGGAGACGTGCGCGCTCTCCGCGCCCAGCAGCTCCTCGCGCGACTCCGTCACCTTCATGACCTTGCAAGCACCTAAAACACGCCACTCTTTTGATACAACACATACCCAAACAATCCACCCGTGAAACGACGAGAAAAATCAGCGAATTTTTATTTTCGCGACAGCGGTGGGATTCGCACCCACGGCCACGGCTTTCAAGACTTACCGAGTCTCAAAGAAGTATCATCACATATTTTTAACAATTTTCAAGATTCATAGCGTGTTTATCATACGTGACACTAAATTCAGTTATTTATTAGTCCTAGAATTTACAAACATTACTTTATGCAATGAAGCGATGGCTTGGTACTAAAAATAATGCAGTTTAATCCATATCATTAGTATGTACCACAGTAGAATCAAAATAAGATACGTCCATACAATTGTATTAGTTTCAATGTTATTTGGCATACTATTAATATTTTGTAAATCACACACTACGCAAAATATTACATTTATAAATATAATATTAAATTATAAAGTCTTTAACCACAACGATTTGACAGACAGAAAAATGTCACATTTTTTTTGTTGTTTTTTTTGTGATTCAAAATTCAAAAAGTTTTATATGTATATTTAAAAAAAGTTATTTTACCTAGTATTTATGAATAAATACATACACAAATATCTAGTGTTGAAAATGCTAATGTGAGCATTGATTTATTACATTATTGATAAATACAATACACGAATTGAAAATTAGTCATTTTTTAATGTAGGACATTGTTGAATCTCACATAAAATAAAAACACTTTATTTGTGCTTAATATAATTTTAAAAAACATGCGATGTAACACTTTTTTTAATAAACTATTTTGCACTCTTCATTAGTCAAAAGGTTTCTTTAAAATTTCACAATGTAATAAATAAAACTTACCTTTAAACTTCTTTAAAGAAACATAACTTCATAACGGCGCACAAAGCAACACATTTAGTTACAAATTAACATGTATACATAAATAGTTACATTTTAATTTTGTTTTATATTGAATTATTTCAGTTGAGTTTTCATCTGTTTCAGGACAGTTTCAGGACTGTTTCAGGACTGTTTCTGATTCAGGGGGTGTGTGATTGACCTTTAAAGGCTCTGCACTTAAAGCTGTACTCACCGCCACCCACTGAAGCAGATTTGTCGACTCTCGTCCGACCGGCGGATTCTAATATCATTAGGGTAGTTGCGGGGGGAAGACACACTCACATCAATTTTTATCAGTTTTCAGGCCTGTAGGGTGACCGTTTTTATATTTTATGAGATTAAAAAATCTTAACATATGTATTTTTTAATAAATCAAATAGCCAAACGCTGAGAATAACGATAATTTTTATTAATAAGCGCCACGAAAAACAATGACTTGTGTCTTCCTACCAATTCGGTATATGTTTTTTGTTACATTTTTTCAGCGCTATTATTATAAAGCTTTAATTGGAAATTCAGTTTTATTCTATTTATATCAAATTTATTAAAATTTTATAAAATTCAATAAAAATACTTACACGCCAAAGGGTTTCAAAGTATATTTAAAATAAACTGTAATAAATGAGCTAGGTTAATTTAAATATATTAATATTTTTGAATAAAATACTTGAGTGATTTTCCACATGTTTGTTTTTATTTGCCCGGTTTCGCCAACCTTTCACCTTGGCATTATCAAACCGGTCATAAATAAAAACGAACATGTGGAAAATCACTCAAGTATTTTATTCAAAAATATTAAAATGGAATTCCACCAAGTACTCTCGGTCAAAAATATTGAATTTCTTAAATATATTGATGTTAATTTTAAAATGTGTATTGTGTTGTGTCGAACTGAAAGGTTTTTTTTCAGGCAGCATGGTCACCCTGAGGGAAAGGAAAACCCACAAGTGATCAGGTTATGTCACTACACGTCGCACGCGGTCAGCCTTCCAGGGCTGTAACTAAATAACTTAAAATAAAATACTTGAACCAAATTTATTTTTCATACCTATTTTCAATTTTGTGTAATTTATTTCAGCATAACTTTTGACGGAAAATTTTAATTTTAAAACTATAAAAAAAAAAATATATTTATAGCTTGTAAAAAAAACATAGAAAATAGACTATGTTTCTTTATTTTGTATTTTTTGTAAAATTTTATATTTCAATGTTTCATAAAAAAGCTTACTGTTGCATTTTGAGAAAACCGAATAAATCATCTCTCAGAAAATAATATATGGGATTTATTTTGTAATATTTAGTTTAGAGTATTTTCATTTCATCCCTTATTAATCCTATTAATATGAACTCTCCCCCAAAGCGGCCACTGGGGATGCCCCGCACACGAGTTTTCACAATATCTTCCATACATACAGCCCCACGTATGTATACCTTTCCTTCGAGCCATTCGTGAGCACTAATTGAAGCGTGCGCCCGTTTAACGGTTGACCTTAAAAATACCAATCTTAGAAATACGACTTATTGAACATAAAAAAATGTTAATCTTAGTATTTAAGCATGTCAAAATCAAACGACTTCGTATTTAAAGAAATTAACTTTAAACTTATACAATATTTTAGATAACCGATTCATACATGAAACGACGAAAATCCTCGAAAGTTTTTTCACAGCACCGTTGAGATTTGAACCCACATCTCCCATGTCTTCTAAGATTAACTGAATGTACAATAAACTTGTAAAAGTTGCGATTTGTGCATATTTTTTAACCTATTACTTGTGACCTGAAAATAAATCGCTTAATCTCACTACTTAAAATAGTCCAGTAATTTTTTTCCATTTTAATCGATGGAAAACTCATTCGAGGTCGCATTTGTTGTGACGTTTTTTATGCAATTTCGCGAATAAAATATGGCACAAAAAATATTTGTTGTATAGTATATATGCATATTATATTTATAAAAAATAAAAAAGACTTAAATACTTATCTACAACATCTAAGACTCGCGATAACAAAACTAGTTGCAATAAATCGACCGTGGATTCTTCGCGCACGTTCTTCGATTATTTCATAGCGCTATATTAAGTTTGATCAAAATTGCAAAACCGTAAAGTGAAATACACTTACGTAGACCACAAAATCATTACATAAAAATATCATATAATGTATTATGTACAGCCATTGTTTATCAACTACAGTATACAAGACCTCATTCTGTCGACCCGTGACAGCCAACCAACTAAAAATGATAATTGTAAAGAATAATCCAAAACAAATCATATTCTTATACTCCCAAAAATTTTTATGATAGATTATTTGTTTTGTGCTTAGATTATTTGAGATTGGATGCTATCTATTCATATAGTTAATTAAAAAAATATGACAAAAATTTCCTTTCAATAACTCGGTGTAAACAAATAAATAAAAACATCTGTAATTTTGGTGAGCAGAAAAAGCACTTGCGAGAAAATGGATCAGTCTGCTTTGATATATATTTTGGATTGAATTCAGATTGAAGGAAAGCCACGAGATATCTCAATATATTATTCTTTGAAAGATAAGAAAACTGAAAGAAAAAAAATATCCTGAAAAAACTAGAACCTTGGAAAGAGCGAGACACTATCACAAGATTTTATTTCAGTCGATGTACTGATAAATAAATATCTTTTAAAAAATCACTCTTTCATTTTGATAATAGTAAACAATAAGCAAATAAATAAACGATTTTTTTAAAACTAAACTACCCTTAAAGAGTAGGAGGCCGCAAGAGAATAAAGTCTTTCGTTAGAATGTATCTAATGTAACATATTTCTGAATTTTTTCATTAATTTCCATATCCATATACTAATTTAATTCTCTCTTGATTGTATACTATACTACATATATAATGAAATTATTAAAGTATAATGAAAGTTTCTTTGTTGCAACTTCGCTTGCAAAGCAAATAATATGCGCGCTCCAAAATGGGTCAAATAATTATGATTGCATATATGCTATACATTATTTTTTATTATAGAGCTCAAAAATTTGACTATATGGTATCAAAATCAATATAAAGGTGACTTGTCTTCCTGATCGATTCCAGAAATGTAATCAAGTAAGTTTGACGTCGTATTTATTTTCAGAATAAAGCCTTCCGCAAGAGGAAAAAAATGTTTCATGGATGTATTTTAGAAAAACTGAATATTGAAAATAAGTTGAATAGATGATAATAATTCTGTTCTTTGCTATCCAATATTTTGTATAGTCTTTTGTGATTTATGTATATTTTGGTAATAAATCATGCTTTTTAACACTTTTTGAAGGTATAAACTTAACCTTACCTAACCTAGCCTAAGCAAAAATGGTTAATTTAAGTTATTTTTATATTTTATTATATATTTATGTGTGCTCGTGTTTACACGATTAAATAAGATTTACAAAAAAATAACGTCCAAATACCAATCGGTCTTCTTAATTTTAACAATACATAGAAATTTTATACAGCGTAAAAATAAAAAAATAAAATAATACTACAACGAAGAATAGAAAAATGAATAAAAAAGTAATGAGCTCTTAGAATTAATTATGGTGCTTAATTATTATCATAATATATTGTTATAAAAACTAATAAAACGCCACCTTCTTATAATCTTTTCTGTAAGAATAAAGTATTGATAATTTTCAACTCATTGTGTAACAAAATTAGAGTGGTACCTATTATGACAAAATTATCATAACATGTTTATATAATCAACAAAATGGACAAACAATGGAAACGAATACTCTTAATGGCAATTTGTATGATTCAGCAACATATTTTAATCCTCCCACATAAGAAAATTTAACAATTCAATTTTGCAATATCATTTTGGCTTAAAATCAAAATTACATTTTATTATATCGATGAGTAATACACATATCTGATACGAATAAAACTATCATTGTAAATATTTCTGATTCATAAATTCTTTCTTTTCAATGTTTCAGTTCCAGAAGTTGAAGGCTCGGGGAAACGGAAGCCTTACACGTCACAGGGTGATTACAAACTCACAAATCTAATGTACTGGCCAACCTTGGATTACGCTTGAACAAACGTACAGTGTTTTTTTTTTATAAATCTAATGCTATCATTAGATTCTATAATCAGAATTTCAATAGTTTGTCAATTATTTAAAAATTATATATTAACGAACCGAATTAATTACACACATTACTTATTGTGTAAATCATAAAAAATATTACTTCTTAGTAATATTTTTTATTTTAGCGTAAATTTGTATTAAAGTTCGTACAACTTTTTTTGTATTTGCATCTAAGCAATGCTCTATGAGGTGTGTTTGTAGGTTTTGGAACCTGTTGTAATGAATTGATTTGGTTTGATGGTTGTTGAGCTGTTTGAAGGCTTCATTCCTCCGACGTTTCAGTCCACGTACTTTAAGCTTCTTCAAGGACCTCAAAACCTAAGGAACAAAATAAATTTAACGCTGTGCTGCTTGTATGGCCCGCACGTCACTGTTATAAATCATTATTTGTATTTAAATAGTATAAAATGTATGATTAGGAATGACACTCAAACTTAAATTTGTGAACGAGTCAGAATTAAACTTGCTAATGGTCTATTAAGTTAAAAATTCAACTTGTAGACAAAAATTAATAAACCTATAATTTTTTTAAATTTTAAATATTAATCCATGGCATTTCAGCAGCTCATAGTTTCAGTGAAATACAAAAAAAAAAACTATTTATTTTTAGCACACTTTAGCTCGAGATGGTTGTTATGACGTATTTAGGCTATAATAAATGATTCAAGAAAGCTTATTCAAAGAATAGGCCGTCGTATATTTTTCTTTGAATATTAATCTTGGAAGCGTCTATTTCTTTTGGTTGTCTTCCATTAGACACAGTTTCAATCGATGAAGAGAATCGTCAATCAAAACATTAAAAAATGTACTCGTGTTTCTGTGTTAACTTCACGGGAGAAAATCTGACAAGGGTTAAGTTAATAGACAAGTTTAATCAAAACTCTTTTTATTTTCCAAACGGGGATAATCTTAAATCAATGAGTCGATAACCGCACTACTCTATAAAAACCATGTAGACCAATTTTTTAATTCCACCTCAGCTAAAAATAGTGGTGCACGAGATGAGTATGGATCCTAAATCGTCCCCAATATTTAGGCTTTAAGCGTTCCGCAAATGTTCTAACGATACTAACACAGATTGTACGCATGCTTTTCTATAATATTTTTTACAACAGACAAAGAAATTAGTTGTACTATATATTTATTAATTAAGTACATTTTATAAAAATGTCTTGGTAGGCACCAATTCACTTTGCGGTCGCGGTAGCTTGAATTAAAACTTCATGTCTCAGAATATAATTTCAAGTAGGGTTTTTAATAATATATCCTTGCGTTGAAAATATATGTTGTCTTCGTTTAATTTGTATATTTATGCGTTGTATGTTATATTTTTCAAAGCTCAGTTTTAAAAAGTTTGTTTTTATTTCACGCAATTGCATATTCAAGCTTCATCTGAAGTTCCAAACTTTTTCGTTGCATTTTAAAATGACTGCTGAAGCGCAAGCGTTAGGGATTAGGGGTGAGAGCAGGGGCGAGGGTTAGGTTAGGTTAGGTTTCTCTTTCGGTAGTTAGTCTCTTCAGGTTCCCTCTGCGGTGTGTATGCATTATCATTTATTCCGGCGCAGACAGCATGCAGTTCAACCGCCCGCCCTTTCTCAATGCACTTTACTGTAAAAATACACACACCTTACGGAAAACTACCAACACAATCTTCTTTATTTTTCATAATATTTATGATAATATATTTTATCCAATTATACTGAAAATAATTGTGCATATTACTATGACTATAACTAAATATCTCTATAAGATTAGAGCAAGAGATGCATTGAAATAAGGCTTTATTCGTAGGGTAGATTTTTTTTACCTTGTAATCTTATATTACTTAATTAATACTTGCACGTCATCTTGCGTTTTATTAAAAGATATTTTAAATAACATCAAATTTTATACAAAATACACATATTACTCAATACGGTACAAAAAGCAGTTTTTTTTCAAATAATTGGTAATAATATTCTATTATCTAGCAAGTGTGCTTACCACTGAAACATGAGAAAAATATACTCCTAAAAAATATTTATTCATATTGGTACAAGAGTCACGGTTCCATACTGACTCTAATGATGGAAATGCTATATGGGGGTTGCTAAATGAACTCTGAGGAGATTACAAGATGGGTTGTTTACCGATCGTTTGAAAGCAACCTTAATTTTGTATGTGAAACACTCCAACAATACTCAAAACTATGCTTTATACAAATTTATAAGATATATTCAATTTAATACATATAAATTATTTGAGTCTAAAGAGCCAAAAATTAAAAATATTTTGTGCATCACATTTTTTATCAAATTTTATTGTATCACAAAATTATATATATATATATATATATATATATATATATATATATATATATATATATATATATATATATATATATATTAGGGTGTCCCTTAAAATTCAAGTTCAATATTTTTTTACGCATACCTTCTTAAAAGTTTATTAATAACCCTATATTGTCTAGAAAAAAATATTAGTTCGATTTATAAACGGTAACCCGTGCCGACTTGCGATTTTAACTTGTCCATACAAGTTGCGTAAGTACTGCGCTGTGACTTGTAACTGCATGTTTTATTTGTCATTTCATACGTGATTTTTGAGATTAGTAGTGCTCCATTGTTTAGTGCGTTGACATGTCGGTGGAATTACGGAGTGATAAACAAAATAATTTCCTTATCGGTTTGGGAGGGTCCCCGGGAGGGTCCCCGGGACGGTCCCCGGGACGGTCCCCGGGAGGGTCCCCGGGAGGGTCCCCGGGAGGGTCCCCGGGAGGGTCCCCGGGAGGGTCCCCGGGACGGTCCCCGGGACGGTCCCCGGAAAGGTCCCCGGGAGGGTCCCCGGGACGGTCCCCGGGACGGTCCCCGGGACGGTCCCCGGGACGGTCCCCGGGACGGTCCCCGGGACGGTCCCCGGAAGGGTCCCCGGGAGGGTCCCCGGGACGGTCCCCGGGACGGTCCCCGGGAGGGTCCCCGGGACGGTCCCCGGGAGGGTCCCCGGGACGGTCCCCGGGAGGGTCCCCGGGACGGTCCCCGGGAGGGTCCCCGGGAGGGACCCGGGACGGTCCCCGGGAGGGTCCCCGGGAGGAGTCTCGCTGGAGGCAGTGAATGGACCGGAGCTCGCGCGCGTGAACCATGCAAAGCAATGAAACTTAAAGTTCTAATTATAATACTAATAAACTCACGGGATACTTAAGGGGAGAATGTATAATAAGATATATAATTCTTATGAAAGTCATTTAATTCTTAGTTGGACTAGGTGAGAAAAATGCTTCGTAAATTTTTTCCTAAAAATACAGTACTTAATTAATCTAACGTTAATTTTTTTATATTTATAAATAAAAATAAAAACCAATATTTCAACTAGTGTTGAACCCTAATATATATATATATATATATATATATATATATATATATATATATATATATATATATACTAGGGTGTCCCTTAAATTTCATGTTCGATATTTTTTTACGCATACCTTCTTAAAAGTTTAGTAATAACCCTATATTGTCTATAAAAAAAATATTAGTTCGATTTATAAACGATAACCCGTGCCGACTTGCGATTTTAACTAGTCCATACAAGTTGCGTTAGTACTGCGCTGTGACTTTTACAAATAAAACATGTAGTTACCTACATGTTTTATTTGTCATTTCATACGTGATTTTTGAGATTAGTAGTGCTCCATTGTTTAGTGCGTTGACATGTCGGTGGAATTACGGAGTGATAAACAAAATAATTTCCTTATCGGTTTGGGAGGGTCCCCGGGAGGGTCCCCGGGAGGGTCCCCGGGAGGGTCCCCGGGAGGGTCCCCGGGACCGTCCCCGGGACGGTCCCCGGGAGGGTCCCTGGGAGGGTCCCCGGGAGGGTCCCCGGGAGGGTCCCCGGGAGGGTCCCCGGGAGGGTCCCCGGGACGGTCCCCGGGACGGTCCCCGGAAGGGTCCCCGGGAGGGTCCCCGGGACGGTCCCCGGGACGGTCCCCGGGAGGGTCCCCGGGAGGGTCCCCGGGAGGGTCCCCGGGAGGGTCCCCGGGAGGGTCCCCGGGAGGGTCCCCGGGACGGTCCCCGGGACGGTCCCCGGAAAGGTCCCCGGGAGGGTCCCCGGGACTGTCCCCGGGACGGTCCCCGGGACGGTCCCCGGGACGGTCCCCGGGACGGTCCCCGGAAGGGTCCCCGGGAGGGTCCCCGGGACGGTCCCCGGGACGGTCCCCGGGAGGGTCCCCGGGACGGTCCCCGGGAGGGTCCCCGGGACGGTCCCCGGGAGGGTCCCCGGGAGGGTCCCCGGGACGGTCCCCGGGACGGTCCCCGGAAAGGTCCCCGGGAGGGTCCCCGGGACGGTCCCCGGGACGGTCCCCGGGACGGTCCCCGGGACGGTCCCCGGGACGGTCCCCGGGACGGTCCCCGGGACGGTCCCCGGAAGGGTCCCCGGGAGGGTCCCCGGGACGGTCCCCGGGACGGTCCCCGGGAGGGTCCCCGGGACGGTCCCCGGGAGGGTCCCCGGGACGGTCCCCGGGAGGGTCCCCGGGAGGGACCCGGGACGGTCCCCGGGAGGGTCCCCGGGAGGAGTCTCGCTGGAGGCAGTGAATGGACCGGAGCTCGCGCGCGTGAACCATGCAAAGCAATGAAACTTAAAGTTCTAATTATAATACTAATAAACTCACGGGATACTTAAGGGGAGAATGTATAATAAGATATATAATTCTTATGAAAGTCATTTAATTCTTAGTTGGACTAGGTGAGAAAAATGCTTCGTAAATTTTTTCCTAAAAATACAGTACTTAATTAATCTAACGTTAATTTTTTTATATTTATAAATAAAAATAAAAACCAATATTTCAACTAGTGTTGAACCCTAATATATATATATATATATATATACTAGGGTGTCCCTTAAATTTCATGTTCGATATTTTTTTACGCATACCTTCTTAAAAGTTTAGTAATAACCCTATATTGTCTATAAAAAAAATATTAGTTCGATTTATAAACGATAACCCGTGCCGACTTGCGATTTTAACTAGTCCATACAAGTTGCGTTAGTACTGCGCTGTGACTTTTACAAATAAAACATGTAGTTACCTACATGTTTTATTTGTCATTTCATACGTGATTTTTGAGATTAGTAGTGCTCCATTGTTTAGTGCGTTGACATGTCGGTGGAATTACGGAGTGATAAACAAAATAATTTCCTTATCGGTTTGGGAGGGTCCCCGGGAGGGTCCCCGGGAGGGTCCCCGGGACGGTCCCCGGGACGGTCCCCGGGAGGGTCCCCGGGACGGTCCCCGGGAGGGTCCCCGGGAGGGTCCCCGGGAGGGTCCCCGGGAGGGTCCCCGGGAGGGTCCCCGGGACGGTCCCCGGGACGGTCCCCGGAAGGGTCCCCGGGAGGGTCCCCGGGACGGTCCCCGGGACGGTCCCCGGGACGGTCCCCGGAAGGGTCCCCGGGAGGGTCCCCGGGACGGTCCCCGGGACGGTCCCCGGGAGGGTCCCCGGGAGGGTCCCCGGGACGGTCCCCGGGACGGTCAGCGGAAGGGTCCCCGGGAGGAGTCTCGCTGGAGGCAGTGAATGGACCGGAGCTCGCGCGCGTGAACCATGCAAAGCAATGAATCTTAAAGTTCTAATTATAATACTAATAAACTCACGGGATACTTAAGGGGAGAATGTATAATAAGATATATAATTCTTATGAAAGTCATTTAATTCTTAGTTGGACTAGGTGAGAAAAATGCTTCGTAAATTTTTTCCTAAAAATACAGTACTTAATTAATCTAACGTTAATTTTTTTATATTTATAAATAAAAATAAAAACCAATATTTCAACTAGTGTTGAACCCTAATATATATATATATATATATATATATATATATATATATATATATATATATATATATACTAGGGTGTCCCTTAAATTTCATGTTCGATATTTTTTTACGCATACCTTCTTAAAAGTTTAGTAATAACCCTATATTGTCTAGAAAAAAAATATTAGTTCGATTTATAAACGATAACCCGTGCCGACTTGCGATTTTAACTAGTCCATACAAGTTGCGTTAGTACTGCGCTGTGACTTTTACAAATAAAACATGTAGTTACCTACATGTTTTATTTGTCATTTCATACGTGATTTTTGAGATTAGTAGTGCTTCATTGTTTAGTGCGTTGACATGTCGGTGGAATTACAGAGTGTTAAACAAAATAATTTCCTTATCGGTTTGCCTAGATATCAAATAAATGGTGCAAATTACCATCTAATCGACAATTTCTCTCGGTCCTATTTTACAATATTCTTGAGGTCAAACTGACTGTTAGTGAAAGTGCAAATCTTGTGATTAGGGAGTGCATCATATATTGGGAAAAAGCAAGAATTCCAACAGGGGCATTTCCTAACTGCGTGAAGAAAATTGTTGATTTATATCATGTTTGGAGAGAGATGCAAAAAAATTGTAAGAAAACTCAGGTTACTTTCAAGAGCCGTGAGAACAGTTTCAAAATTGATCTGGATAATTTGTTTGATATTGCACATGCTGATGCTTTTGAGAGAATGAAAATAAAGGAAGATAAATTATTTTTAATGACAGAGAGAACCAGGTCGACCGGAATGCTTAGGTGGTGTTGATAAAAAATTGGCGGAAAAAGAAGATAGATCTAAACAACGACGAATGGAAGAAGAGGAAAGGGTTGTAAGACAAAGAGAATCACTAGCTGCTGAAACTAGAAAATCAAGGGCAGAAGCAATAAAATCTGACTTCCAAAACAATGTACCCGACGTAGTCACAGTCCATTGGGATGGAAAACTATTACTCAGGTTGGATGTACGAAATTCTAAAGAAGAACGCTTGCCAGTTATTGCTTCGTTTGACGATAAGGAACAGCTTCTTGCAGTGCCGAAACTAGAACATTCTTCTGGAAAACATCAAGGTAAGGCTGTCTTAACATTTTTTTTTGACTGGAACCTTCACGATAAAGTACAAATAATGTGCTGCGACACAACAGCTTCCAATACTGGCCATATTAATGGAGCTTGTGCTATTTTGGAGCAAACTTTAGGAAGAGAATTTCTGCTTTTCACCTGTCGTCATCATGTTTATGAATTGGTCCTAAAAGCTGTCTTTGAAAGCAAAATTAAGCAAATTACTAGTAGCCCAGATATTCCAATGCTTAAAAAGTTCAGAGAAAATTGGAAAAACATCGACGCTAGTAACATTGAACCATCTCTTGATTTCGTAAAACAACGTGTTGCCGAGACAGACATTCAAGCTTTGATAATATTTTATAAGGCAGAATTAGACAAAGGTTATGTAAGAGATGACTACCACAAATTGGTCGAACTGTGCGTAATAATTTTGGGAGGAGACACAGAGGAAAAATTAAAACTAAGCCCCCCCGGAGCCATGCATCAGGCACGCTAGATGGCGAGAACGATCTATTCTTTAAAAAAAATTGTTTACTTCAGTCACAATGCAGAATAACTGCGAAGGACAAAAAGGCTCTACAAGATGGTTTCTTATTTGTCGTGATATTGTATGTTAAACCTTGGCTCGAATGTACAGTGGCGATCAATGCACCTAACCAAGATTTGCGCTTCTTGAAGATGTTAAAAGAGTACGAAAAAGTTGGCACAACAATTTCTAATGCTTCTATAAGCAAGTTTAGCCATCACTTGTCAAAGGAAGAACTGCCCCAAAGGTTGTTTGGTAAGTTTAATTGACTTTTTGTGATATATTTAAATTGTTGTAGATTTATTTGTTATTTATCTTATTTTCCTTTTTTTTCCAGGCAAAACACTGGATGATTTCGTATCGGAAAAGAGCAAACAATTTTTATCACGACTGCAGATCGACGACAGTTTTCTAAAGGAAGATGTATCTTCCTGGAATAATAATACTGCTCTTCTGGAAGCTAAAAGAAAAATAAGTTATTTGAGAGTTGTGAATGATACTGCTGAAAGGGCTGTTAAAATGATGCAAGATTTTAACGGACTTATCACGGTTGAAGAAGAACAAAAACAGTTCTTGCTGCGCTGTGTCCAGGAACATAGAAAATTGTATCCGGACTGTAAAAAAACAACTCTAAAATAAGTTACCCTGACTGATTGTTATTACTTTATGTTTTTGATTAAAAATTAATGTATATCTAATTGAATTTTTACTTTTATTCACTTAATTTATTGCATTTATAATGATTTTATACCAGACCGAAATATCAAGACAAAACACGTTTTTTACTAAACTTTGAAGCTTGGTCGGCACTGGTTGCAATTATGCTAGAAAGATGAAATTTTATATTTAAGTATCTTATAGCATTAGTAAAAAAAGTAAAGGGTATGCATTTCGAAATTTGAAAAAAAAAATTTTTTGGTCATATAAGGGACACCCTAATATATATATATCATAAACCTCAAGCAAGGATGATAGTTTAATAAGTTGGTTTGCAACCCCTGGCCGGGAAACCCCGCGTTGGCGGCCGCCGGCGCCAGTCTTCCTCAGCGGAACTTGGCTTGCCACCCCTGCTCTATTCTACAGTTCTCAACATTTTCGTTCTGGTTCACTTTTAATTATTTTCAGCATATAGAACAGACAAGTGTGCATCTTATTACTTCTTAAATAATTTGATTTCTACAATTTAAAAAAAATATTATATTTTTTCCCAAAAATTCATGATACTATAACAGTAATAATACTTTGGCACCTCTTATAATAATACCTTGAGTATTTTATTTATAGTGCTTGAAATAGATAAACCTGCTTTTTAATTAAATTGCAAAGTTAAAGGAAATTTAGCTTTTATTTATTTTATCAGATCTAATTGTTAAGCTATATTATTTCGAAGGTCAAGTGATTTTTTTAGAGGTCACCAATCTGCTAAGAGATTTCACGCACCACGTGTTTGAGTTCGCTGGTCATGTCATAAAGGCGCTCCCACACCGCCGCTCTATCTTTGTTCGTCTGTTTAAGGGATTCGCACACGTACAGCCTCGCAGCACACATTCCCCATACATCGCAGGCTCTAAATTATTATTCAAGACGAAAAACCTCTGCGTTGATTGAATCGGTTAAATTTTGCATTCACTCATTAATTGATATTCGCACTTCTATAGAAAATGTAGCGTTTCTCAATATTATAGACAAATGAGTCTAATATGGTTTTAGTAAAATAATTAAATAAAATTATTTAATTACTGTCAATTATTTAATACTTACTATACAGTGTGATATTAACATTTCAAGCCATATTTAAACTCATGAGTACGGTAATTAGGGATGATTTTAACATTCGGATAAATTTTAAAAAAAATTAATTTGTTGGAGTTTTGTATACAGGTCATGTTTCTTCAGCTTAAAAAAAATCAGAACAGCAAAAATATCTAAAAGACGTAATTAAACCTTATTTAAAATCTATTTTATATAATACTACATATAATAATTAGCTTCAGTCAATTCATTTATGAACATGCATTTTGCATTGGATATAAATGAGCACATACAATTGCATTGCATTTCATTTAAAATTTAAGTCTTTGAATATTTTTACCAATATTTTGTCATGTACTTTCTCGGAGGTTTTTTCTTCACGTATTCATGGCAGTATTTACAATTTTTCAGCAAACGACAAATATGCATTTTCCTTACAACCTCCTTGTTACGTTTTGAAACTTCCCATTTACAGTCCAGTCATAGTTTTTCAATAAACAAACAAAATGTCTTATATCTACTGCAGTATTGTTTATTGCCACCCTGAATTGTGTGTTATTGGTAAAAAAAAATATGTAATGCACGTTTTGAACTCGAAAGGGTTTATTTTATATTGCTTTACAAAATGTACTCTAACAAAGAAAGCTTTTAAGTAATATAATAATTATATTTTCGCAGCAACTTTTTTATTGAATGGAGATTCTTATAATTACAGTTAAATTCAATTTCAAGACAAAACAAAATAATTAAAATAAACTGTTTCAAAGGTTTTTTATCCCATTTACTCCATTGATAAAAACACACATGACGCAAAACAAAACATAGCTTCCAAAAATATCTCAAGTGAAATTTGGCTCCCGTAGGAATGGTCAACCATCGGACGACTTAAGTTATAGCCGAGCTGACAAGTATAAAATGTCAACCCAAGCTAACAAAAGAAATAAAAAGCTTCGATGTTTATTTTCGATTGCAAGAATCGTCTTCCATTTCAATAAAAATACTACAAGACACAAAAAATAATCCTTTATTGAAAGTTTATTGTATAACCAGATTTTTTATTTTATTATTTATCACTCTGTGTTTTTGAGTAAACGGTGTTTCTTGTAATATTAAAATATTCAATACGTATAAAGCAGGGTTTGAATATCCTTTACTAGTACCTGTTGTCATACCCACGCTCACCTCAACTAATAAATACCTCATACCTACCTGTCCTCAATTAACCCTTCTTACCTGTAGATCAATTCATTTACCTCCTCTCATTGTCTTCCACTGACAATATTATTAGAAAGTTAGGAGGGTTCTTAAAATAAAGACAAAGAAAAGATTTTCTTCATTTTATGTTTGAATTGTAGTAGAAAACTATTTCCTCCAAAACACAGAGAAGATATTTGTGAGTCGTGAATTTTATAATATATAAAAAAAAACAGCTGCAATATATGGATAGCCAAAAAACTAGGAGAATATAGGCGTTATCTTCAAGCTATTAGGGATTGATATTTTTTGTATAAATATAAGGTATAATAAAGTTTACTAGTCTGTCGAGGATAAAAACAGTCATTTATTTTAATATTTTTTAATTTGTATATTTTTTTATGGTGAAATTTTTACCTAAAAACTAAAACGAATCGTTTATTAGATGTTTTGGTGAAATTATTTCTAACAAATAAAAACACTTCAAAAAATTATATTTTATATCAAAAAAATCATATTTTATATCAACTAAATCTTAATTCACAAAAATACAAAATAGTATTTTTTGTATTATTCGAGAACATCTCAAATATGTTACATTTTCATAACAAAATGTATGAATGTTTTATATTTATTTCAGAAATGCTATTGTTTAATATATAATATAAGTAATCATCATAAAATTGTTTTATCATAGATAAAGCATTATTAAGTTACCATTTTCAAAATAAAGTATCATCGGCTTAATGAGACAATTATACATTAATAACGTCACAAAATCACATTTTAAATGTATTATTTTTATTCTTTGAGAGATAACAAATTGGTTAATTTTCTATATTTAACAAAGTGCTTAAAAAGTGACAGACGTCTTACTGAAGAAAAAATAAACATTTGTTTCGCTGTATTATTCATACACCCTGTTTAAAAACACGATAACACTTTCAAAAGACTTATTAGACATGAGAAATATGGATCCCTCGTAAAATGCCCAAAACTACAAAAGGACAAACACCATAAGTTAAAATCCACGCAAACGCGTAGGGGGTGAAATGAAAGCCTGTAAAAATTGAGCGTTCAACCTATTTTCAAGTTATTTTTTTCGGAAATATTCTAAATACCCACAATAGTCTAAAAATAACGCTGTTTGGTTGTAATAAATTTTCCTGAATTCATGAATTTAAAAATAAAATACACAAACTCTGGCAAACTTTTGGCAAATAGCCAATTTATTATTTTACCGAATTATTTATTCCCACTGATCTACCCAAATTTGAGCCCATGATCAACAATCTTGTTAATGCGGCATTGCACAACGAGACGATTGTAATCTATTTTATAGGTCATGAGTTTATCCTTTTAGTTTTCCTATGTGTATGCTGCTTGGAGTACATACCATTCCGACGTTTTGGTCCTCTAGCTGGGATCATCTTCAGATATTATTATAAATATCACGTGGTTTCCGATTCAACGCTCGCTCCCAGAAACCAGCTCAGAGCATCTCAAAATGTACTCTTATATACAGGTGAGCTGTGAGAAAGTACATATAGATAAAATGGTCCCAGCTCAGGGACCAAAACGTAATACATATCCTAAGCAGCCCACCAACCAAGAAACCAGATCGACGCATATTTTTTTAGTGCTTTTCCAAGATAAGTTCTATGAAGTAAGTATAAAAAAATTATGCTTCTTCTTTCTTTTTACATTATTCATATTTAATCTTCCCTTGCAACTAGTAGCTCCCAGCATCCCTCGGACAAGTACCTGATGTTGCAGCAGACAATGACTGTGATGCACAATTTCAGCCAATTTCCCGAGGGCTATGAGACGAGAGACTCTCCTGAACAATTGTTACGGGAAAATAAACTGAAAAGATGACAAACAATGCGATGCCGCAGTTACATATACACAAAAACCTCAAATAACATTTACCGTGCAATGAAAAAGTCTTTTAACCTAATATTGTTACATAACAGCAATCTACTTAAAAAAAAAATTAAATTAAATTATTTTTTGTATTCAACACCCCGTGATTGAATTTAAAAAAATTCATTATTATTAAATTACTATTTTGTGATAAAAAAAATATGTCTAGTTTTGGAGTAAAGTATTTTTATATTTTGTGGTGATAATGTTTTTTAAAAATATATTTTCATGAAAATTATTTAATAATTGCAGCTGTGTTTATTTTCATAAAATATTTATTAAATTACATTTCTCCGTTGTATTTTCCGGACGGTTTTCTTTGCTTGAGTTATAAAAATAATACTAAATTCTAGAAGCACCCATCGAGTACTTGAGAAAT
The DNA here is from genome assembly GCA_022113835.1 of Atopsyche davidsoni. Classification (NCBI taxonomy): domain Eukaryota; kingdom Metazoa; phylum Arthropoda; class Insecta; order Trichoptera; family Hydrobiosidae; genus Atopsyche; species Atopsyche davidsoni. The sequence continues at coordinate 9,815,307 of JAILWY010000015.1, forward strand.
TTTATTTACAGAAGAGTTCTGAAGCAACTTCGAAGAATAAATCCTATTATTGATAATATGAGAGTCGCGTGATTCTCCGATAACCTGAAAGAAGCTTTCAGAATGCACGTAGTCTAGCATTGTTGAACATATATTTATATACATATATATAAATTTAAACAAATATATACTAACGTAATCGTAGTTAAAATTTATTTGTCTAAAATCAAATCTAACTTGAAATTGCAAGATTTTCAAATGTATGAGTTTGTGATTTTGATTGCATTATTACTAAAAAAAAGTGCTGTATTAGTATTTTTATTTCATACTTTGTATTATATAATACCTTTTTTTCTAGTTCATTTCCTTTTTTTGCAACATATATTTTTTGCGCAATAAACATCGAAAATTTGTTACTACACTATGCCTACCCGCAATAGTTACAAATATCTTGGATTTATGTTAAAACTCTAGTTAAATTATGTTTTTCTTTCAAAATAAATACGAAAAAATAATATAATAAACTAAGAAGAAATAGAGGTTTATTATTACCAATTAAACGAGTATCTCATTAATAAAGTTAAAATAAACTGATATACAAATATTGTATTATGTAAATATATTTTATTATTTTAAATAACATATTAATGGATAAATAGGTAGAAAGAAAAATTATCCTAGCCCTAAAAAAATTATCGGAATCAATAACCAGTGATTGAATCTACCTCAACAAACATGACATAAACTCTACCATGGATGCAATAGATCAGACCTAGAAGATTAATATTAATATGAGCATATGTGAATAAAACTCTTACGCATTGTTAATCAATGCAAATAAAAAAATAATCTTAACTTATTTATATATATATTACCCTATTGAATTTTCAATATATTATTTTTATAAAACCACTAACCCAATCCTGAAAATTAATTTTATTTTTAAATGTCATCTGAACAGTAAAAAATATAAGTTGCATCATTGATTATTTCTTAATGTACTTAACTATCAAAAAAGTTTTGAAATCAAAACGTTTCAGCTTTGTAAAAATTGCAATCTTTACCGAGATTCTCTGCAAGACTTTAGTTTCAAAGCCTTGCAAGTCAGGCAACTCACAGAGGAACTGGACTTGTGAAAGCCTAACTGAATAAAACTAAAGAAAGAGATATCTGAGCAAGATAAAGCACGCAGGATGAGTGTCAGTGTACAATAGTCCTGGCACTCACCACCCCTAGAAACTCACCCTTATTGTATACTCGAGAAAACAACCCTATTCATCAAAACAGACGCAGTATAACACTTCCACAAAGACTCTGCGGGGTTGATTTCTTTGCATGATTTGCTCCAAAGCTGACTCCAAAGGCTGCGACGGGACTGATGTATTTAAATCCGACTGCTTTAAATGTATTTCATAGTTTTTCACGTAAAAATACGATTCCAACCAAAACGTATCTCCTGCTTAAGGACAATTATTTCAGTGTAAACAGTCGAATCAGTGGATTTCACCCGGCGAACGTGCTCCGAAGAAGGCGAAGACTGTTCTATCGGCCGGAAAGGTGATGGCCACCGTTTTCTGGGATTCACAAGGTGTGATCTACATTGACTACCCGGAGAAGGGCAAAACGGTCACAGGGCTCTACTATGCTGAATTATTGGGCCGATTCGACGCCGAATTGCAAAAAAACGGCCCCATTTGGCGAAGAAAAAAGTGCTCTTCCACCATGACAACGCACCGGCTCACACCTCCGCCATCGCCACGGCCAAATTGGTCGAATTGCACTACGAACTGCTCCCCCATCCACTGTATTCTCCAGATTTGGCCCCGTGCGATTTTTTTTGTTTCCAAACTTGAAAAAAGTCACTCGCCGGGCAGAAATTCAAGTCAAATGAGGAGGTCATCGCCGCCACGGAGGCCTACTTTGCAGACCTCAAGAAAACGTATTTTTCAGATGGGTTAAAGAAGTTGGAGCATCGCTGGGTCAAGTGCAAAATTTTCGGTTTTTTTTGTAGCCTAAGTACTTATCGGACCGCCCTCGAATATATATATAGTCAATATATTTCTTTTAACATAAATAATCATATTTTGCTGATGTGTATTATATATTTAATATCTATGAATTAAAAAATCAAATATTTTTACACAAAATAATAATGTATATCTATTTATTGATTGGTCAATCAGATGCGTATTTATTACCCATTACGGGTTTATTATTTTATTACTAATATGATTAGGCACATATAGAAGATGATTTAAAGAAACTCTCAGAAAAATATCATCGTGATTTGTGTGGATTTGAACCCACATCTCCTGGTTTACATGACCGGCGTACTAACCCTTGTACTAACGAATCACTTCCGTTTATCGAGAATTTTCGTGGGTGTGGGTGTGGGTGGGTTCAAATCCCACACAAATCACGATGATATTTTTCTGAGAGTTTTTTTTAAATCATCTTCTATATATAAACTAATGTGCCTAATCATATTAGTAACAAAATAATAATGGTAAACGATTACGATACAAACGTCACGCCTCGTTTTCCGCTCGTGAAATAAAGGTGCACGTCCCCTGGCGCGTGCAAGAGCCGCAACCCGAGCCCGCCATTATGGTGTCGCCAAGCAGCGGCCACTCGACACTAAACACCCTTTATGTAAATTAGCCCGTGATGTATAGCAGCGAGCCGCCGCTTTAGCGCCTCCCACGCCCGAAGGCTAAATAAAATATCCAGATAATTGGCAGTTATTTATAATTATTACTTTCGACATTGTTAGAGGTCCTGTTTGACATGCTTTATGTTTTTCGGTTATTAAATTTTATTATAAATACGTGTAGCTCTATTAATTGAGAAATTATAAAAATTTATTACGTACACGAGCAGGCTATTTTTGATCTAACTTCATAAGAACTGTACTAATATAATTAAAATATATATATATATATATATTTCAAAAAGCGTTGCAGTGACGCCAACATTGTAAACCTGTGGCTTATTTTCTATAATTAATAGATATTTATATTCCATCTGTGCATTTTTGTTTGTAGGGAGAAGGCTTGCAGGGTTTATAATTAGCAAGCAACCACGTAACCGCAAGACGATGAAACGTAACGAAACTCTACACCCCTACAATTCTGTAACCCTAACCTAACATATCTCAACCTTTCTACATTCACTCGACAAAATTATCTTTGCACCTTTACGTTAAAAGCACTTATTCATTCACCCTTTAGAATTTCATAAGGGCTTAAAGTAGGTACCTTCGAATTTAGTGGTCAAGGTAATATAATTTACATTACGGTCATTTTAGTATAATTATGCAATGTGTTGTTTTTATACATTTTTGAAAGCCTACCGAGTTTACGGTTTCCGCAACCAACTTACGACTCAGGTGTTATGAGAATAAATATTCAGATCATATAAACACACTTAAATGACATATTTACCCGAACAACCTTTTTCGACAGCAATGAAAAAACTCATACATAATATTCTTTCAAACTTTGGGGAGATTCGAAACCACAACTCCTGGCTATCGTAGGCTAAAGTTTTTTTTTTGTATTCTGACCACCGCGAATTTTTAACTAAGGGAGAATTTAAGTAGGGTCGTGCTAGGATGTAAACAATTTATTTACATATACATGATGTATATTTAATAACTTATAAGATACAGATGGGATCCCCAAAAAAATCTCAATCAATTCGTGCATAAGTCGATAACTTAAATTTTAAATGATGAGGTGATTAAATTAAGTAAATTTTTCATTGTAAAAACATCTTTTGTTCAAAGCATAGGATTTAAATGAAAATAGTCATTTTATTGGCCTGAAATAGTTCAGCAATAAAACTCAACTACCATGTTTTTTTACCAACTGCTTGTTTAACCACAGAACCAGTTACCACTTTTCATTACAAAAATTATTATAATACAAATGGTAGTTTTTATTTATTTTCAATAAATCCAAATATTTAAACCAACGTCGATTAACATTCTTGAATTGATTTTTCGCGTCATTGGTTGGATTTTCTTCCCATCACGAAACTTAGATACATCAGTTCTGTACCTGCGTAAAAGAAGTAAAATTATTGTTTAACTACAGGGCATAGTAGATTATTAAATTAACTAAGGTTGTGAATCGTGAGAATCAGTTTCGTATATAATATATTTTAAGACTCAGCAAGTCTTGACAGCCGTTAAGGTGTGAGTTCGAACCCCACGTATTATTTTTTCCTTATGATTTTTTATGCGAATCAATTACTTATATAGTGTTTAAATCAGAACCCATGGAATTTTCAACGCGTTTAGAAATGTTACACGTTATTAACATCGCTAGAGATTTTCATTATCAAAGTTGCTCTGAAATTCCGGGAGTTTCATGGTAAATATGCAAAATTAATTAATTTGGTCCCCAGACGTTTCTAACTTTTGATTTTAGTTAGCCATCAGAATAAACGTGGTATTTATATATTTCGCCAATAAAATCATGCATTTTTGCGTGCATAATGCATTGCGTTCAAAAGTTTTAGAAGATTAAAATGCTTTCTATTTTAAATTCGGTTATTTTGTAACGAAACAATTAGTACTGTTTTCATGATAAACGTGTTTTCATGATAACCAGGTTTGGTACGAATTAAATGTAGCGAATTTTTTTTTTAGTATTTAGAATTTTACTTGTTAGATAAAAAACCACATTTACCACCAACAGGTAAAAAATATATTTTGTTTTGTTTTTAATACTATTTAAAATAGTAATACGTATTTTTTGTAATTTCATTCCTATAAGAGTTCTCTTAATAAAATTATACTTTAAGTAAAAGTATTTATATTGACATATAATAGTAAACACGCAGTGTAATTATTTTATTCCTTATTATATTAAATATAGCTTTATTGTGATTGAGATATTCATTGCCAGTTTTTTCTTCGACTTAATGCAATGCTTTCCAAAAGAAACCAGTGGCGTTTGTTGTGAGGTTTAAGATACTAATGAGACTGATAATAGCTTCAGGGGTAACAAAGAGGCTTTTAAAGGCAGCGAAGAAACAGCAAAAAAACCATCCTTACTTGTACCGGTTTCTTGTGATTAACTTTCATACAGCACGGTAACTAAATACACAGTCACTGCCTAAATTATCACAACTGCTTACTTTCGTGCTGATTCCCTTCTAAATTTCTACTTGTATAAAGTAGTGTGTTAAATATTTTTCACTCAAAGGAAAAAAATTAAACCACCTTTAAAATTTAAGATTTGGGTTTCTTTATTACTATCGATGAGTACAATAGTATATCTAATATAATGGATGAAATGATCAATAGGCATAACTAACTTTTTCTTTATATTAAAGGAAGTGGTAATAAGGAAGGACGTAATAAAAAAAACCAATTTGTATGACAATTTTTTACAAAATAGTTCATGATTAATTTGATACCCTCTAAAACAAAGGTGAAAGCGTCCACTGCAAAAATATACTAAATAATCTTCCCAGCATCTGGATAATCACATTTGTTGTTCGAGAATAGGGGTTATTAGTCACTGCGATTGTGATATATGTACGTGTTGTTAAACTTAAGCTTTGCGCTTGTTGGTAAGAGACAGTATTACTGGCAAGATGAGTTATCAAGGACCCGGTGCACTTACGTAATGCCTGCACTAGTTGCAGCTAACTTTGATGAATTCTGCCTGAGAATTAAGGTAGATTGCATCGGTAATTGCTTCAAGATAAACATGGAGAAAATTAGCACTAAGCACTCAAACAAACGAATTATTCTACACATATCAATTATAACTTTTGAACTCATAATGATAATCCGTACTTAAATAGTGATCAAATATAATTTAAATACATGGAAAAAAAAACCACCTCTAACTTATTATTAAGTACTTACTGTAGTTTTTGATTGACGTTTTTGCTGATATACGTAAGTTTTGGACTAAAAAAACGTTTATATTAATGTATATATACTTTTTTTATTATATGTCCAAAAATAGCTGTCACTATTTTTGCATCTTTAATTTATGTGTAATAAAGTACTGCATAATCTCCTTTATTATCTAAACTGAAACTTTTTATCGTTTGTATATTATTGTTCGACTTATCGTTATTATAACATGCTAAAAATTAAATAAGCTTATATATTTAATAACTACACTTATCTGAAAAGAGAATTTGAATGTTGTTGTTATCGTGAATATTTAGAAACGAAGATAGTTAGTTTTGCGACAAAAAATATATCAAATTTACAGTTACTGGAATATGAATTCTTAAAAAAACCCACAAGTATCTTGAAACTAAAAGAGACAATTTTAGGCACAATAAATAATATCAACATATGAACTCATCTCTATTTGCACAGCTTTGAGGGATGTCTGCATTCATAATAAATGTTTTCATCGAAGAACGACAAAAAAGCAAACATCCTATATTAAAAAATACAAGAGATTTAATATTTAAACAGCCCTATATTGTATTCTACGTTTTGATTATTACTCGCCAACGTCTTCCCTGTTACTTTATACATATTACACCCTTATAGACTTATATATAATATATGGTATATGGTAGAATAATCACTAATCCCTTCTGAAAAACAGCACCCGAAAAAGAAGATAAATACGTTTATACTTTAAGATTATTTGTAATATATTGTATAGACTACCGATCACAATATTGAATAACTAAAAATATTATATATTTCACTATAAAATTCTGAAAATAATATTTATTTCTTTTTTCTTCAGAGCACTACTTATATTGTTTCTTTTTTTCTTAAACATAATTTTCAAGCTTGAAATGTTTTATAATAAAATTTTTGACAAGGAAAAGCTTACTTCCCACTTAAAAGAGTAACATAATAATAAAAAGCTCTGAAGCCAATTTCATTTTCTTTTATTTTAGAATAAAATACTACCATATAAAGCCTTACACGATTTATTCCTCAAATTTTAACAGCATCATTTTTTTTCTCATATGTGTTCAAATTTGCTGAAGTAATATTAACAATCTACGCTTACAGACTATTTTCAAAATACTTAGTCTTTGAGAATAAAACTCATAACATTTATATAAGTGAAAAGAGAATTCCTGTAGTAAATATTTTTACCGGAATAATCTATTGTATTTCTGATAAGCCATCTTTTACAAATCGATGGGAAATCAATGGGTAAAAGAATTGAAGCGCTTCGTGTGGTCGACGATTTAATAACTCTACAATTCACATATTAAAATAACTACTAAACCATATTAAATGTGAGACTTATTTTAAATTATGTTTAAGATTTTTAGTTTAGATTTCACTCGTATAGATCAAAATAGAACCTCAGCTCAATGGTAAAGAATTGTTTAACTGTTTCATAGTTGGTTTTTTAAAACCAAAATCAAATAGGGGATGTTTGGTAATCACTATAACGTTCTTTAAATACTTACTCTTTCGGTTTTCTATACTCCGCAATAACGAATTAATTATTTTTTTATAAAAACCTGTTTTTAATAAAATATTTGATTATTTTCCACATGTTCGTTATTTATTTGTGACCGGTTTTGCCAACCTATTCGTTGGCATTATCAAACATGGCATTATCAAACCTCTGTTTGATAATGCCAACGTGAAAGGTTGGCGAAACCGGTCACAAATAAAAAACGAACATGAGGAAAATCACTCAAGTATTTTATTCAAAAATATTAATCTTGTTGAGGGACAAGGCATTTGATTGGTGAAGATCCATTATTAAAATGATACAAGTAACTTTGTATTCTGTCTTCACTTTGAGAAATAGACTAGGTAAAATCAGTTTAGTTATGTATCTGATGATGACCTAGTCTATTTGGTCGAAACTAGTCATGCAAAAAATATAATAAACTCAGAGTGAAGACAGAATGCAAAGTAAATTTTATCATTATAAAAAAATATTAAAATGGAATTCCACCACGTACTCTTTGTCAAAAATATGAAATTTATAAAAACCTGTATCAAATATGCACAATAAACCCGAACACGAATATTTCATGATAATCATCTGCATTTAAATTTATAGTATATTTAGCTTATAAAGATCATATTAGTTATGAATAATTAAACAATTTTTTTTTAATATATACTTGAGTATGAGAAGAACAAGTTTTTTATAAACGAAACAAGAGCTTTCTCACCAATCATAAAGTCTCTCACCGCCCACCTTCGGGGAGGGTTTCAGGGAGGCTTCAGGGAGGCTTCAGGGAGGAGGGCGCGCGTCACGGGCGGGGGCGCATAAAAGGCTCTGCGGCGGAGGCTGCCATTCACTGCTGGCCAGACGCCCGCCGCGACAGCAAGCGACGCACCCCCAACCGGAAGCGCCCGTGAAAACCACCTTAACCACCCCGACCATGCACTAGCACTATCCTCAGCCACGCACAGTGATCGCTTTTCAGTTCATCGTTGATTTTAGAAGCAGTGCTTATTTCGTTGAAGACGCGAGCTTTGCAGACTACGGTAAGTGTTTTGAACATTTTAGAAAAACACGAATTTAATATATATATATATGTAAAGTTTTGGGAACACCATCTGACAGTTTAGGGTTAGTAAAAATGAAGCGTTACACGATAGAACAACGTGTCTTCATTATTTAACAATATTTCAAAAATAATGAAAGCTTGGCAGCATTTTAAAACTTTACTGCAAAAATGGCGACAAATTCAAATCTTGCGTTAATTTTGGGACACCCTATATATATATATATATATATATATATATATATATATATATATATATATATATATATGTATTTTTTTTTTTATTTTTTTTTTATTATAATAATATAAATTTACAACTAGATTTGAGAATTAGTATATAAATAGCTATTTTTTAAAACGTTGAATATTGTTTATACACTCGTTACAATATTAAAATGGGATGTTATTGTATTTCGAGCTATTTTAATATTTCAAAAAGTTTGATATATAATTGTTTTATTTGAATAAAAAATTATTATATTTTTAGTTACGTAAATATTTAATTATAAATCTAAAAATATACACGCTTAGCACAATCATATATTGAAAATACCATTATTTATTAGTAAAAAAAAATATGTTTTATAATAGAGGAATGTTGATTTTTTATGCTTTAAGTTAATTAAATGTTATAAAATTTATACTGCGCAAAACCTAATAATATTACATTACAAAGTGTTCTATTTATGGCATTTGCTCATGGGTTCGAAGAGTTTTTTTAGGGAATTGCTTAAATACATTTTACAAGTGCGATTCGAATCTAAAAGTGAGTTATGTTGTTTATAAAACACACAATTTTCAGTCATTATAAGTACTTGAAAATATTAATCTCTCCATATTTTTCCCCGACGGATAATATCATGTACACTACCACCTTCGCCATTTATTGTTAACCCCACGACCTGCGCCTAAGATCAGGGAATAGATAAATACCGCATTGTAAAATATTTATAAGAATTATTGTTAATATTCTAAATTATTATTAAGGCTCTTTAAAGTTATGCTTTTTTGCCTGTTTAAATTTATTACTTTTTTCAGTGATTTTTCATGAGCAGTTTCAACGGTTAAATTTGATAATTATTTTCACGTAGTGATAAAAGCGCTTCGTCATTTATAATTGCCTTACACAAGTTTTCCTACTTGCAAACAAAGCCGTTTTTTTATCCTCTCACTACGCAACTCGCGAATTATTATAATTCATAATTATAAATGATAAAATTTCAATGCTTGTTACGTGTTAATATTAATTACAAAACATGAAATAACGTAGATTATTTTATGACATAGTAAAACCATGAACAATAGGAAGCTATAACAATTATAACAAAATATTAATTTTTATTTATTGATTTATACTAAAACTAATTAACATATATTTTTATGTGTTTATATAATGCAAATAGATTGATTAATAAATTCAATAATAATTTTATTAATAAATAGAATGAATGCATAAAAATATTCCCTTAGTTCAATATAAACGTTTTAAATTATATTCTTCGCACATGTATTTGGATTATCAATTGAGTCGTTAAATGAAAAAAATGATTTATATTTTTTTTATTATTATAAAAAAAATCTTTTTACACCCTTTTAAAACAAAATATAATTTATTTAAATAAAATACAAGAATTCTTTCAACTGGAGTCAAATATATAATTTGCTGATTTCTGTTTATTATTATTTAACCTTTTTGAGATATTTATCTCACACTTTTTTTCTTCTAAACACCAGAATTTAAATTATTAATAATTGCATTTTACCCTAAGTAAGGTCAAGTGAGTATTCAACATGTTTGAGATAATCGATTCTTATACGAAAAACCTACATTATATTACAACATAAATTACCAAAAAAAAATTCTCGTCATTTCATGTGTGAATTGACTAGGATAAACAGATTTAAAAACTATAGATTCATGAATGTAAATATTTTCTTGTATCATTCAGAACAATACATTGCTAACGAAATGCGTTAGAACTATTTTTCAACTTAAAACAATTTTTAACTGAAGTTTCTGCTACTAGGCGTAATTTTTTATAACTTTTTTGATTTGAGTATAAACAACTACTTTCAATGGATTCCAGATAAAAGAATATTTTACATTTGGTTAAAAAATCCTTTTTCTTTATTTATATTCGTATCTGGATTTCATAGTATGCAAGTAACGTCTTTTTATTTCACCATAACTTTTACTAAACAAATTCACTTGTAAAGCATTTTGATAATAATTGGTGATATAATATGTGTCTTTTCAAAAATATAATCAAAATGTAGATATTATAAAACTCATCAATATAAAGATTTACACTTTTCATGTACAATCTTGTCCTGCGGACAAAGACAAAGCGCTCACAATCAAAAATAGTCATAGTCTTCTAGCACCTAAACTATTTACATAATTAATATATTGCATGCAAATCATGACATATATTAATCAAAATCTACAGTGCATCATCTATCACTTAATAATTTAATTCATAAAAAATATATTTTGAATACTGTAGTACAGTGTGCATTTTACGTATTACTCTACCAAAAGTATCGCCCACTTCCACGAGCTGTATTTTTAGACCTTCAGTATCTGTGGAACCTCTAAAACTTACGTTTCGTTGGCAGACTCAGTGGCGCCCGTGACGGGGAGGGCGTACGGACGACCTAAAAGTGTGGAAATAGAAACTTCGGACTGCGATCAAATTTTTAATCATTTAATTCAATTAGAAAGGCTGTTCTGATATAAACTCTTTTACAGAAACAAACTGACAAGTTAAACTTAAACTAAAATTTATTGACGAGAAATTCTATAAACTTGATTAAAATATTACATAAATTTATATATGCCAGAGCTTGTATGAAAATAATGTATAATAATACTATTGAGTAGCACAGCAATACGCAAATATTTTCTATGGATATAAAACTACGGTGTAGAAAGACCCACTGACTACACTATTCAGTCATTCAAATCTTTTTCATCAAATGAAAACAGTGAGTTTTGAAACTCATTGTATATTTTATACGGATGCAACGTAGGTGTATTGCAAAACGATGAATCAACCCCGAACTTACAGTCCGAGCTGGAGCAGGGATGGGCCACCCCCGCGGTCCAGTTCATCCCCGAATACTCCGCTCAGCACCCTTCATTCAAATTAGCAGCGGACACAGCTTATCCATTAGAGGTAACCTATCAGGGTTCATGGTGGGAATTATTATATTATCTCCGCCCACAAATAAATACAAAACCCCAAAATCGCTTTCTTCGTATTTTTATACAGCACATGTTAACCTTAGTCATAGAAATTAAAAAAAAAAAATTGTGATAATCCGCTTTTAATTTGTTGACGCTACTATTTCTGCTAAAATAGTCAACTCTACTCGAAGGTGTTAAACTAGAACTAGTCGTGATGATAAATAAAAAATTTGACATATAATAACGGTATTCCACCAAGTACTTATTTATATTGAATATTTTAATATTAGTTTCAACGATACATTTTGCATTGTATTAAACTGATATACTCGTATGTGAAATATTATTGAGTCTGAATCTTAAATTGAACCGATACAAATCAGATGACTTACCTAAAATACGTATTAACATAAATAGCCTGTCCTCGTAAGTTTTGGCATTCGTTGTTTTTAAACGTTTTGATCTTAGGTGTTGTGCTTCGTTTTGGTTTAAAGTTTCAGACACTTAAGTTTCTATACTGAAGCCGTTTTCAGGACTTTTAAAAATTCATAAAAATGACCCCTGAGCGGAACCAAAACGTCAGTAACTTTGAAATAAAACGAAAAACAACACTCAAAAATTTATAAAATGTATCTTATAACATGATTTTTCTAATAAGAGCTACCTACCTTCTTGGAGCAGCTTAAAACTTATGGAATAATAATCAACAGTATGAAGCTTACATTCTAGAAACTAAGTGTCTTCCAAATAAACTGTCGGTTTTGTTTTATTTATCTTTAAATATAATTAAACCGCATTTATTTTAAGGAGTAGAAGGTCGCAAAAGATAAAAAAAGAAGTGGGTAGCAGTCCGAGTCCTTCAGGGAAAGTTAAGATTGTATTATAAATAAAGACATTCAAGAACTAATAATCCATAAATTCAAGCATAATATATACTGAATGTAAAATAATCAGTGTAAAATTTATGAATGAATTATTTTCAAAACCATTTCTGCTAATTTGATTTTGTAAGATTTTCCATTATAAGATACCTGTAGCTTTTATAAAATATTTAAATTCACTCTACAAAAAAATAGTTTTTAGAGATTTAATTTATATACGTGGTATTAAAAAGAACGTAAAACTTTCTGAACGCTTAATTCTCAAACAGGGTAATCATTTCATAAAAATAAATCGCTGAAAGTCCCGGTTTTTCAAACGCAGGTATTTATGCGCCTCCTACTTTACCTGCTCACAGATTTTACATAAAAATATTTCGGGTGCGGATACATTAGAGGCTTTCAGATTATGAAACGAAGAAATGACGTGATTTGCATGAAAAAGACCGGACGCAGAAGCCTACTTTCAGCAGGACTGCATAATTTTATATAGGTGGACGATTTTATTTAAATGTAAAAATGATTTGTTCCACCTTGTTTTCAACGGTGGTAATGACTTATTACAGAAAACATGATTTTCGGATTAAAAATATTTCGTGATTTATCGACTTACTAGATTTATCAAAAGTTCAGATATTAAAATTAGAAGTAAATAATATAAACCCTATTTATTTACAGTCGGATAAAGAAGTTTCGGTAAGGTTTAAAAATTATTTCAAATAATTGTATGAGGCTCCACACAGTTACACCCTGCATACAGTTGGCAAGCAAACGTGCTAGCCACTGAGGCACGACGCAATTTTAAATTCGATAAAATTAAGACTTAGATAGTACTTTCTTATTAAACTTGATATAAGTTCGCTCAGTTCTTTAACATTTTGCTTCTAACCGAATATTCTGCGGTTCAATTCTCATATTGAGGATATAATCCCATGCTAATGAAAACAGTCTCACGCCAACTTCAATTTTATTGAATACGTTTGTATTAATATTATATATGTTGATATGTTCAAATTGCTTGTTTGTCACGAACGTATAGAAACTACCCTCTCTTATTAAACCGGAAACGGTCCCGATTGCCTACGAATGCCTCACACTGCTTGAAGACTTGCCTTTTACTTTGAAACCTTCTACTCTTACTGGCTGTTTTTATAAAGTACTCGAATTTGACTATCTATGCTTATAGAAGGAATAAAATTATTTATTTATTTCTTTGATATATATAGATTAATTTAATTGATCTTACTGTCGATGTTTCAGATTAATTTTGTTAGCACTTCTGTAAAACTCGTGTTATAAATGAAAAGCATAGGTGGCACTAGCTTCTTGCAGTGGTTTTCCAATAAAAATATTACGATGACGTCATATCTCTATAAACGTCTCGCGGCCAGGGCTGGCAGTATTAGGTTGACAACACATATTTAGTTTAAAATATTATTATTAAATAATATTATTTAATTCTACATGTTTAGAAACAGAAACAAAATGCTATTTCATATCCTAACAAGATAATTGTTTGTGCAACTCGTGAAAGGTTCTGCCTCGTGTGGATCTGAAGACTCTTTTTCACGTAAACTGGACGTTCTGGCACGAAATCTCATAGCCTTAATCAACTCTCCCATTGAGAAATAATTACTCCATACAATTTTCACGCGTTTATTCTATTCCCGTTATTCATCTTGAGCTTCAGAATATTTTAATGAGGGGCTCTGGTTCCAACCGAGTCTATAAAAAAAGCTGAGATTTTTATATCATTTATGAATTAATCTGATATTATGAGCTTATATTTGAAGTTCCATTACCGCTAAATAAAAATAATAAAACTGTACGCATTTTAACAAAGAGGTTTTTTTTAATTAATCCTTCAAAATAAAGGGTATATGCTTACATTTTGTAAACTGTGAGAGTAAATATAATTAAAAATGAACTCTAATCAATATGTATTATCTGCTTTAGTGTTAAGTTTAAATAACACAGTAATTTTGAAAAAATAACGTTTGTAATATATATTCTTAAAATATATTTTTTGAAATGAAATATATAATTAAGTATCATTTATTATTCTAAAAAAAAATTATTTTAAACCTTTTTGGGTTTATTTTACATAGAACTTTTAAGTAATTGATTCACGTTTGAAAATATATCTTCGAAATATCTTTTAAAATATTTATCCATCAACAAGTTTAACCTATTTCACACTTGGATATAAAAATAACGTCATCAAGCCACAACGGCCAAAAAAATGGGGGTTTGAATTTAAATCCTTCAAAAATATCTTTCGTGTTTATTTAAGCTTCATGTCTGAATTCATGACCTAAACATTGTATGCACAATTTATATTTAAATCTTACCTACCAACATTTATGGTGGGAGGAAGATGGCACCATGAACATATATTTGTCCTCTTCACTGCGTCCGGACTATACATAACCGAAATATTCACACAAGTGAATCCCATTATGTCATCTTCGTCACATTTATTCCTAGGTTCAGATTTTGAAACACATAAAACTCAATCAATCGACAAGAAACGTTTTTATTCTCACGCTATGAAGATGTCAAAAATTTATGTTATTTAGAAATTCACATAAAAAATAAAAAATGTTTTAATTTTATTGTGACTTCCCGTGATTCAAAATTTTTTAATAATATAAATTCCTTTGAGAATTAAATATCAATATTTTCTTGTATCTCAACTTTTAATTATATTACACAATTTTAACATAAAACATGAGTGGCCAAATGGATAGAATATTACGAATTTTTTAAATACAACTTTTTTCGGCTATCGAGAACTTTGTCACTCTCTCGCAAAAGCTTAAAAGATGAAAGCGCACATTTAACAATGGTCGTGATTTCCAAGCCATTGGGCTATTCACATTTTCTCATGACACATTTAGTTGGCGAATAAAAATATTTTTGAGATTCAGTATAACGAGTCTGGTTCGATATTCGACATTAACTTAAGTTAAGACCTGTCGTTAAAACAATTTAATGTGTTATTACAAATGTA
Organism: Atopsyche davidsoni; assembly: GCA_022113835.1. Lineage (NCBI taxonomy): Eukaryota > Metazoa > Arthropoda > Insecta > Trichoptera > Hydrobiosidae > Atopsyche > Atopsyche davidsoni. The sequence continues at coordinate 9,830,851 of JAILWY010000015.1, forward strand.
AAACCAGACCAACGACATGTGAATCTATAAAGTCAATCTATCAAAGAATCTTCAATCGTAAACCTCAATTCGACAACCCTTAACCTTTTCTCTGTTATTTCGTCAGTGCTAAGAATCTAGAAACATCCCGAAGTCCATGTAGAAGTCAAAAATTATTATTTGTTGCCGTTTAACTGGTTCAGGCAAAACCACATATGAGCAAATAATATCTAATATACCAGCTATCATTTAGTATACTACTATACCAGTATATTAATATACAAGTGTATTATATTTTCATTTCGATTGTTTTCTTGACTAGAGGCGTATACATGCTCTTATATTAATGGATTATACAGTGACTTTTGAAATATTGGATATACGCGTCTTCGTAAGACAAATGCGATGCAATATACAGCACTTGAAAATAACGGAATACTCAAATAATACATATGAAGTCAGATGGTAGACTGGTAGATCCGTCTGTATGTGAATTATTTACCCTCGTATTAGATACACCATAAAATTAATTTTAGGATTTACATAGCTGTGTTTGTGGCAGGGGTCCTATCGAATTGATTCAATTCATTAAAATGTATGGAATTATAATTGATAGCCCTAACCAGGTATCAAAGGGTTAAAGAGGTTTCAATATTTGCGTGTGTTTCGTGATTTTGGCACAAGATTACTCTAAATGATTTTGTAATTATTTGATTTGTATTTCGGCTTCAGTTTTGGTTCATAAGATTTCGTATTGGATTAATTGTGTAGTGTGTTTACGCGTATTATTGTAAATAAGCAAAGGGTATTCACTTGAATTATTATCAAAATATTGATATAATTGCTTTGTAAATAAAAATTGGGTACAAATTTACTCTGAATTTAATAAAAAACCCAAACCAAGACGGGTATTATATTCAAAGCAAATGATATTTAAAGTGCTTAAATCTAAATCAATATAATATGTACCATATATAAAGCAATCAAATGATATCAAAAATTATTTTTTTAAATATTTAATTTGAGTGTTAACTCTTTCATACTATTACAGCAATATTTATACATTTCATAATTTGCAACAGTATCTCAACATTTAAAAATACTTTAGATATCTGAATGTAATATTTATAATTATAATAGTATATGTAATGGTAAACAAAAACAGTTCTTGTCGAATATAAATGGACAGTGAATAATTAGTCTTTCATTTTACCATTTTCAGCAAAACCAACCTGACATCAAAAATATGTTTGTATTATTAATTATCTAATAATATTATAAACAAAAGCCTCACAATAAACATGTTGTTAATTATATAGCCTGTTTTTTTATTAAAAGAAACAGAGTTGCACAAAACCCGTTTCATCATTTATTTTATTAAATATGAATTATTTAGTTATATCAATTTAATTCACTTTCAAATAGTCACAGTATTTAAGAACGATTTTTTTTTAGAATATGGTTTTTGTGTTATTTTAGATTTGATTTATGGCTGACATTAATGAAACTCACCAGCAGAATGATAGAGATTATTATCTGTCTTTCGGGGTATTCAACTAGCCGCAAATATGTTAATAAGGGTAAGTTTCGTATAAAGGGTGAGCTTATGGGTAACATCTTACAAGCTTCTTAACTATTGAGTTTATATTCGTTCACGGTAACATCGTAATAAAATTTTACGCATATGCTTAAATTCCTATTTAATATTATTTAATCAGAACAAAATTTGTCAATCTAACACACAATTAAATGCATTAGTTTTTATGCTGATCGTTTATTTTCTAACCACTGTAAGATTAATTTAGGTGAGGTTCGGTTGAATCTTTGCTTAATCAGAAACATTGTGACTTAATCACTGATTGTTCGTGGTCTTAGCAAATTCGACATTGAAAATGTTAACTCTTGATTATTACGCTTTTTAATGTTACAGTACTTTTACAATTTCAATAATTAGACACATTAAATCTCAAATAACCTGAAAACGTGAAAGTTCAAAACCAATATATATAGTTACAAGTAAAAACCAAAAAGGCAAGCAGTAAGTGGGACTGAGAGACAATTTCAAATGTGTGATTTAATATGTATATTTTATTTGACTTGAATGTAAAAAAATTACAGAAAAATACAACACAATAGAAATGTGGGTCTGCTTTTATACGTGAGAACAATATTTAATTTTCAGTTAAATAAAATGAAGAAATTCTTGCTCTTGCAATCTCACGCAAACAAACATGTAAATAAGAAAAAACGGTTCCCTTTCTTAAATTACTTGAATATAAAAACTTGTTATGCTTATTTTAATGCATATAAAAGCTGACAATGCGCAGTTTTTACTTAACAGATTATCTTGTTATATTTTTTTGATAGATGGATTTCATTCCATATGAGTACATAAAAATTCGTCTTTTCGCTATGTCAGTAAATATATTAAGTTAGAATAACTAATGAACCCGTATCATCATGAAATGTTAAAAAATAAGAATAATTTTCATGAATAATCTTCAATGCTGAAATACGTGGTGCTGATTTTCACTGAGATTACAGCAATTTCCCAAACAGCTCTCAAATAGAACACTCAGAAGAAGCATAAAAAGTCTTGAGTGGAAAATAAACATACATCAAAGCCTCTCACTACTTGCCTCGAGACTTGAGACTGTAAAAAAACCTGTGAAAAATAATAATAACTAACATGTCGTTTTCATTTATTACAATACAGAAAAGATGAGAATAAATATTTACTAACTAAATGAAAAAACATGCAAAAATAAAAAAGGATTTACAAATATTTACAAGTATAGACAATATTAAGTCTACTTGTATAATTTTTGAAAAACAAAAAAAAATTTTCAGTAGTTTTATTAGCCAATAATAATAAACGTTTGTGAATTTCACAATGAATTGTGAAAACTGATCGCCGTGCTCGATAATTATTTTTTCTAGTAAAAAAATAAGGCTTATCCGTCGACGATTTTCCTTTGTTTTTGGAAAAACAAAAAGTTTTATAAAAGCTTTCGTTAAAAAAATATAAAGAAATATTGCAGAAAAAGCTTGTTCCGTAATAGAATCAGCGTATAATGTGTAGCTGTATTACGTGATTCTTGTTTGATACCAAAAATATTATTTTGGTTTAATTATTATTTTAATATTTATTTTGCAAGTATTCCAAGGGTTTATTGATAAATCCATCGTACGTAAGACACGATTTATTTATTTTTATTCAAGCCACAGCGTAAATTGAGAATACAATAAACGATCGGAAAAATACCTACTATTTTCCAAGTAAAATTGGGATTTTAATGCATCTTTTTGTTCACGAATTCCAATTTTATATTAAAGTGTACGCCAAAGTTCTTCAAGTGAAAATTTTCAAACCTTTTCAAAAAATACTTAATTTGTATAACTTCATATATGAACAGTAAAAAATAGCTTCTTTACTCAAATGGCATAATTACTCCAAAGAAGTTTTCGAAAGACTAAAGCACTCACAAATAAAATCGTGTAATCTCCTAGCCATTTGGCTATTCATATGTTAAATTTTACGAGAAACGACCTACTTTGAATACCTCGAATTGATACGAGTAGATACATAGATTTTAAAACAGCTCTAACAAAGGGGTTGCTTTCAAAAATCTGTGCCTCTTCCTGCGATTCCTAGTAATAGAGGTTTCATTCCATCCCAGAATTCAATTGAAAAACCGAGGGACATGCATCAGCCCATAATAATAGACTGGGGAAAAGAGGGAATTCCAGAGCTTTTAGAAAGCTTTTTTTTAAACTAAACTAGTTCATGCACCTTGATAACATATTTCAGGTACTTTTTCAGGCCATGAAACGTACATTTTAATATTTGATTATTTAATTTTCCGAGCTGCAATAACTGTTTTCAGTAATATTCATCTCAGTGGTTATTTGAATTCTATCTTGCTTTTTAACTAAAAATATTTAAAATTCAATCGTTATACTTTTTAAAAACGTAATTTTGATTGTTAATAGATCATAGGCTATCCGGTTTGATTATTTTTTTGGGTTTCTTTAAAACCAGCTAAGACCATCTGAGTTTTTGATGAAGATGTAACAACCTAACATACAACTTATTAATAATAATGTACACTTGAAAATTCATGTTAAAACATTTTAACGTTGAAATACGTACAGAACAAGCAAACTATAAAATATACTCATATTAAATTCAAATAAAAAAAAGACAGCTTCTCCGGTACTCTCTGAAAATAATTTCAATATTTTTTTATTAGTCCATTGGAAAATGTGTAATAAAGAATGTAAACTTTCATTTCCTTTTGTAATTTAACCTATCCCAACTGTATTCTTATTTTTATTCTGCCATGAAAAATTCACTCACTCACTATTCAAATGAATAAAAAAAGGCTATCCTGGTTTTTCCTGAAAATAACTTTAATATTTTTAATAAATGAACAGAAAAATATATTATAGGATGTGAGTTTTTTTTAAATCGTTCTTCTAATAATATCGACGTAAAAATTTACATGAAAATGCTCGGAACCAATTTATTTTCATTCAATGGCATTTCGAATTTAACACACATGGCAGCTATTTATATGGGGTATTTGAATCTGAAATTTGTCTCCTTAAATATAGAAATGAATTTTTAAGTTATGTGATAAATACTGAAAAAGTTTTTCTATGAACAACACATCTAAATAAATAATGTTTAATATTGTAATACATGTGAATTATTTAACCTGCGTATGCTGATTTTTGCATAAAAGTACAAAAAGAATTGAAATATAAAGTAATAAAAATAGAAATCAAACATTCACCTTTATAGCTACAAGGTCTGATTTATAAAATATATACTTATTTAAAATATATGACTATGATAAAAGATGCTTTAAGAATAAATTATAGTTGTATTTTGTAATGATTTAATGTTTGCTGTTCTTAGATGATAGCTAGAGTTAAGAAACTGTATTTATATTTTGGTAAAATTAGTAGCTTTTACTAGGTAATCTCTGAATCTAGAGTTTGTAATTCTGCGTAATATGTAAGCTTTTAGTCTAAAGCGTAAGAGTACTGACAAGAAGTTAAGACGAGTTTTAAATTTGAACTTTGTCATTTAGCTTGTAACTTCTTCGCAGAATTTTAGTTACAAAATATGGGATAGAAGGGTTTGTTTATCATTCTGAAAAATTTGACCCTACACCTCTGAAAACGGCAACTATGAAAAATATATATTGCCCTAAACAATAAAATTGATATTTATAATTAATTGTTAAATTTCAATTTGATTGCATTTTTTGACGAAGAATTTTAAGAATTTCCAGCTATTTTTATTACAGCTTTTTTGTTTCAATTTTTTAAACAAAAGAGATACCTTAACAACATCCTCTTGGAAAGTAATACCTTTTTTGTCAGGCTATGAAACGAAATCATCTTATATCAACGGCTGCAAAACCTACGAACATTCAATTATACGTATTCATGCTATGTTTATACTACTCCCTGAATATAACTCAACTACTTTTTCATCGTGCCAAGGGTCGTGCTTCTAATCAGAGGATGTTCTGAGGCATTCACTTACAGCATCACTGTGGGTCTGTTGATTCTCATACTGCCTTAGGGGGGAAATTAAAATGATGGCTTAATTTGAGGCAAACTCAGTGGAAAATATTATTTCATCACAAACACTTTTGTGTGGATGTGTGTGGAATAATAAGTTGTGTTGATATCTTGACTTCTTATAGTGGTGGGAAAAATCGAAAGTATATAATCTATCAACTGTATATATCGAATAAATTATATTAAAATAAAGTATTGGAATCGGCAATCAATAATTATAATAAATGACTTTTTAAATATATTGATTTTTTGAGTAAAATTCATTTATGAAAATTATTAAAAAAATTATACAAATATAATATATATATATGTTTGTAAAATTATAGTATATGTTTAAAAATGTCAGTTCACTCATATTATGAACGTAATTGCATAGTCAATTTCTTTTAAAAATTAATGACAATTATATGGTGTGAATATGAATCAAACTTTTGGTAATTAAAGGCGCAACCTTTTCTTCAATTTATTAAAAGGATATCAACAAATATTTAAATTAATAATTTTAGATATATTGCATTTCCACCCGACTATAATTTGTTTTTCAAATAAAAAGTAAATATAAACTCACGGAAAACCAAATAAATTTTAACAAACTTTTTACAGAAACAACAAGTAAGGTACATTGTTGTTTACTAATAAAGATTTAAGGTTTTTTTTAATTTTTGATAAATTACATAATTAATATCTATTTAATTGAAAACAATATTTTAATTATCACCATGTCTTACTAATTTCTTTGGCATAGTCTAAAATTAAATTATTGAATTTCAGCAGCTGGTTAAGTTTCAAAATTTTAAAAACAATGTTTTTTAAATTAATAAATTTTCATTTTACATTTATACAAAAAAAAACCTCGTCGTGTTTTCTTAATTATTCCGTTTGTGTGAAGAAAGACGCCTCGTTTTTATTTGAAAACATGCCTGGCATCTTTTATAGTGAGCATTTTCTACAGGCTCTTCAGCTTGTGGGACCAAAGAACCCTCGCAACCCTAAGAAGCCTTTTTGTCGGTGCGTTTAACACCACCATAACCCATGACCGAATTACCTGTCTTAACATCAGCCTCAGAACTACCCATTTATAATTTAATACCCCTTTTTAATGATAGTTAAAACCATTCAACTAATTGGTTTATTTAATATTTAATTAAACATTTATGCAATGTTTTAGACTATCACAATATCAAATGTATCATGGACTTTAGTAACCTTTGTAATTTTATTTACATTGTTATTAGGTTGTGTTTTCAGAAGTTTCAGTCCCAGTACTGAAGACATCTTCAATAATTTTTATTTCACGTTCAGTCATGCAAGTTATCTGGATAACTTAGATTCTTTATTCAAGAAAAAAAAGATTGAAAATAATTTAAGCACATAGGTTTTTTTACCTCGTAATATGTATTTGAAAAAATCGTTCATTGAAGACACTTTTCTTCATCATTATTGTATATTCATCTGTGTCGTGAGGAGGCTGTATTGATTTTCGATTAGTCCAACAAGAATTTCGATACAGAAAATAGCCCCAATTTTTCGCTATCGACATAGTGCCAACTTTTTGGAAGCTTTTTATTTTTAGGCTTGACTGCTCACATCATGATCTTGTACTAAAAAGGCTACGAGCTATTAACAAAAAATAATCTTATTTATTTATTATATTAAGGCTTTTTATTGCAATCAAAAATCTACACGTGTATTTTTAGAAATATTTATGTATATACAACTTACAAAACAACGGAGGATTTTCTATAAAATGAGATTCATAGACATCAAAAGAAATTTCAAATATATGATTAATTTCTAGTATTGGTTCTTTGAATTGTTTTGATTAATTATTATACGCCTAAAAATTTCCAGCTGTCTCAGTGAAATATATCAGTAATATTTTAAACAATTTTATTAAATTTATATGTATATTATGAAGTTCTACAATTTAAAACTTGTACCATGTTTAGATATTCATTGATTAAACTATCTATAAATGTGCTGGTATCTTTTAGTCACAACGTAGTATTTAGGATTTCAAATTATATCCCTGAAAATATACGTTTCCAATTTATAACACGCAATCAACGTAAAGTTAGAGATTTGATTTCGAAAAATACAATATTTTGCAAAAGTAAATAAATTGCAGCAAAGGTCAAATGAACGACTTACCCTTCGAGCAAGCCTCCTCCCCAATTAAGGCTTTCTTTGATTTCCCTGTAACTATACAAAGTAAACGCCGGACTTTCCCGGCTAAAATAGGCGTAATTATCCTTAAACACTTCCTATTGGTTGTATTTCTATGTTCTCTGTACGACCTTCTCTTTTTTTCTTTTTCAAGTGCTCCTCCTCAGAGGAGGTTGGTGACCATCTCATATGTATTTATCCTGACTCTATCTTATTAATCTGGTTATACTCGTGACTTTGATTTTTCTCTACACAATCAGCTGCAGTAGGTTAATATTTTTTTCTGAAAATAAAGCCAAAAAGAGATACTTCTTACTTTAACAGAATGGTTCATTTATGAGCATCTTTTTTTCAGAATATCTGTATTTGAGTTATCCAATTCGTTATTAGTATTTTTCATTATGAACATTTGTTACTTTGTATATTAATTTTACAAACGTGACTTGATCTACCAACAGACTAATTATCGATGATGCCCGTCGATATAATTCGATTGTGAAGCCGATCGCATTAGAAATAAATATAAAATAAAATCAACAAAACAATTAAATTTATATTATTGTGCAGTTTTTTTTTTTGTAACACAATTACAAATTTTAAATAAATTTTCAATTAATATCGTTTGTAATACACTTATATTTTTACGCTGAATATTTAACATCAAGGCCAATATCCAATATAAATCATGAGTTAATTAAAATTTTATTCAGATTTTTATTCATGGAATCTGATTTGTAAATATGTCAATGGTCGTTGATCGAATTCCAGATTAAAATTGGCCTTCAAATCTATAAACAGCATTCTTTTTTCCCTAATGAGCATTTTTGGGTATAAAAACATATACGCAATTAAAACCAATAAAAACATGTTTAGCTTTGTATTGATTTTAATCCACCCTAATAATGCAATCGTTAGTGCTTTAAAAAATATTATATATGTTTTAATTTACAACTGCACATATTTCTATTAAAGCATTAATATTTAGCGAAAATTAAATTATTCACATTTAAAAGAACTTTTATTTGTAACCTTGAAAATTTCACAAATCAATGACTTCACCTGAAATTGCAGGTAAACATAAGAATTTTCAGTTAAAATGCCTGTAAAACAGAAGAAAACTTCAGTCCACAAAGCTTTCTTATATAAATACAACTCAAAGACTTTCCCAACCTGAAAGGATCGGGAAAATTTTATTTTACCCGAACTTGTCTGTTCACTGAAAAACGATTATTTTTTTCTCTTTGATGCATGTTCAAATTATGGATTCAAACATAACATATACAAGTTCAAACAAAAGTCAATTTGTTTTCTTTTAACTCAGATATATACAACATAATTATTTTATTAATTTTTGAGTTTCTTTGAAATTATGATGTAATTTTCAGAATCTGTGAACCATTGTTTTATTTTTTTACTTCGATTTTACTTAACACAGATAGCTGCCTGTTGCATTAAAATGCATGATGGTTTTGTATTTATCACGACTGCTTGCAAACCAGAAACAATATTTATATTATACTTATTGATATATAATAATTCTATTATATTCGTCTTATTATGTGTGAATTTGTTGAAAAATAATTTTAAATATTCTGATTTTCTACTTTTATATTATGTAACTATTGCATCGCATATGTGCCGGAAGATAAAGTTGACTGAAGAATCCCCTACGTTTTAAAGCCGCAACTTTACAATCTTTCATGAAACTTAAATTTAAAAATAAATATTACAAAACTCTACTCAACTTAAAATTTACCGTAGACTGAAAAGTTTCATATCTTTTTCAAATTTTATTTTAAACAAAATAATTCATAATCTTAATTATAAAGCGTGAATATATTCAATTTTTAAGATATTTTTAGGCATTGTTAATTGAATATACGACAAAAGAGAAAAATATATCAAGAATGGATACAATGGAACTCTCAAAACAGGTCACGGCACAGATTGATAAATATGTTTAAACTGGTATTATGCAAGACACACCTGCAATTACCTATAAATACTTTTCAGTTCTCTCAGTCTTCTTATTTTACGCAGTAATTGGATCGTTCATTCCTTGTTTTAAAACACTTGGAATAAAGATAGGAATAAAATCTGCTTGGATGAAAATGACAAAACATTGCGTTTTCAAAGAAAGGCAAATTTAAATCTCCAACATGTTGGATCTTGAGGACAAAAAATCTAGTTTCCCTATTTCTTCAATTTCATTCACCAATATGTGATTCCTCTTTTTACCATACTCCATTTACAATTCTTTCCATTTATTTGCTTTATCTTGAAATTCATGACATATTTTAGTTTTATTTATGAAATGTGATATGTGTAATTATAAATGTTATAAAAAAAAATTGGCTACATTACATACCATTTAAATATACATGAAACCGTTATAAATAAATTATTGAAAATAAACTTTTGTTAGTATTTTATTACTTTCAATCATTGACTTGGATTAAATTTAACATTTTTTTTAACAAAAATGTATGTATAAACATTTCTGAAAACGTGGAGAAAGAAATATAATTTAACTTGCAACAACTGAGCTATCATGTTTAACCTTTCTAAAAAAGTTAAGCCGAGGCTTTTATTAAGGTAATCTAAGCGTAACTTAACTAATCTCCTGCTGGAAGCGCAACTGAGTTTTTAGTTTTCAGTTTTATTTTTAGCTTTTTATTCCTTCAGCCTAGAAGAAGAGCTGGTCCTGTAAAATTATTAGCTACATTTAAAACTTATACACTATAGAGTTGATAAAATGCAGTGGTGCATTTAGCTTTTCATGTTTTAAAAATTTTAACAATAAGTTGTCAATTTTCAATTCTTCTAGACTTCTAATGCTTTTGAGCTTTTAATGATTTCCCCCAACTTGTATGAAGATGCTCTTTCAAAGCGTTAGCACTTACAAACAATTTCTCAAAGTCTTTCAGCCAACCAGTTATTGTGATATATTTCTCTATTAAATGCTGAATAAAATAAAACTAAGCCAGGTTGTTGTGGAAAAAATATCACGGTGACATTTCCGGAAGATTGGAAATTTTAACTGAAAAGGAAAAAAAATCAACCGCACGCGAGTCTCATTTTTCCGGTTGCCTTTTGACAGATGATTCTTCCAGCGAGCGCATCAAAGCGTGTGTGATTTATTAATTTCCATAAAAAAAATCCCTGAGTTACATTCCCTTTGTGAAAATCTGTCAAAAAAATTAAGTCATGTGATATAATATATATATTTTTTTATTTTACATCTTTTATAAAAATCGGTTCACCTGGACAAAGATTTTCATTTGTTTTCAGCCAATATTCTGTAACTGGGAAAAATCCAATAAACTAGTTTCTCTTTATCTGCAAAAATAATTAAGTTACATGACATTATATTTTTACTTGATTTGTTTAAAAAGGTGTTTAAAATTTATAAAATTGTACTTTGAACAAGGTTTTTTATTTCTGAAAACAGTAATAAATAAAATACGCTAATTTATCTATGTTATAATATTTCATTACCTAGTTTCGATTTGTTATTGCAAGTTATATTTTATAAAATATATATTTTGTATGAAAGGTATATTTATATATTTTTATAGTCCGACTAAAAATCGCTCTGGTTTAAAAGGATTTTCTATTTCACACAATAAATTCTTTTGAACTTTCAGAAATTCCAGACATACGATATTCTTTATTCCTTCCAGTTACCAGAAAGTTAGCTTGGGCTATTTCTTTTTGATAAATATAATATATATAAACATTTTGCTCCATTTAAATTTTATTTCAATCTTATTTTGTGTTAATTAAATTAGTCAAAAGTTAATCAAAAAATATTTTTAAAAAGACAGAAAATAATTTGGACTAAATTGCATTAAAGAATATCATTTGATTAATACAAATATTAAGTAAACTAACAAATTCAACCCAAATTTTACTTTAAAAAGTCGCTCTTATTATTCAAACGATAAACTTTTCTCTGAAACTGTTTTTGTAACATTTTGTAAACGCCATATTACAAATATTTGCTGAGGGTTTATCATTTTAGTATAAATATTTATTTCCTTAATCGGTATTTTCCAGATTCAAAAATTTAAATAATCGATATATTATAAAATGCTTAAATTAAGACATGGGTGTCACGTCAATCTTCCCATATAACTAAATAAATGTATTATCTGAAATATTTGAAATTATTGATAGGATATCAACACCTTCAGGGGTGTGACGTCACGTTTTTTTAAATTCAAAAGGAATTTTAATTTTTTAGATGTCCTTAATCCTGACCTGATAACTTCGTATAAAAAACCAAGTTTTCGCCTGTATAAAGAGAGGTCAGGGGTGTGGAACTTTTCTTGTTACGCCAAATTGAAATAGCGCTTGAAGCGGGCCCGGGACTTTGTTGACTTTGCGGCTCGCGGGTTTAAAACCGCTGGAAGTACCGACTAAGTAGGAAATTATTTTTTTAATCACGTACGCTCCTGTTACTAAGCCCTGACAGAGCGAAGAACTAAATGATTGAATTTATATTTATACTTTGGATTTTAATTGAGATTTATCAAGTTGATCCCGTTGAAAGTGTCCGAGTACTGGTTACTGAAAATACAAAACTTTTAGCAGTCATATTTCTATTATTTCTCAAATAATATCAATAACCATAATTAGATTCCCATACATTAAAATGTTTAAAGTTTGGGATAACACGAATTGATTTATTTTTATCTGGTTCAAATGACAACTGTGGCCACAAGGTTTACTGACCGATCCAATTCACATTTATTTATTTAAACAATTGGAAATATAATTTGTTTTTTTTTTATTAAAAAAGTATAATTTTTCGTAATACACATATATTTGCTCTTATTTTCATTTTTTCTACCTGAATTATAATGTTAGACGCCTTTGGTCGTAAACAATTGTATTAACGAATAAACGATAAGCGTTAATCGCGTCGATCCCATTTTGAGATGGTTTATATTTTAATAAGCCAATTACTTTTATCGGATTAAATTTTCTAAAAATTAAACCTGGCAAACTTAAAAGGTCATAATATTGAATGAGAAAATCTTATCTTCTGCAACCCCCCTCCCTTGTATATTAATTAATAAATAATTATATCTTAGTGATATTTTAAATTAAAATCCTGTCAAAGCCTTGGATGATTGTGCGCCTATTGTGCTTGCAAATTATAAATTATCTCATAATGTATTTTCAAATAATTTCAAGCACTACGAAAAAAAATTGTTGTAATATTGGTTTTTTTTTAGTGTTTTTATAATTTACTTAATATGTATAAATCAATACTAGAAAAATAAACAAATGCAATCATATATCACTTTGTTTATATAAAATAACAAAAACAAATTTCAGGTTATTTTATTTAATAGATTAGCTACGCCGACATTAGAAAAATCTATATAATGATATTCCCAAAACTATATATATATATATAGTTTTGGGAATATCAATTTAATGCCTTTATGTGAATTCACTTTACATTAAACAAATACACGGATGGCTAAATTTTTATATTATTTTATACAACAAAGGATTGCATATTCTGACTAAGCATGAGAATTTTTAATTTTCCTATGAAGAAATATACGTTTTTAATGCGAAATTTTCCACATGCGTTCCCATTTTTTATTAAAATATCTGTTTTTTGCAAAGAAGCTATCGATTTTATCGCTCAGGCACGGGTGTATATATTTTTTTCTGTATCTATCGGAATATCTATGAAAAATTGCAGGGAATTATAAGAAGGTTAAAAGTATTCCAAAACCTTTTTAGTTTTATCTAAATCATTGTAATCATTTGATAAAATAAATATTTATTTTAGCTTAAACTACAAAATACCATTATTAATAATCCGACATTTAGGCATCGATACTGAAATTTTACTAACACTTTCTGAAAATTAGTAGCAGTATTTTTTTAAAAGAAATAAAAATTTATAAAAAAATTACTTTTTAAGTGTAGATGTTAAAGTTGTTTAAAGTACAATTCTTATACAAAAAGATTTTAATAATTTTTTTGGCAATAAACATTATTTTCTGACTGTCGTAAAAATATATATCCTTTTGAATTGTAAGCTGGGATTTCGATTTGACATGATTCACATAAGAAAGTAAAATTCTGAGTGCGTCCAAACAAATTTACAATAAAGGTCAACATAATAAACAAAACAGAAAATATGTGAAGGCTGTATACCACGGAGGCTGTGTTGTTTCCTTCTGGAAATGACCTCACAGGACGTCCCGCTACTGACGTGCTGTAATGAGACACCCTGTATATATTGCGGCTTCACGACATTTCGAGTGTCGTGTTATATTGATTTTTTCGTCAGTCTCCTCAGAGGAAACCGGATCACGCTGTATAAGGTGTCGTAGGTGTACAATAAGACAATAAAATTACGATGGAAAATCTTCTACGAAATAAAGAAAGAAAAACCTAATAACATATATCCCCGAGGCTATTTTTACACGTTATTGTATGTTTGCACCTTCTTGTATAAACGGTGTTTCAAAATCATGTCATTTTCTGAAATATGTAGGTAACAACAACAAACAATCCGGGTATAAAATTAAAATAGTAAAATCGTTCTGTTTATTCATTTTACATTTGCAAATATAACTCCAAAAATGTAATTATATAATGCAAATATAAATAAAAAAAACAATACAAACATTTAAAAAATTGTTTGCCCTTAAAATATTTAATAGCTTTTTCATCATACCATCAATTTCTAAGGCATAATTTAGTACATTTTGAACATTTATTAAGTACATATCGGTATTATGAACATACATAAGACTCTTGCTTCCTGATTTTATTATATGTTTATTAATGCGTACATTTACAAGAAATTTATTTAAAATACAAACATCAAAATTAGTTCATCAAGAATTCAACACAATTTTAATATTAACACAACCAATAAGTTGTGTAAATTTAATCAATCGCCCACAAGCGAAGCCACTTTTACAGAGAGCTGGAGGGAATTTACAACCCTATTATTATCCCTAAATAAAAAAATCTATACTTTAATATAATCAATTGAAAAGTCCGAAAAATTTTGTTTGTGTGTTATCTTAAATTTTTCATAAAGCTGATTTAAAATAAAAACTCCTTAAGGCCGGGGGCAGTCGGGCGAGGTCAAATATAAGAAAATTATTCAATTGGGAATTACTTTCAGGTTTTATATACTATATTTATTCATCCGGCTTTAACGTATAAATTTGTGGATAAGTTAATGTATTCATATTACTTTCATCCAATATTATTTCAAATTAAAAATTTGTACTTAATTTTCATATGTAATTTCTAAATTATGTACTTAATATAAAACTGTTCTCATATCTCATATCACTTTCAAGAAAATTATGTTCGTCTTTATCCTTAAAATCTCATAAAATATTAAAATAAACTAAATACGAGACGGGAAATCAAAAATTTATTTGTTTCTAAAATTCTTTGTTTAACAGTAAATAGTTAATGGAAAGTGGAAAAATCACTTGAAATATTTATTTTTATGTACTTCGTTTTAGTGGTAAAAAATACCTGCTACTTTAATAAAGTTGAAACGAATAGCTACTTTGGATCATTGAAATCCATCTCTACAATTATTTGAGCGTTATTTCAGTGTAAGTCAAAGATCGGCTAAGCTTGACACATTTAGTTTATTATCGATCCATAAAATTAACGATGCGTTTGACAGACCAGACAATCACAGTACAGGGGCAGGGCTAAAATATTGTGTGCTTAATATAACTAATAATATATTTTTTGAAAATATTTCATAACATAACATTACAGACCCTTGAAATGTTAAAAACACACTTATCAATTAAGCATTGTTTGGTTCAAATTAGTATCGGAAAATTATTTTTTTGTGTTATAAAAAAAAACAATATAAAATAATGAAAAAATATGTTCGGTTAAACAAAAGGTTTCGATTAAATCAAAAGGCGTAGATCTCTCCGATTTATAAAATTCTGTTATTTAGAAGGAAAAAAAATATTTGTGGCATATTTTTTCAGCATTTTGTGTAATTATGCACTTAACATATTCCATTGATCAAAATATGTAAAATTAGGCTCAAAATTCTGTTCTGGTGTCTTTTTACTGCATGAAGATGAGGAGTTGTCATATTGAAGAAAATTTACGTCTTTAACAATTTCTGGAAGTTTTAAATTTATGCGATACAATTGTTTACAATAGAGATCAGAATTAACAATTTTGCCTAGAATTTAAGGTTTCATAGTAAATAATAATTCGATATTACGCCCTAAGATAATATTACCATCCCTGAAAACATAAATTTCGGTTTGCTCTAAATCGATTGTCATTGATACAGATTCTCAAATGATGGACATGGCAGCAAAAAAATTATGTCATAAAGGTGTTCGTTTATACGACAACCTTTTTGTTGCTATTATTTCAGTCATCATAATTATACCATTTATTTAAAAAGCATTATTTTACATATATTATTACGCACTGCAAAGCAAATTTCCCTACTGTAAAGCAAAAATCCCAAACTGATGTGATAGGGTCACTCCTCAAATATGGTTTTTAAAGAGCGACATATATTGATATAAATTACTCAAATCTAAAAATTAATAAACATTTTAAATCTTGATAGCTGATTATAATTTGAAGAGTTATTTTTATTTTTGTCTGCTTGAAAAGCGACCATGTCTATTTTTCACTAAGCGTCCACTTAAATATTCTCTCTCATACATTTTTCTCTAATCCAATCTCTCATAGAATATGAAATGGGGGACTTTTAATAGGGATGTATGCAAATCCGATATCTCGTATGAATTATTTAAATATGCTTATGGAGAACTGTCGCGATCTGGACTGACTTGAATTGTATCCCAAAAAGACGTAAACGCTTTCAGAATATATAATTTATTATATTATAAACATATTTAACGAGTGGTCAAACGAAAAAAACTAATTATAAAGTACTAAATACAGTTGAAAAAACAGAATAAAAAATACCTTTATTTGTGAAAATGGTAAAATAATAATAATGTATTCAAAAAATAATACAAGTTAACTAAAATAACAATAAATACTTATATTTTTAGTTGAAAACATGAAAATAGATGACACAAAAGGCAGCTTCACAATAATACAATACTAACGTAAATTTATAAAATAAATTAGTAACTTTAACTTGTAATCTTTAAAATTATGTTGTTATTAACAACACATAAATATGTATACATATTATTTAAAATATTACCATATAATATTATTATGGTTTTTTTACGGTTTATGAAAGTGCAGGAAGTGATGTGAGGTTGCGTTTGATATTTTACTTCGTTTCCGGAATAAAGTAATTTTTACTTTTTTCAGCGGATTTATTGATGATAATAAAATACTATCCACGAATATTTTTAAAATCAAATAACATTTTTAATATCTTTTAATACTCGCCGTCGGAAGTGATACGTAAATTCACGAATTTATGAAACTTCGGCAAATAAAACATCCCACTTGTATATATTTACGTTACCATGCATTGAATATTTTAAATATCAATAGATTTATTAAAAAAACTTATAAATCACACATTGCTTTTGAATATTCATTTTAATTGCATTTTTTTCCGATTCAAACGTAAAAGTTTTGATTCTTCTTTTTATTTAAATTTTATTTCGGGATAAAGGAAAATATATATATATATATATATATTTCCATTCAAAATGAAACAGCAATACAATTAAACGACAAGCAAGCAAATACTTTACAATTATATAAAAATTATGCAAAACTCTTCAAATTACCGTTGTTGACACTCTCCGGTATCTTTTGAAAATATTATTCTTGGGTTTTTATATTTTGACCCAGAAAACAGCTGATGATTATCACTATCATCAATTAACTTGACGTTTTGCCAGAGACAGAAAGGCTTTGTCTTTTTCAGAAGTCAATTTTATTCATGAAACTTATTTGTAACGACAACACGACCCTAACTTGGGTCAGGAGAGGGACGATCAAATTTTAAGTGCTCTTTTTATTTTTTTTTCTTTGAATTAATATTTTTTATGTACTTGCTACAATGTCAATAAGTAAATTTACAAAAATGCGTTATTATTAAAATTAATTCTCAGTACTCGATAGTAAAAAAAATGTTTCAAAATAAACCCTTCCGTTAATGTGTTTTTCTCTTTACCAACCGATTTACCGCTGTGATTTCAAAAAAATCTACATACTACTTATTTAATCATAATTTGATGTATTTAAAGGAGCTAAAAAAATATATACAATTTAATGACGATTCAGAAAAATAAATCGATATATTGTAATGTATATATTTATATATTAAAATGTAGTGCTTATTTGAGCATCATTGTCTCAGGGGTAGTCAAGACCCTTCCACTGTGGACGTTGATGGGAAATGCTAAACAATTCACAGTCCTCTTTGCCAGTCGCCTCACGAGCCCCCCTTGCGCACCCCTGAAGTCCCTTAGAGGCCTATTAAAAAAAATAATTACCGGGGTAATCTACTTCCAGTGTGAAATCTTATTTAAAGTTACCGCTCAAAAATTAGTCACTATAAAAAAAGTTACATTTTATATATTCTTTACGAGTTTATAAATATATAGTTTTTACTGCTTCTTGGTTTTTTAATTAGACTTTACTGTTTTTTGTAGCTGGACCATATTTTTTTGGGATTTTTAGGAGTCAAACTTAAATCGCATCAATGCGATTAAAATCAGAAGACAGAAGATCATGGTAGTAATAAAATTTGGCCTGGATCATCGTAATTTATCACATCACAAAAATATTCTATGATTTTACTTGTGAAAACAATCAAAACCAAATCATTGTCAAAAATTATTGGTGTTTTAATTAAAAAATTGTCTTGTTTGGATATTTATTTAATTTTAAAGCTTCTTGGTCGATCACTTACATTTCACGTTGCAGCCTGAAACCTTTTATCAACCCTTTCTCTTTCTATCAAGAACAACGTCTCAATATCGATTTACTGATTGCATCATAAAGACACAGCCTTCACATAAAAAGTTGTGAAAATTTGGTTTCAGTGTGTATCGCTCGCTTATCTTTCAGATTCATATAAAGACACGATCATCACATAAAAAAGTTGTCAAATTAGATAGGTTTTAGTGTGTATGGTTGCACTCACTTTTCTCACCAGCACGTTTAGTAAACAGACATTTTTTTTTACACTCATGGACGCCTTTTAGGCCTCTCAGTTACCTTTCACTTTTACGAGACGCCGTTTCTACGAAAAACATCACCCCAAGGGCGCTTTAACTGCGACATATGTAAAAAGTGCGTCTAAAGCACCCTTAGGAATACATTTCAAATATACCACCCTTACTTTTTTGCTACTGAAAATAGTTTTTTAAACGTACCTAGACGTTATAAATACTACTTTCTTCGTGGTTGTGTCACATTTTTCCTATAGAATTCTGACGTTTCGGGTATCGTACTGGGGCCATCTTCGCGATTTAGTAAGTCACACGGTGCGACCAACGTGGTCATGGATATTAAATCTGATTCAACCCCAGTATCTATACCTGTGCGAAAATTTTAATTGAGATATTCAAATGTGAAACTGATATAAATTGTGATAAAAAAAATCGGGATTTTCTACATCATTTCATTTTTGAATCGACTGTATATACAATTAACCTTTTCAGGGGGAAAATGAGTTTTTAATTAATTTTTCTTTGTTTCATTGTTGTTTGATCGTATATTTTAAAAATAAAAAATACACTGAATAGTTTAAGTAGATTTTTTGTAATTATTTTTTTACTTATTATAAACTTTATTTAGGTACTTTTCTTTTTCCCACTTGTTTTCCTCTCTGTAAAAATACAACCCGAAGACTTATTAAAAATATCACCAAATTTTTGAAGTTATTTCTTAAATCAAACGTATTATACAGCCTTAAAGAAAAGTCGGGAGTATAAATCTTCATACAAAACGACACTCAGTTGTATTAAGAACTTCTCGTTTATTTCTATACTGAGTTATATAAAGACAAAGGACGCATTTTTATTTCAACTCCATCCATAGAAATCACACATTTTATTTGTAACAATAACTTCTGATGTTAAAAAAGCAGTCATTAAATTTTCCGATTTGAATATGAATATAATATATATAAGAAACATTTGATTTTTTAACACATTTACTCTAAACCATATACTTATACTCTATCTAATTAGATAAGTTTGGTGAAAAGCATGTTTTCGTAACAAACCTTAGAATTTATGTTTTAGCCAAGGTAAAGCAATGACTTAATTCTTTTAAATTACTATATAATATCCAAAATCCTAAAAAGTAAAACCTCCAGTGCATATATTTTTTTATTAACTCTGGCTAGCATTGTGGATATTCAGATATTAACGAAAATACAACGAAAATCAAACATTGAATTCGGTTAAAATGCAACTGTTTTAATCACTGTATCACATTTTGTATCTTTTTTGTTTATATTTACGTCAATATATCAAAATTTTAATGTAGTTTTCTTTATAAGCAAAATAGTCTTTGTAATGATGAATTAATGATTTCTGTTGAAGCAGTCTCACGTAGATTTCATAAATTTAAAATTGTATATTACATGAGATCTGGGAATACCCACCACGGAGCGCCCTTGGATTTTGTTTTGTTTGGAAACTTCTACCTAGACTTTTCCGACTGGTGCTAATTGGTATTTATGAGATAAAAGTCCATGGGTGGCGCTTTTGGGTCAGCTGCAAAAAAATATTTTTCATTAAATGAAGTTTACTGCATTTAGCTATTCTGTAACTTTTACGATTTGTTGAAATCATTTTTTAAATTCTTAACAGCCATTTACTTAGTTAAGTTTAATATTAAGTTATCTCAATCGTGTTTTGTGCTCTGGCAGTAGATGGCAAAGGCTTTATTTTTCAAGACGCATAATAAATATAGAGGGTGGAATTTTCACTACGCAAATGAAACTAAATGTTGCAGAAGAAACATTAAAATTCTGAAACCGCCCCCGCCGCTTCTTGGCAGAGAGAATTAAAGGAAACTTAGTGACTCATCAAATTCTCTTCCATTAGATATTGGATCCGTAACTTCAGTGAATTACTTCTCACATCATTCGACCCTTGTTTGGGAATTATGAAGTTGAAGAAAAAATATAAATAAATCTATATATAAAAAGCCTTTTGCTTGTAATTTAATAAAAGATCTATTTTTATCTGAAACATGGATTTTATCTATATGTTTTTTACTGTCATAAAATATATTTATATCTAGTGAAAACGCCGAGAGAATATCAAATTACAAAATAACTTCTTAAGGATTTGTTAATTTGATTGTTCAATGTTTTTTGTCACTATAATTAGTTGACTTTTTGCATTTCAAATTAAATAAATTAATATGTTCATTTATTTATAGTACATATACATAGCTCTGCTATATATCTTGTTATTAAAAAAATATTAAATAATACTACCAAAAAACAATTTTTAAAAACAAACTCAAAGCAAGAACAAAAAAAGTCTTATATATTCATTTGAGACCTAGTTAATTTTATACAAAGTAAATGTATTTGATTGAAATATTAAAAAAATTATATTGTCTTACCTTTTTCAGCAATATGGATACTTTGTCACCATAATTGATGACCATCTCGGTTTCTCTCAGAGTTCGGTGGCCAGTAGCCAAAAGTCCTACTTGCACTGTTAATAAATCTACTTGGTGAAAAACCACAATGCCTTTAGGTCTACGTACATCATAATTCTTACTTTATATTGTCAACCCACATATATCTGAAAACAACCCTATATACATCAGTAACAGCCGTATTGTCTGTAAAAATCTCTTTTCAATTTTTTTCTATTTATCTGGTGCTTTATTACAGTGAGCTATAAAGCATTCTGTACAGTCACTTAAAGTTTTCTTTGGTAAAAGCAAAATTTTGTTTCATATCAATCAAATATGAACTATTTTAATACAAACAAATAATATTGTTTAGTACTTAATATAATGATGTAGACTGATTTCAGTAGTTCAAAACAATATCTGTTTTGATTCATGGCATAGTAATTTACATATTTAATTAATTGCAAAGATAAATATAATATTAATTGTTCCTAGTTATTTCTCAAAAGCCATCTACTGCTAGAGATGGGATTCTTCAAGCCTGTTAGTATATATACTAAAAAAATAAATTATGTGAATGATCAATCTTAATTTCATTTTATAATTCTTAAAAGGTGTTTTCAATAAAGAGAAATATTCAATTAAAGCAAAAAAAATTAAGTAAAAACTAAAAGCCATGTGATGTTACTACTACTACTACATAGTATACATTAAAACCCTCATAAGCAGGTTTTATTTACAGAAAGAGGGTGTTTTCATAAATGCAGCAGCATTCACATTTTATTTCCCAGAGCTGCTATTTTCAGCAATAAAAAGACATTGCATATAACCATTTAGCAGTGGCGTTCATAATACGGAGTGAGGCTATGTTAAATTGTAATAAACTATTTAACTGGATACTTACTGAATACATGACTTTTTTATAGTTTTTTTTATATTGATTCATATTCTACAGAATTTTATATCATTTCATATGTGAATCAATTTCGATAGACGTAAATGATTAAGAAACACTTTTTTCTAAATACCTAGTAATTGTAATCAAACCAATCAAGCAAACTTTATGAAGTCTTAAAAAACACATCACTTAATTTATCAACACATAAATCGTCAATAAAGGGGTTTCAGTTTTCAAGACAATTTTTTTCAAAATTTCTGAGAAATGACGTCTCATACTGTATAAATAAATATAAACTTAGAAATAAACGTAAATAAAGTACTTCCGTTTATTTTTATTGGATCTTCTGTGAGGTATTTCTGTAAAAATAGCTTTTATTTATAGAAAACAGTAATTTCCTCAAATATATAAGTTAACAGGTACTTTTATGATTCTCACAATATAGAATAACCATGTAAAATATACGTATATAAATATAAACTTATAAGCCGTTTTTCTTGTTTAGCAGGCACTATTGTAGTTAACATAAGCCGATGAAATTCCCAAAAACGTGTTGTTTTATTAATTTGTTTTTACCCCTGAAGGGGTAGTTTCATTCCCTTATAAAAGTGTTCTTTTGATTTTTTTGTGGGTTTTATGTTTCCAGTAGAGATGTTCAAATAAACACAATCACTAATCTCGGTTTAATACTCACATCGTGTTTGGCATACAACCAAATGAGCTTACTTACAGGAAAGTGCATTACGACAAAGGAGTTGTTACTTTAAACTCGAACAACTAGGTAAAGAAAAATATTTTTTCAGTAAAATTAAAAGATTTTTGTTAAAAAACAATACAGATCTACTATCTACGATAAGTTGGTTTAAATTATAATGTTTTATGTTAATAAAAAAAATTTTAAAGCATAAAAAATACCACAGATGTTACAGATGCTCTAGATGTTTTTGAATACTTTAAACAGCCAATTCAATTTAAAAGTGACTGAAAAGAAGTCAATGTGAATCTGTTCCAAACGAAAAATCCTAACCTTTACAACGGCAATATGTACATGTCACTGGTTTTCTGTCTGAAAAAAAGATTTCATTCGGGCGGTTCGTGTCTAAAAATTTCACTTTCAGGCGATAAACATGATTTATTTATCCCTTTGCAGTTAATCCCAGAGAATCAAATTAAACAATGTATCAGAAAAACCAAAGTAAATCCACCACTTACCATAATAACTACAACGTAATTAACCTTAAAATCTAAGCGAGCTTTAAAAAATATTTTTTTTTTAGAAATCAGAAGCTTTTTCGGAGAGTTTAAATAAAGCGAACAATAAATTAAGTTTTTCGATTTCATTGAATTTATAAAATTTACCGCCTTAAGATAAGAAAGCTTTTAAAAAGCTTCGACTGTCAGATTTCAAAAGATGAAATATTTTTCATTTGCGGTTTCATAAAGATATAATCTGGTTATTCATTATATAGATGAGTTATTGTTTTTTTTTTTGATAAATTATCGCTTTGAAGCACGACGAACTAAAATAAATTAAGTATTCATTTATACAAAAAATTATTGCATTAATATATTTTTAAAAAATAGACGTGTAAAATAATTTTATTTTAAATTGCACAATGATAAAATATGACCGTTCATTCGCAAGTTTTTTTTTTTTTTTTAAGGTGTTATCTATGGGAATGATTAAAGACTTTTTCTCACTTATGCTACATTAGTTATTAAAGAGATATTTTTAAGCCATATTAAAATTAAAAGCCGTATAATTATTTTTATTTAAAAATTATTCATTTGTTATCTGCTCAGTACCAATTCGGCGTTGGCAGAAAAAACACGTCAGCATTTTGAGTTCGCCAATAAATCTGTTTCTCTCGCACCGACTCTTCTTTTGACCCAAGCCGCATTTCCCTTCAAAGGTCATTTCTAAACAGACCTCTCGCAACATGACCGTCGACCACTGAATGACTGCAGCAACAAAACCAACAATAGCTCTCTCTCTCTTTCAAACTTTCAGGCAGTACTTTACTGTCAACTCCTCAATGCCCTTTATACTGGGTCTCCAACCTTGGAGTCTCCGCTACTCGCCATTATCAGATAGATCGTATATGCTCAACGAAATTCAACATATAATACAAGCATAAATTGATTAAATGACAATTAGATCTAATGATAATAATACAAGCTGATTTCCAAACGTAAATTTATAATTATAATATTTAATTTAATCAATATACCTGTCGCAGTAATATCAAAGAAGCAACCTCGTTTTTCTGCCTCAGATGTAGCAGTTTCGTGAACTGCTTTTACTTATCACACCCTCCACTAGTATATACCTCCAAAGTACTAGTATTTTAGAAACAAGCCTTCCTTACCCTCCACGACCTGAGGGCTTACTTTTTTTTGTATAAAAACCGAAAAAACAAGATCACGTAGCAATTGTACCTTATCTGAAAATACATCTCTTTTTATATTCTTGTAAAGCAAGCTACAGCTGATCAAACCAGATCGATATTTATTTATTTTTTATAAATATTATCAGTGCGTTGTTTTTTGTTGCCTTTTATTTCGTGTATTTTGAGAGGCATTACTCGTGTTATAAGGAAAAAAAACGGAATCACGATTTCCCATATGAATTCATGTTTATTGAGCTAATAATGCTTTTAGATAAACTGTGAGATTTTAACCCAAACCTACCCTAGGGCTTAACGAATATATTAATTATTATAAACTACCAAACTATCAACGATAGTTGAATGTAAAATCAATTGCAGTTTTATTTATGCAGTCAACATATATTAAAAAATAAATTTAAACTTTGTGAGGTGCCAACCACTTTATTAAATAATAATATTTATTAAAATTGTACATATTTTGTGTGTATACGATTTATTTAAAAAAATATAGAAAACCATAATTATTTATTTTTTTAAATTATATTAAATTCATAGTGAATTCTATTAACTTTTTTTTTCTACATTTCCATGATTAAAAATTCCTTGATAATTAAATAGACTTTAGACATTAGACTGTGTATTGTTAATATTAACTTGTGAATTTTTATAAATAGTATATTTGCTTAAAATTAATTTCGGTTATATTATGAAATATAAAAATATAACTTAATATTTCTACATAAACGATGGTTTTAGATTGTAGAAATCGCGAGTTTATTATATAATTAAAATGATGGGGAGTATGAATATAGTTATTAAAATATATTACGAAGCAAATCCATACAATACGTTATTGAAATTTTATATCCATGTCCAGTTCGTACTTTGATTCTTAGCATACACAAAACAATGAAAAGGCATAACTTTCTAAATTCATTAGTCGTATTTAAAACATTAAATTATACAGAAGATATGAAAGCTAAAATTGCATTTTCAATAAATCTGTTAATTATAACTTGACTCTCTGATGGGGTATCCGAAGGTTTTATATTTCCATTAACCTCATTTCATAAATTAAATTTTATTAATCTATTTGTATTGCCCGTCAGCTCTGATAACCTGCATTATTGGGGATGAGAGAGGAGTAAAAAGAGGGATATACTTCTTGGTATCAATTTTTTGTTAGTAATAATAAATAACAACCAAAATATCAATGCAATTTATTATTTATTGGATCTTAATAAATTATAAATGAATATTTTTGTGGAAAATACGATTTACACAGGTGATTTTTATGAAGCTGATTTTACACCATTGTTTCTTAAAATTGAATTTTCGGGCTTTCTTCCCAAAATAGTGTATCGATTGATGTTGCAGGGGTGCGTACCCCTGGCCCTGTGGATTCCTCCCCTTCAGGCTAAGTGTATTGGGTGGAAACACGTGTCATCTGCACTCAGCCGTATTCAACTAGCGAGATTCCCATCGAGAGCATTCAGGGTAACCACATCGGGGGTGCATTACAAGTTTGTTTCAAAACGATTCTTTCCCAATCTATGTTAAATTCAGATGGGATAAATAGTTATTTACAAACGCAATCATAATAAGTATTATATATACAAAACTTTATGTTTTAGGAAGTGATATGGATTCAAATTATTATTCAGCTATATCAGCGTTATGTCGTCTCTATTGGAGCAGTTTCAGTCGTATTTATTCCCATTCCAATATTTACGCAATAATTAAATGATGACTTATTGAAAATAGTCAAAACATTATAAATGGCACGATATAATGAAAAAAGCTCCGTTGTTTCTTTTAAAAATAACTCAAATATTTGATATCAAGTTATAATCTTTAATTCAAAACTAAACGTGTGTTTTACTGATTAAGTACGAAGCATGAATCAGAAATTAATAGCACTGTTAAATATATTTTTATTACAAAATTACAACATTAATCGTGTTATCGCATGACTTATCATTCGTTTTACTACTCGGGGTGGATCTTAAATCGTGCAGGTTTATCGGAATGTCATGTGGAGGTTGGTTTATTAGTGTAAATTAAAATAATACAATATCCTGGTAGCTTTGTAAAACATTTTATCAGATATAAATAAAGTACACACAAAAATACGAATAAGAATACAATTGTTTAAGCTTCTTCTTCTAGTGCCTCTCATAAGTGGAGATTGGTGACCATCTCACTAAAAATCCATCCCACAGGTTTAGAAAAAACATAAATTCAGTGAGATTGCCTCCTCTAAGGAGACGCACTCGATGAAGAAGGGTGAAAATTTAATATACATAAATTTAATCGCGAAGTTGTTTTAAGATACTTATATGGTAAGAGATGAAATTTAATATTTAGTACATTAGCTTTCCCCGTGTTTTTGCTGGCCGCCACTCTCCCGGTACACTACGTCGAGAGTAGAATAGGTGCACTTCCTGTTGATGAACACCTTGCCAGGAAATTTCAAGCGAGCGTCAGATAATGCAACTACGGAACCACACTAACATAAGTTAATGAACGTATTCTAAACAAATACGCAGCTACAGCACAGAATGTTTCAATCCTCTCAATACTATCTAAAAATAATATAAATTGTAACAACTTCCAAACACCATTGACACCAAAGTTATGGAGAAGATATAAAAGTTCAATTAGGCAACTGGTTGAACGAGAAATAGCACGTAGTACACTTTACAACATAAGAAAGATATAAAATTGAAAACTCGCTTGAGATTCAACAAATGTTTCAGTTCTTCTTTATAGAGTTGAGGTCTGGACACTTAAGACAGCAACAATGGGAAAAATCTAAGCGTTTGAGAGATTCTTTCACATTTGAATATATTTTTTGAATGGGTAAATAAAGCATACTGCAGCTAATTCTTTAGGCAAAAAAATCCAAGATCATCGAATAGCAAAGGCTGCCAAAATCTACAAATTCATTTAAAAAGTGTTTTTAGATTATCAATTCGCACGAAAAATGAAGAGTCAATCCTATTTTTTTATTTTTTGAAATAGTTACTAAACAATATTGCTAAAAGGTGGAAACAATCTATACACATTTTATATTTAAAATTTCTAATAAGCAGGAATTTTCACAAATTTTATTTACATTTAACATTTGAATATGTGTTTGGGGGATCTGAAAACCACTGTCTTATAAGGTTTTGTGGTTTTGTCACACCCACACTGGATTTATTTCAGGGAGACGTGATCGAGCTTAAAGGTTTTAAAAAAGCGCTATTTTTATCGCAATATGCGTAAATTCAAAGAAACAAAAATGATCTTCGTTCTAGATGTATTCTGAAATGAATATTAAGCAAAAGTTTATGAAACCCTTTAAAAAAACCTTACGTATTGTGATATTAAGTTTATTATATATTTAGTTTATTTAGATAAAAGGCATCAAATTTATTACGAGGTAATATCCATTCAATCCTCTTAATGATGTTCGCAAATAGAATTATGCATCCATTACGTAAGTCTATCATCTAATTATTAAAGTTCTGAAACGCAAACTCCTGATTATTAATCTGCCGATATAAGCGAGATCAGCCAGGAATATTGTACGCAAAGAGAAATATTCCATTAACTTACTTAGGTACCTGTGCCAATTAACACCTGTTAAGTGTTAAGGGCCTATGCCAAACAAAATTCCCAATACACACTATCTGACATTCCTTTGAAGTACAAAGTAAAACATGTCTTTATTGTATGACTAAACTCAAGTTTCAATGCGTAAGTTAAATTTGGCAGCCACTGTTATTGTATTAAATTTGTTCTTCAGTGTCTTCTTCTTGCTTCTATACCGAAATATGATAAGATTTTATTTGATGATACACAAATTTGTTATAGAAAAACTGTGTAATCGTTATGGCGTACGAAAAAATCATTTTCATTTTACTATAATAATAATATTGTAGAGAATCAATGTTTTTAGAAAATGATATAACTTTATGATCTTAAAAATATATTAAAATTCTTATTTTTTCTTAATTAACTTTTCTTCACCCACTCACTTCCAAATGACGAATACCCCCAATGAAAAACGTAATTAATGCCAAATTTAGTTAAAATGAAAAGCTTTCAGTATTATTTTTTGAAATTTTTGCTGTGCTTTTTTAATAGCTAGAACAAAATCAGGCTCCAACCAGACATTCCCCTTAAAAACTCAGATTTACCAGACAAGGCAAAAAGCTTCCAGCCATTTTGGCAGAAATTACTTGGAAAAATTCACACCCACTGATGTAGGGTAATATGTAGGAAGCCGCGAAAATATATCTGCTGGGGTTTTTGTAAATGTTTGAGGGTGTAATTGTATGTAATAATGCTTATTTCTGGTTTTTCTTTTATTGGCTTTAAAACTTTCTGAACCGAAAAGAATATATTCTGATTTACGTTGTAATTTAGTTGAATTAGCAGTTTCATATATTTTTTATGTACAAATTTAAGCACACACCAACTTTGTAGGTTTTGTTTGATTTGAATCAAATACAAAAAGTCCTTAAAGTGTATTTTTAGAAAATAGAGAACAGGTAGAATAAACATTACAATTTTCTATAATAATACTCGAAACATCACCTAATAGCTCCAGTTCGTGGACTCACTGGATTAATCGTCTATAAATCTCCATTTCCATTGCAACAGAGCTTTATATGAGTTCTATGTTTTAATAATAATATTTTGAATAAAAATACTTGAGTGATTTTCCACATTTTTGTTTTTATTAGTGACCGGTTTCGCCAACCTTTCACGTTGGCATTATCAAACAGAGTTGGCATTATCACTCTGTTTGATAATGCCAACGTGAAAGGCGAAACCGGTCACTAATAAAAACAAAAATGTGGAAAATCACTCAAGTATTTTTATTCAAAATATTAAAATGGAATTCCACCAAGTACTCTCTGTCAAAAATATTGAATTTTTTAATAATAACGATAAATAAATATACTTCTTTATATTTACCTTTCAATTTGTATATCAAATAATACTTATTGCCTTATATCAATTATATATAAGGTATTAAAATTTACAGTTCTTTAACAATGTGACAGTATCCTTAAAGTCTACGTACAAATGGACTTAAATTCTCATAGAATACTCAACACGCCACTATACATTATAGAAAGTTATATAATTTTAAAACTCTTATGTCGAGATTTAGTTTTGTAGAATTGAAATCAAAAAGACAGCTTTGAAATACTATACACACATTGTTACTGTTCACGTTCAACGGCTATGTTGAATAAGATAATGGAATACACGGATGTTTATTATGGAATCATTAATGATGCTGTTGACGTAATCCTGTACAAAAACAGTGTTCATATTAATTAACGTCATGAATTATCAACGTTAATTTAATAAAGCTTTGTTTCAATTATAGTATGTCTCATTAGGCTTTTCAAACCAAACATCAATTACTAAATGAATTATAATAAAATTGCCTACAAATTATTCGAAGCGCTTTGAAATAATATTTTATAACACAATAGTTCATACAGTACAAAATGAAAATAAAATTACATACAGTTGAAATATTTTTATAAACTTAAAAAAACATTAAATTATTATAAAGTTATATATACACTGGGGTGATTTTTTTCATAAAACTCATTTATATTCTGAGTATAAATGCTTGCCCTGATTTTGGACTCACCGCACGCTACAGATATATAATCGATTTCGTTTTATTCTAGTTCCCCTTTTTTGTGGAGGTTGGCGGTTAAAAATATTCCTGACTGGTCTTGCTACCTAACCTTGCTTGGTGTCCATCCCCCGTCTGCCACAAAAAAAGGACCGTTTTACCTGGCGAAATCGTGTCATTTAATTAATTTAATTGTCACTTTTTTTTCTATGTCGACAGTTGATTTTTATATAGAGTATTGAAAAAACTATAAATTATATTTATCTATTTTTTTAATTTAATTACCGTCCATTTTCAGGGTAAAATAAAATCTTGAAAATGTTGAAAAATTTGATAAAATGACGACTTTTCACAACCAAAGTTTGTTAAAGATTTTTTTTTTTTTTTAATTTTTAAAATAATAAATCGCACAGGGTTTATATTTAATCTTTTAATTCCAATTAAAAAAAATACTTTTGTATGTTTAGGACTTTTAAAACAATGACATGACGAATCTCCAAATTTCAATCGGAAAAACACATATTTATCATATTAAAAGTAAATTTACAAGAAATAAAAATATATTCTGTTTGGAAGAAGAGATGTATCTAACTTTTGGCATTAATTTTTTTTTGATTGGTGCAGTTGCATTGGACCAGAAAATGATCAAAATAACTCGAGTATGGGACTTAGACCCTTAAACTTTCTTCTTCAAATGTCTCATTTTCTTTTTCAACGTGTTCAGTACAAATTTTAAACATTCTATCAATTTTGATAACATTCAAGCAAATTTATTAAATACCCAACAACATGTATTAAATTTTAAATGGCCTGTGCGACGCTGCGTTTCCGGCGCGTACTCCCCGGAGGCGTTGAACATTGTCTCAACACCCCTAAACAACGCACGCAGGGTGGTTTATAGCGGGGTGTCTCATTGCCACCCCACTCTCCCCCGGGGGTGATAACGCTCGTCTTCCCGGATTGCGGGTCGCGGCACACAGCTAACTGACCCGCTTGTTAAACTTAATCACGTGCGATTAATAACCTCCCCGATGCGGACCTGGCCGGAAGTGATGCCTGAAAAAATTTGCACGACGCTTCCTGTAAACACAATATTGCTACAAATCTAAAACTTTTTATGTATTTTATCATAAAATAAGTAATAATAAATCTCGAAATCTAAATAATAACAAACTCAATTAAACTGAAACAAATAAATATTTATTCATTATCTATTCATGTTATTAACGAAGTAAAGGTTGTGCAATAATATATTAACGAAGATATGAAAATGGCCGTAAACCTAAAAAATCATTGTTGTAAACAAAACGTTTTGGCACAATTGTTATACGATGATCTTTAAATTAAAATATTAATTCAATTTCAAAAGGGTGAAATATTTTTAATACTAATAAAACTCTGTTTATTTAACAAGCGTAAAAAGTTTTATAATTTATTCCACAATTCTGCCAAATGTACGGTTTAAATGAAATCTTCTGTATGAAACTTTTTAAATTTTTAAAATTCCTTTATATTTTCCGATCTATATATAATATAAAAATAAACAGGGAAAATTCTACACGTGATATAAAATATGTATCCAATACACAGGACAAAGTATGTCCACACCGCAGGATACCTGATACCTCATATTTCATTACCAAATATTACCATATATATATATTTTAGCTGGTCGTATAGAAGGTATTTTTAATTAATATTACTAACACGAACACAGTCTAGAAAAAAAATTCCATTAATCCAGATAAATTTTTTTGATTAAAAAGTTTGTATGGTATTGGTAAAATAATGAAAAAATATAATAATACAAAATTAACACGTTTTTAAGAGCTTCCTCAAACAAATCTAAAGCGATTCTCATTAATAATGACGTTATCTAATAGCCAATTGGCTATTTGCATTATTATTACTAACTTAACTACTACGAAAGTGTTGTAAAAATATTTTTTTACATAATAAAAGTGCAACACTGCTTATTTAAAGTAAACAAGAATTATTTCAGATTTAGTACCAACAAGTAGAATATTGGCAATTCCAGGAGTCGCCAAGCTGCCGCATCGCCATAAGTTCTGGCTAAACTTAATCTTTCAGGTTGCAGGCCAGGGGTCGCAAAGTGCGACTCAACAAGTATAAAACTTTCCCAATCGAAAAAATGTCACCTCATTCATGTTGTAGTCTATTTTTTGTGCAATTCATATTGCATTGACACCATTTTTTAAACATTTATTTGATCCATAGTTTTGCCAAAATATTTAATACTTTAAAAAAAATTAAATCAGCCTGTTTCATTCTAAATAAAAATCTCGTTGCTACTCATTAATCATTTCTACTCATTCTCTCATTAGTTGCTCACTCAATAATATTTAAATGGGTGTAAAAAAAGCATATTCATGCCTGAAGTGAAGTCAGTAATAGTCTATAAATATTTATACTATTTTATTTATTGTAATATTTTCAGTATTAAATTATTTATATTTCTATATTTTCATTGTACATTTTGGAGCTTTTATTAAATGAAATTTAAAGCGATATGGAAATAAGCAACTCCAAATCTTAATTAATTGTTTGAGAAAACAATATATTGTCTCTTATATTTTTTCACTTTATAAAATACTTATCATTGTTAAGAGACTCTAGATTTTTTAAAAGTAGTTCTCATATTTTTATCACTATAATTTGATATGAGTTTAAAGCAAAAGTGTTAACAGGGAAGTGGAAGAACATGTGTTTTAACTAAATATGACAATTATCAGGTTTTTCGCTTCTGGTTTTCAGTAAGCTGAAGTCACGGGGCTCTCCCCGAAGGAGATCAACCCCCTACTAGAGAGAGTAATCCCCCACGAACCCCCGATGCATCATATATAACCAGCCGGGACATAACTGTGATCTATGTGGCTCTCTTCTTCGGTGCAACCTCACATAATCTCGTTTTACCTTCAACCCCCACTGCACATCTCACCCGTTACTCACGAATTAGGTCGAGATTCGTTATAATACCTCAAAGGAGTCGTTTTATATTGAAATGTGTACCATGGCCATATCATATCGAAAACTGTATACCCTACAGATTTTCGTAAATTTTAGTAAATACAATAAAGCAAATGTCAAAAACCTATTAAACTAGATAAAAATGCAATTATTTCTGAATGCTTACTACTACTTGCCAATTTGGTTAGTTCCTTATATACTTCTGCTCTTTAATATTAGTATATGGATTGTCTTAACTTAAATGTCTCTCTGAAAGTCGGAAATCAAGCCAGGGTAGATAAATGATTAGTGAGATGGTCATCAACCTCCTTTGAAGAGGGCCAATTGAAGAAGATTCATATTTTACACAGAATCAAAAAGACTTATTGCTCTTTTCGGGTTAGTCTCAAATCAATAAAAGCCAACCGCTTGGGGGGTTTAAAAATTATTCAATATTTTACAATAAGCTTTCTCACGTAATTCAATTGAAATCAAATAAAGCAATAACAATAAAAACAGATATCAAAATTTCTCAGCAAAAATAAATTAACACCGTTCCCACGCTCCTCTGCACAAGAACACACCCTTTCAAATAAATGATAATTAATATTCCAGGCCGGGGGGTTGAATATTAATTTTCTTGTCGCGGCAAGGGCTGAAGCATATTTCTTGCGAGTCCTGTGTTTACCGTTTATTAACAACGGACCTGTTAACAGATTTATCAGATCGTCTTTAACGCGCAAATAAAATATGACTCATCGGGATTGTACAATATGTTAATCTCTTTTTACGCGGATTATTTTAATGTGATTTCGTAAAAATATTTAAGGGTCAAACATAAAAACTGTCTCCAATAATCGTGGTATGTTCAAAACTCACTCCGCGTAGACTGCTCGTTGCTTCTGGAAAATAGCACCACCTGTAATATATTATACGAGTGTTAAGTCAAACTTTTGAACATCATTACTAAAAATTACTGATTACGTGATTGGTCGACGTTGGTGATCGTGAACTTTCAGCAAAGTCTTCCACGAAATGTCTTTTCAGGGGTCTTGGTGTCTCAACGAGAGTAAAGCGCTCCACACACAATGCGATAAATTGGCGTCTCGTCCAACTTTCTGCTATCAACTCACGATGCTCAGTTGCAGCTTAGAAATTAGTTTCTGTAAATTCCTTTATCTGGTCAGTCCATCTTGTCAATGCTGGAAATGGAGGTCTTAATCCCAGACATCCAGCAAACTTCTCCGGGATATCCGGTTTATGACTTACATTATCATTTTCGCAAATGCAGTTCGAATAGTCTTGTGAGATATATAACTTCAGTAATTAATTTTTACTGAAGCTATGATATAAAAATTTATTTTATATTTATGTTAAATAATACAATACACCTAGTAGAAGAATGCTAGAACTATTGATAACTTTTTTTCTTTCATTAAATAAAAAATATAATATAATAGATTAATCATTATATTGACAGTTTAATAAATTTAATTCGCAGGGATTAAAATTAAATTTCATTTAAACACATGAGAAGCTGTAAAATTTAAACGTGTTTTCTGTACTTGGTATTTAAGTCGTGATGTAACAATTCCCAAAGTATTTCCATAATTTTTACACTCTCGTTCGCTTATTTCCTTTCGCTCCATAAAATTTCGCAACTCCCTTAACAATGTCAGTAATTTCTTCCCCGTCGCCGGATTGTTCGACGAGGGCTTTCATTCTGTTAGGCCGTTGAACGAAAAACTTTTCCCGAATCTAAATTGCTTTGCAGTTCATTCTAACTGCACTGATAAAGCTTCCAGCTGAATATTTCAGACATGAAATTCATTGACGATTTTCCCCGTAAAAAAATATCTGTACCTATATACCAGCAAGTAGCAAATCCAAAATCAAGACAAGCAGTTTTGCACACTAAAAACAAATTAGCCTAATAAATCACACAAATTACTTGTTTTATAATTAATATCGAAATTCAATCATTCAATTAACCGAATAGAGGGTAGGTGTTACAACTTTATTTGATTACCGTGAAAAAAACGCTTTACCAAATTCAATTCTCTGGAATCAGAAACATGAATATCTTTTACCATTTAAAAATAATAAGATCGTTTGTATGCGCAATGAAGCGTAACTATTGATTACCTTGAGTCTTTAAATGACTCAGTACTTTATTCATTCGTTTTATTTTAAGACATCAAGATATATAAATTCGTTAAAAATTTTATCTTAAGTGCTTTTATTTTCTTTAACAACTATGCTCTGTGCAGAAACTAACCTAACCTTTTTTTACCCTACTTAAGCTAGTAAATCGACAAGTAATCGTCAAGCTCCGGCAGCATCTCCTATGTTTATCACACTTCTAAATAAAATGCAACTAGTGTTAATAGAAGTTAAATACAAATATAATTTATATTATTTTTGCAACAGGATTCGCATACCTTTGGTTTGGAGGAACCTAACCCAACAAGAAATGCTGCTAAGCAGTCATAAAGTCTGAATCCAGCACATCTTACATATTGCTGCTTTCTTATTAGTAATGACTGCAATGTCTGGCATTCGTCTGTCTATTGCTTCTTATATTGCGAAGCACAAACACGGAATTACTGACTTGAGTACAAACAGGCTGCTCGTTTATTATAATACTAGTTTTATTAACCTCAATGAACCAGTGCAGGTCAAAAGCAAAATTCACTGTTCGAAATAATGCATAGCTGCTGCATTAGCTTTTTTGCCAAATCAACTTCTGCAGGAAAGAGTAATGTTATACTTAAAGTCTGCAAAATATATGCAAACAATACTGCTTTATTATTATTTTATATTTTGAATAGTGTACAATAGTTGTTATTTAAACTATGATATTTCAACAACTCTAAAATTAGACTTGTACATTTGTTAGACTGTTTACTAATTATGGCATATTTTGAGTAATGTGAAAAGTTTCAGGCATTTTTTCTTGTGAGAATTTAATACAATCAAATGTTGATTAAATTATCTACATCCTAATGCTAACAAAGCATTTATTGCTGGAATCATTTGTGACGTTCGTCTCACTAACGCACTAACTGCTTCGAAAGGGGTGTGCAAACGACAAACAAAGAATCTAAAAAAAACAGCGAAACCTTCCCTATATATATATATTTTTTAAATTTTGTTCAATCTTTATTTCCCTCCTTATTACATTTTCTTTTTCTAATTAAAGTATTTTCTCATCGTGAAGTAGGAATTTGACAATTAAGGAATAATTTCAGTACGTCCATTTGAAAACAACTTAACATAATTTAGCTTCGATATTACATCCTATTTTTTAATTGCCTCTTGAGATTTACCGTTTCAGGAGTTTCAATAATTAACTCTGGGTTAGAAGGAGGGATCTTCTGACGACGGATATAAAAGACGGTAACACGTTGATATTCAAACGGAGACAACTCAATATAATTAAACATCGATATTACATCTTCTTTTTGTAATTGTAGTATTCTGTGGCGGTGGGGCTAAGATTTGTCAATTGAGGAATTTGATAATTAACTCGGTTCTTCCCCCTGGACTGGCGGGCTCTGGGGACAGAAGTGTCCACTTCAATTCACAGAAATGTTCATAAGTCGAACGCCGGAGGAATAAATTTCCTTTATTAAGTAAACCTAATTAAGCTGCGAGGATAAAGTATCATTTGAAAATGGACGATAAGACAATGGTATTATTGGCTATCGGGCATTACTTACTGTATATAATGCTCGTTAGATTAACAAGAACCATTTCAATTGATTGGACTCATACGGTTATAATGTATTGATAAATGCAATTTTATATTTTTAATACTACAACTTCACAAAATAAATATCTCTTGGTTATGTATTACTATCTTTACGCTATACAGATGTTTTAGTGTCACTTCAGCTCTTAAAAGCTGTATTAAAAATTAAAAAAATAAAAGGTCATCCAACTGTTTTTTAAAAATGAGCTTCAAGGTCATTCAATGTCGTTGTGGTATAAGTCAAAAAATGTGCTTCAGGGTCAGCAGACATCATAATTTTTAAAAAATATAAATGCTTTAAGATCACTCAACGTCATAAAACTCTATTTTAAAAAATCCTCTTTGAGGTCATCTATGTTTGTTAAGCAATATTTAAAAAAAACCTGCTTCAAATGGCTTCAGTGTTTTCATACATATGAAAACAATAAAGTCGTTTCCAAAAAAAGGAAACGAAACGAAAGCCGTCTCGGCGTTAATAATTGTTTCGCTCGTTATTAAATAATGCTGTAATTTAATTATCCAAAAGCAGACCCCCGCGTGCATATGTAAAGGTGTAATTGCTGAAATTCAATATCCCCTGCGCTGCTGCTGAAATGCTTTCAGGAGACGCCGGCGAACCAATTATTGGATGCAAGACATACTCTTCTGCCTTCACTGTACCAGGCTACATGATACCCACCTTGTATTATTATTTAAAAATAAAATATAAAAAATAGGTAAAAAAACAAAAATGTATGATTAATAACAAATATTAAATAAATTCGCATCATATATGAAACGACGAAAATATTTGTAATAAAATCAGAATTAGTAATCGTGAAACCAATATGACTCGGAAAAATATTTTGAATAATGAAGCCACAATATATGAAATACACGATAATTGTGAGGTGTAAGTTTAAATTGAAACCATATCATTAAAAAAATTATCGATGTTATTATATTAAAAAATAATAATATTATTATGTTAAAAATACATTTGAGTCAAAAGTTTTGCAAAAGCTAAATTACAACGATATCAAATCAAAACACGTTTTTATGTTACTGCACACACCCTATACTTTTATATTGTAAAAAGAGAGACATTTAGGAAATAGGCTGTCCTCTGTCTTGACAGGGAGTTTCAGCGCAAACGTTTCAGGAACTCTCCCCATAAATGCATATATGCGCCCAATTTTCCGATAAGAATTCGATTAAACACCTCGACGTAATTATTTTTGCAACTCGTTGAAAAATTAAACTCTTAAATAAAAACCATGGTTTTGTGATGACGGATTGAACTTTTTAAATTAAATAAATAGCAGAGTAGGATAATTTTATGGCATTGAAAAACCATGGTTAATAAAAGACACTAGACAAAACAAGGTGGATCTTAATGAGTTATATTTTCCAAAGGAGGAAGATCCGGGTGGGAGTGGATTCACATTTTGCCCAGACTCCCCCAGAATGTGAGTTTACAAATTCAAAACAATATTTGTTTTTCGTAGTAAAAGAAATTCTAATTAAATGAATTTTAAGAAAAAAGCTTTTGAAAAATTCAACCCTTACAATTCTGGATACCACCGAAAAACCGAGATGT
The DNA here is from genome assembly GCA_022113835.1 of Atopsyche davidsoni. Lineage (NCBI taxonomy): Eukaryota > Metazoa > Arthropoda > Insecta > Trichoptera > Hydrobiosidae > Atopsyche > Atopsyche davidsoni. Next base: position 9,869,437 of record JAILWY010000015.1, read on the forward strand.
ACTGAAAACGTAACTTATCTAAATATTTATTTTCCACTGGCAACAGGCCATGTCGTAGTGCCTATTTCTTTCTTAAGTATATTCTGGCTTGCTTGGAATTCTAAAACTTGCTAATTTTCGACCTGGAATGAAAACGGGTTCCTGAAAAAGGTAGAAATATACCAGTGTGCTCTATTCAGCTAAATTACCAATTTAAATAAGGGCTTCATTCGGTGCGCCTTTATTCATATTTATTTTTAAATGTGTTAATTATTTGATATTGCGTTTATCTCGATTCACTTTGGAGTTTATAAATACAAAGAAAAATGTTGGCTTCAAGTATGAACAATGACGATTTTAAAAAAAAAGAAAAGAAAAGCCCGTCTTTGTAAGTCATGCCATGTATTCATGCAACAGAATTCATTACAGTAATGAAGTAACTGAAAATTGCAAGACGGAAATCCGCTTATTTGAAAAAACCCGGTTCTCTTTTCAAATTCAACTTCAGAATTAGTAATTCTTTTGTTTCGTTCCAAATTCAAATGAAGGCACACCCGCGAGATTTCCGGCGCCTCGGGGAGCCATGGAGGGAGGCAGGGGGGGTTATGTGCATTTCACCTGCAGAGTCTTGCTGCCACTATTTTAACCATTCATATGGAATACGAAGTATCCCCCGTTGCAAAGACAATGTCAAGAGAAAGTAACCACCGTGAAAATCCTGAAAATCCTGAAAATCTATGGATAACTTGTAGTCACAGTGTACAACTTCATTTTCAGCACAATAAATAAAATCCGTATTAATACGCAAAAACTAATTACAATAAATAAATTTTAATGACGTAAAAATGGATTAAACTAATATGCAGTGATAGTCGACTGAACGGAAAAAAAAATCTGAAGCCTTTAGAGGCCAATGTTTATTATGTTCATGAAAAAAATGTAGATCGTTACAAAAGGGTAAATTTACATATAAGCCTGATTTGTTTTTAAAACGCTCTAACATTGACATAGCATTGCATAAAATTCATAATGCTCATTTATATCATGTCACGCCGTTGCTCTTTGCTGCATCATTAAAAATATGAATTAGTTTTTTTTTTAAGAATTGCAAGCAATGAAATAAATTATTTTGATCGGTTGGTTATTTATTTTACAGTAATCTCATGGTCTGTAAAATTTGTAAGATTTCTTTCGCTAAATAGCTGTTTTATCTAAATACATATATATTGTACTTGTAAATAGCAAATGCTCATAGTGAATATTTAATAAGACGATATTATAAAAAGGAATAAACACAATGCATCGACTAAGAGAGTGAGAATTAATATATATGGTACGATGAAAAGTTGTTGTGAAGCAAATAAAAAACCTGGTTATTACAATTAGCGAAGCACTATAAAAAGCAATTTCAATTTACCAGCTTCATTTAGCAGATTTATTTCAAGACCACATCTTTGTATGTTATAAAGTTGAAAAAACTAAGTACATTCATTTTATTCATAGTTTTTTCAACTAGAAATAATATTTACAATCAAATATGCAAATTTTAAATATTTTTATTTCTATGAACTTGCACATTGCTGAAAAGCCACTACTGAAAGTCGTTTGTATAAATCACAATTGCTTCTTTATAGTTTTTATAAATTTTATATTTAAATATCTTGCTTATTCAGTAGTCAATTTGAAAACATCATCTCTTACACTCGACTATTTCATTTATTTTCTATGACAACCAAAATAATTTACAGTTATATATTCAAATAAGATAGATTCAATTTAAACTAATAAATTTATGATTACTTCTATATAATGGATTTCCATAATTAAACACTTTTTTATGTTATTCTACAAAAAACCAGAGTGGTCTTACAAAAAAGTAATAAATACAGACTTACAACATTTAGACGTCCGATACATATATAATACCTGAATACAACCCCTAAGTGATATTGAAATTTTATCCTCTTTCCCAGATAACCATGAAGCTGTCGTTTTTCTTTCTGCTGATCGTCCATCTGGCGCTGGCCACCAAGGAGCTGCCAGGCGAGGAACTTCCCTCCAAGGAGTCTCCAGATGACCTGATGCACCAGGACGGCGAGGGCTCCCTGGTGAAGAGGTCCATCAGTGACATTGCAGCCCGCCGCAGGAGCGCACTGGATAAGACCTTCATGAGGTATACTAAGACTGACTTATTTAATAGTGATCTCCTAGTTATTTGAATATTCATTTTATAAGTCGTTTCTCTAAAACTTAAGATAAAAATATTAATATTTTTTATTTGCAATTTCCGGAGTAAAAGGTTACAATATATTTCAAATATCGGATGTCAATACATATATGAACGCTAAAAATATCAAATAAGTTTAAAATTAAACCTTGACCAGGATCAAAACTTTTAATCACAAATAATATACATATATCCTTTGATAATACTGTAATTTTTGTTTATTAAAATAAAATTGCCTTGACAAATTTCCCCAAAGGGTAATTGAAAGTTTTGTTATGAAGGAAAACCTTTAAAAGAAAGCCTTTGTGAAGTGTATTAAATCCTTATCTAAATCTTCATTTCAATATTTATTATTTACTTTTCTAACAATTTAAATCCCAAAGATTTTATTTTTTTTATGCTAATATTTTCAATGTGCGTTTTTTGCAGATTCGGGAGATCCGGCCCACCATCCACGACCGAGCCGCGCGTCAAGCTCAATGGAAACCTTATGCGGTTCGGACGCAGCAATTCAGGCTTCATGAGGCTGGGTAGAGCCTCAAACAACCTGATGAGATTCGGCAGGGCAAGCAACAACCTAATGAGATTCGGCAGGGCAAACAACAACCTCATGAGGTTCGGCAGGGCAAACAACAACCTCATGAGATTCGGGAGGGCAAGCAACAACCTCATGAGGTTCGGCAGGGCAAACAACAACCTGATGAGATTCGGAAGGTCGGGAAACAACCTCATGAGATTCGGAAGAGGCGGCAACAATCTGATGAGATTCGGCAGGGCGAATAACCTAATGCGTTTCGGGCGTAGCGGAAACTTGATGCGGTTCGGAAGATCAGATGATGAAATCTTGAACGGAGTGTATGATGAAAACTCAAGTGATGAAGATAATAACGATGATGACAGGCAAAAGCGATCTGGAAATGGATTTTTGAGACTAGGACGTTCCATCAAAGATCAATCCGGGCTTAAATTAAACGATTTCGACGACGCTGACTTCAACGCGATGTTAAATAGAAACAACGAAGATGATGAATCTTCCATTGATGCTCAAGACGACGACCTAGAAAACGATAAGGATAACTTGAAAAATATTATGTTTTACGACGATAAGTTTATGAAGATCAACGGAGACAGCACCGGGATGCCAGCAGACGATCAGCAGCAGGAAGACACGTATGAACTGATGCTCCCCGAGGAGTCCAGAAAGAAGAGATCTGTGCTGACCACCCCCGCTGGATACATGGAGACCTCCACCCCCAAGAACTACGACCAGGGCTCCGCCAGACACTCCCAACATACTCCGGACTGTCTCTCGTGAACCAAAAAAATAGACGCCATGCTTTTGGACGCGTCTTGGACGCATCGTACTGCCCGTTCATTTCTGTCAGAGAGCAAAATATCAAAATATATTTTTTAAATTATTTGTAAAAGTTATACCCTACTTTAAATTTAAATTAATTAATTTATTATAACGTAGCTTCTTACTATCCGTGCTTGCATATTTTAACTGTGAACTAACCTAACATTGTATAATGTATTCAAGTATTTAAACCGTGCATTTTAGACGTATTTTTTCAATAAATTTATTTTGGGATAAATACGCTTTATAGAAACCTACTGATATTTTCTAACCCTTTTAAAAGATAACAAGTAACGCTTTTAAAATAGATGAGAAATGTTTAAAAAAAATATTTTCTCTCTCAAACACTTTATGTCTAGAATAAAAATTACTTCCATTGAAAAAATGTAAATTTGTTATTACAACTTAGTATTACTAGATACCTTCAGAAATTTTATTTCATATTTAAAATGTTTATCTAATATCAAATCCAAAGAAATAAATTAATAATTGTTAATAATATTTTTTTCATTTTTGCGTACCCTTTATTATTATGTATTATTATTATGTATTATTATCGTGTATTATTATTATTATGTAGTCAGTAAAATATCTCGAATATCCTCATTTCCATTGCCAGTTCAATAAATTCTTTTGATGTAAAACTTTCAAATACCTGTAAAACTAGTCCGAAGCTGTAAGCAAACCATTCAACAGATTCTGGGAAATCTTCACTGAAGGGTTGGAGAGTTGGACGTAATTACACGAAGGCTCTTAAATCTGACATAGCACTGTAGTCTATCATAAAATATTTAATAAACTACCCTTAAGAGAATTCACTCCGATGAGGTATATTGTTGAACGCGTCGCTCGGTATAAAAACAAAAATTTCAAAAATCATTTATAAAAATTAAACTACCTTTTAAAATAAAAAAGCGTTAATTATATTTTTTCAGTTGTTTTGAGATTGCACGTACAAAAATAATCACTAAATGTGAAAGAGTAATTTTTAAAACGTTTTTTATTCAGTGCTGAAAGAATGTAAAATCAAATGTAATAATATTTAAGCAGATTTATGATTGTTTTATTTTTAAATTAAATTTTATATTATTATCGTAATGCAAAATAATATTGTCGTAATGCAAAATAATATTTTCTCTTAATAGAAAAATTTCCAAATTGAATTGCGGGTGACTAAATCTCTTACGAACAGAGCGAATTGTGAATTACTCAGTAAATATTAAGCCTTAAGTATATGTTCTCGAGTATTATTGCGAGGAGTGTAACAACTCAAAGAAAAGATTACCCAAACAATTTTCCTGGGAAATGAGAGGCAGATAGAAAAATTAAGGAAAATTACTGACAGAATACCAAAACCTTCTGAATTATAACCGGCTTGAGTGTTCTTACTGTTTCCAATTTCGGTTTAATTTATTTACAAAGATGTTTTCGGAGATTGCTACGTTTACTACAATTTCCCACAAATACTGCTAAGTATTTCGTGATTAAAATTTATCACTCCTCAGTATGCCGATTTTTAATTACCTGTCTCTTTATTCTTTAATATAATTATAATCCCGGCTACTTTCGAAGACTTTGAGGCTTTTACCGCAGAAAATCCTCGCGCTTTGAAAGGGGATTGGATTTTTGAAAAAAATAATTACCTATTTCGTTGCTAACATAAATCACTCCTCTGTTTACAACTTTTTAATTATTTGTCTCTTTATTCTTTAATATTTCAATATTGATAACTTTCAATGACAAACATGTTTGTCGTAGAAAAGTAATGCGTTTTGTAGACTTACATATATTTTAAAATTAATTATTAAAACTAAGTTTTTCCATCGATTGTGATCACAGCATAAATGGTTTTTATTGTGGATACTACATTTTGGGAATTGGTTGGGTATGGTCATAATTTTTTAAAGTAATAATGCACATGTTGTGTCTATATCAGAGACACTTTTAAAGGCTTGTATTAAACGAAAATTATAAAAATAAATATAGTTCTCGGTTTCTGCATTTGAAGCCCCTGAGGTCGCATTCACACAATACAAGTCTTCCACTGTGTCGTAAATATGAACTCCCTGGCATTACGGATTATGATATCTCCTTTATTTGTTGAGAGAATCCTCTTTCTAGACGCCGGCAAGGCTGACTTTATCTTGTTTATTTAGATACTTGGGTAAATTTATTTCGTCATTGCTTTTTTCTGTTAATCTCAAGATGTACTATTCTCGCAGATTTGTTTTGGTACTCATAACTAAGTTGCATGCAAATATTTATTAAATTTCCTACTATACACTTGAAACCGCATAAAATCGCATAATGCACCTAAAAAAGGTAATTTTTAAAATTAATATGTATTATTTTTTATTGTTGTAATAAAATTTCGAGAGATATTCAAAATAAATTTACTAAATGTTTCACAGTTAACTCAATCAATAAAAAACATCATGATAATAATAAAGCCATCTATTTTTTTCAATTTTATTTAACGCCAGATATATATTAATTGTAAATCAATTTTCCGGTAACACGAATGCATCTTCAAAACTAATTTTAAGCATACGTTTTCTAAATATATTAAACTCGTTGCTTATTCATGACATAAAATACTTTGCATTTTTAACGACTTATCAATTATTAAACTATTCAATTCGATTATACCTATATTTGTCTTAAAAGTTCTTCTAAAAATTTTCTTCACCAACTTTGTTTTTTATAAAATATTTTTATTATTTATTTTATAAAATATAGTATATTATTGTAACGAGATCAAGAACGTGACTCTGATTTAAATGGCTGGTAAACCACAGGCATTTTCTTGACAATCTATCTTTTTTAATAAAAACTTATTTTTTTATGCACCTATTTTATAAAATTCAATTTACTATCCAAAAAACAATGTATGGAACTTTATGACGGATCTTTCCCATTAAAAAATGTACTTTACCCTTTATGCCACCATAAAGAGTGTGACTACATTTTTATTCAAAAAAACTGACATAAAAAATTGTTGAGTTGAAAACTACTGTATTTTTTCTAAATGTCTATTTTGTATGCTTAATTGAAATATTTCGATAATTTATTATTTATATTAATTTTAGATTAATGTTAATCAGGATGCGTATTTATTTACCCATGCAGGTATTAGTATATTTATGTGATTAAGCATATTTTTTCACACATTGAAAACAATTAAAGAAAACTCTCAGAAAATATCATCGTGACTTGTGAGGGATTCGAACCCACATCCCCAAGCTTTCATGGCCGGTGCATTTATCCAACTATGCTAACGAGCCACTGCAATTTAGTGAGAATTTTTAATAATCATATTCTACATATGAACTAATATGCTCGGGCTAATTAAATATTGATTAGCCCGAGCATATTAGTTCATATGTAGAATATGATTATTAAAAATTCTCACTAAATTGCAGTGGCTCGTTAGCATAGTTGGATAAATGCACCGGCCATGAAAGCTTGGGGATGTGGGTTCGAATCCCTCACAAGTCACGATGATATTTTCTGAGAGTTTTCTTTAATTGTTTTCAATGTGTGAAAAAATATGCTTAATCACATAAATATACTAATACCTGCATGGGTAAATAAATACGCATCCTGATTAACATTAATCTAAAATTAATATAATTGAATGGTGCGCGTCTCGGCTAAACATCAATAGATTTTAAAAATAATAATAACCAGATCCTGGATATAAAAATGCTTCACTTGTTACTTTAATTAAAAAGTCCAGTGTTTGCAAATCATTAAATATTGATTAGCCCGAGCATATTAGTTCATATGTAGAATATGATTATTAAAAATTCTCACTAAATTGCAGTGGCTCGTTAGCATAGTTGGATAAATGCACCGGCCATGAAAGCTTGGGGATGTGGGTTCGAATCCCTCACAAGTCACGATGATATTTTCTGAGAGTTTTCTTTAATTGTTTTCAATGTGTGAAAAAATATGCTTAATCACATAAATATACTAATACCTGCATGGGTAAATAAATACGCATCCTGATTAACATTAATCTAAAATTAATATAATTGAATGGTGCGCGTCTCGGCTAAACATCAATAGATTTTAAAAATAATAATAACCAGATCCTGGATATAAAAATGCTTCACTTGTTACTTTAATTAAAAAGTCCAGTGTTTGCAAATCATTAAATATTGATTAGCCCGAGCATATTAGTTCATATGTAGAATATGATTATTAAAAATTCTCACTAAATTGCAGTGGCTCGTTAGCATAGTTGGATAAATGCACCGGCCATGAAAGCTTGGGGATGTGGGTTCGAATCCCTCACAAGTCACGATGATATTTTCTGAGAGTTTTCTTTAATTGTTTTCAATGTGTGAAAAAATATGCTTAATCACATAAATATACTAATACCTGCATGGGTAAATAAATACGCATCCTGATTAACATTAATCTAAAATTAATATAATTGAATGGTGCGCGTCTCGGCTAAACATCAATAGATTTTAAAAATAATAATAACCAGATCCTGGATATAAAAATGCTTCACTTGTTACTTTAATTAAAAAGTCCAGTGTTTGCAAATCATTAAATATTGATTAGCCCGAGCATATTAGTTCATATGTAGAATATGATTATTAAAAATTCTCACTAAATTGCAGTGGCTCGTTAGCATAGTTGGATAAATGCACCGGCCATGAAAGCTTGGGGATGTGGGTTCGAATCCCTCACAAGTCACGATGATATTTTCTGAGAGTTTTCTTTAATTGTTTTCAATGTGTGAAAAAATATGCTTAATCACATAAATTTATTATTTGTTACTTAGAAAATATATATTTTTCTTGTGAAATATGTTTATATATTTTATAGTACTATCCCGTCTAATATGTGGCATTGTTTTAATGGGATGTTATTTACTATTTAGAATAATAAATAAGGTCATTATATAAGTGATTTTATTATAAATATAAATCAATTATAATAGAGTAATTAAATTAAATAAATGTATTGGGGCAATTGAACACCTACGTATTTGTTTTATTATAGATAAATATATATATATATATATATATATATATATATATATATATATATATATATATATATATATATATATATATATATATATATATATATATATATATATAGATATACTATATATCAAAATATTCGCAAACTTACTAACAAACAGCACTGCATATATAGTGAATAATAAAGTCCACCAATAACCTGAACCCCTCTCCCTTTTTCCAACAAGACAAATAGACCACATTAAGGTCCACCACAATTTTAAGTAGCCCTATTTTTGTGAGCTTGTTAGGTCACCAAGCCAAGAAGAGAAAAAAAATACTATTATTAATAAAAATATTTGAACATCTCAAGTTATTTGGATCCACTTTTTCCAAAGACGCATTCTATGCACCCTTTGTTCGCAATTATCATAATATAATAAATAAAAGGGTATGCGTTAGTAGGAAGTAAGAGTTAAATACAATCCAATTTTTTTTTTTTTACTTGTGGGTATTTATTGTGAACTACTCTAAGTTCGTTTAAAAGTATATATTTTTTTAAAAACAAATCTGTCTTCATCCACTATGTGATGTTATTTTACTAAAAAAATATCTCAGGTAAAAATAATTGAAAACAAAGAAGGAACGAAAAAAAAAACACTTCTCGTAGCTTTCAAATATCAATAAATAAATGCTGTCTATATGAAAAACTATAGTTCAAAAACTTGGAGGATTCAATGGAGGAACTTTGATCTCAACCAGAAGACGCCATCAATATTTGGCAAATGCCGTAATCGTTTACCGCAGAATTGAATAGTCTCAATTTCAGACCTTCATCGTCAACTTAGTAACCAATAAACACAAAACTACACATCTATAAATGTCAAGTGGAAGATATACACAAATAAAATTCATAGGTGAAAGATAACACCATTTATAAACATTGACGGAATACGCGCCTCTGCCGACTGTCAACCCTTCGGTTGTAAGTTCGAAGCCTCAATTTATCAGCGAAATCTCACAAAAACTGCCGATATTCGCTACACACGGTACAACTTGTTGGTCATGGTGTGTAGGGCGCTTTATAGGCGATAAAATTGTACATAAGTGTCATGAGTGAATGGATAAATAAGCTTTAGTCTGAATAATCTAAGGGTCTTATTATTAACAGTTAACCGAAATAAAATACAGTAGTACCCCGCTTTACGCGACCCAATTATGCGCGGTTTCACTACAGCGCGAATTTCATATATCGCGTTAAAATGCCTCGCATTACGCGAATTTATTATTTTAAGAATATGTATGAACATAATGTAATCATTGACTTCTCTTAACAATTAAAAACAGCGTTGGGTGTTATGAACGTATTTTACAAGAACGTAAAAGAAACGCTACCCAAAAGACAATAGATTTATTTTTCAGTAAAAATAACATGTAATGCTGCATAAAGTGTTCTTAGAATTAAAGTGATTGATTTAAATGATTCGTATTTTTTTGTATTAAGTTTTGACTATGTATGTATGTTTGATTGTAAACCTCGATATACGCGAATTTCACTTTTTAAACGCGATTTTTTCCGGAACGTATCCCTCGCTTAAAGCAGGGTATTACTGTATTACAATTTATGTTTAATGTTTCTTTTTTTGTGCAATATAATACCAACCATAATTTGGTTTGTAATAAATTACATTGAAATTTTCATATAAAAAATACAAATAAATATATTTCCAAAAACCAAATACTGGCATTATCAAACTGAGTGAGTGATAATGCCAACCAGAAAGGTTGGCGAAACCGGTCACCAATAAAAATTAGTATTTTATTATATTTATAATATTAAAATGGAGTTCCACCAATTACACTCTGTCAAAAATATTGAATATTTAAATATGGTACTTGTCTTTTATCCGACCACAAAAAAACATTGTCCTATTGTTTTGCTTTTTTGGTTGGCAACAGTGTCTATTTTTTGCTTCTTTTGTTGGCAACAGTGTCTATTGGCGAGAAAACACGTATTGTTTATTTATTTAATTTAAAGTATTAACCTAACCTAACCTAACCTAACCGTCAAAGATAACCGTTTTTTCATTGTTTGTAAAATATATGATACAAAATTGAAAAAAAACTTTCATTTCTATGACGAGACTCGCTGTTGCCAACAAAAGAAGCAAAAAATAGACACTGTTGCCAATAAAAAAAAGCAAAACAATAGGACAATGTTTTTTTGTGGTCGGATAAAAGACAAGTACCTTAAATATTGAAATTTTGTAATTATTAAAATAATAACGTTTTTTAATCCATATTAATTAATTGAAGATTTAAAAACTAGGGCGTTTTTTTATGCGTCCAATATTTTGCAAATAAATAAAACTGCAAATAAAGCATTGGATTTTTATTTCTGTAATTTATTTGTTATTTATCATATCTATTTTTTATTGTTATTGTCATATATTTATTTATTACTGTCTTTGCTTTTATTCTTAATTTAGTAGCCATGAAATTTTGGCTTAAGTAATATTTTCTAGAGTAGCAACACCGCCGTGACAGCCGGGCGCTGCATTCTAACAAATTGTTTTAGCCGTGACAAGGCATTCTCGTAACTCGTCTTAAAAACAAAGTATTAAGAATGGTAAGTTTTTTTCAATTAATTAGTGGTTAAATTTATAAAATAATTGTACCACTTGGACTTTTAATTTAGTTTCTTTTAATGTAAAAATAGTTTGTCGGTAGCCGTTATGCTATGTCATTTCTAACCTAAAAAATTGGATGCAACTAAGTTTACTTATCTATCAAAATAGTTTTACATTATTAAATTTGTTAAGCGTTATAAATGAAAAAATATATTTTGCTTTCTTTAAATATTCTTAGATTCAAAACATAATGTCGGTGTAATAGTCTTTAATTTTAGTTTTTTCGCATTTCAGTTCCGCAATCAGTACGACAGCGATGTTACTGTATGGAGTCCCCAGGGTCGTCTCCACCAAGTGGAATATGCCATGGAAGCGGTGAAACTTGGCTCCGCCACAGTAGGTCTGAAGTCCAAGGAGTATGCTGTTTTAATCGCCCTGAAGAGGGCGGCCAGTGAATTGTCTGCCCATCAGAACAAAGTCATCCCGATTGATTCCTACATTGGAATCTCTATTGCTGGTCTTACAGCTGATGCGAGGATGTTGAGGTTATAATTTCTAGATTTTTATATTCAATAGCAAATCGAACACTTAAATCGCTAACTAACATTTCTGATAATTTTTAAAGACCATGTTGAAATTTAATTAAAACTCCAGTTCTAAATTTTTTATAACTATTGTAACATTGCAGTCGCTACATGAGGACGGAATGCCTGAACCACATGTACTCCCACAACGCCCCGCTAGCCGTGGGCCGCCTCATTGCCGCGGTAGGAAACAAGCTGCAGATCTGCACACAGCGATACGACAAGAGGCCTCTTGGAGTAGGGCTCCTGGTCGCTGGCCATGATGTAAGTTATTGATCAACACCCATTTATTTTCCATCACCTGCATTAATAAATTTCATTTTTACTATCACAGCCTTAGAGCCAACCAAATTATGTTACATTTTGTTGATATACTGTAACTTCCTATATTTGCTTTAGTATTATTTAATATTTGTCCTCTTGTGGAACTGACCGGTCCCAGTCTACTGTAGCTCTATCATGTGTTCACACTTTCATATATTTTGATAGAATGAGTAATTGAGCTCTTGTTAAAAAAAACGCAGTATTTCTATTGCCACACTTTCATATACAAATTACCCTTCTGGTATTGTATTTTTGTCTACTGACATCTATTGTTGAAACTGAAAATTGTTTTTAGAAATAAAATTTAGCTGGGAAACAAACCAATTTAATAAAATGTCTGAAATTTCAAAACAATGACAATAGATTTTATTTGTGTTTTTTTTTTACCTATAATAAATTTATCACAGCTCATTAAATGCAGCAAAACACTAATGTAATATTCCTGAATATTTAGGATAACGGACCTCACATCTACCAGACGTGTCCGTCGGCCAATTTCTTCGACTGCCGCGCCATGGCCATCGGTGCGCGCTCCCAGTCAGCCCGAACCTACCTCGAGAGGCAACTCAATGAACTCATCAGCTGCGATCTGTCCTCGCTAGTGGCTCACGGCCTTCGGGCTCTCAGGGACACCCTCCCCAATGAGCTGGAGCTTAATACAAAGGTATATGCTTTTAAAAAGTCTGATCTCATAATAAAATAGAACCAAATGGTTTTGGAGACTACGTTAATTTCACTATTAGCGAGAGCTCTTTCACCGAACACGGCATCTTCAAGACTGACTTGAAGATGCCGTGTTCGGCGAAAGAGCTCTCGCTAATAGTGAAATTAACGTAGTCTCCAAAACCATTTGGTTTTATTTTACTATAATAAAATGGAGTACTACAAAATAAATACCAGTTCCATTAATTAAGTCTGATCTCTGCAAACACGGCAAGAATTTTAAAGGTAGAAAGATCATAGTATTCTCGGCTACCCCAGAGTTTAATGTGAACAAAAATATAGCTCGAGAAGCCTACAGGGTTTTAAATTTATTTTGAGATTTGGCACTTCTTGTTTGACTACGGTCTCGCCACCAACAATTATTTGTTAAATAAATTTTTAAGCTGTGGTCACTTAGATCTTATTTTGGCATTTGTAGGGGCAATTTTTCCAACAAGTTATAACTCGAGTAGCTATTATATCATAAGTGAATAAACCATTTACTCGATTGCAACGTTTTAAATGTCACTTGCATTTCTTTATAGAATGTGTCAATTGGGATTGTGGGCAAGGACCACCCGTTCAAGGTAATGACTGAGGAGGAGACAGGTCGCTATCTGACCCTGGTGGAAGGGGAGGAAAGGCGGGGAGTGCCTGCAGCTGGTTCCGATGCTCGCCCGGGGGACGACGACCCCCCCCAGGATGCCCCAGAACCAGTCCCACAGGTATGCGATCAATCAAATGAGAGCTTGAATCTAACATGAAAAAATTACACATCTATTTGCATAAAGATAAATAACCTGTATAAATTTGATGATATTTGCTCTGTGGTTATGTGATATTTGTACTTGCTCCCTGATTTAATTGGTGTCTTAACTGGCTTTTTTTTTTCAAATTGAAAAGTCTGTACTCATATAATGATAAACTTATAACTCTTTTATTTATTTTCAGGTGGCGATGGACACAGAATAGATTCTGAAAATAGATTAAGAAAGCCAGAAACTTCGGGCAAGGAAGAAACCGCTGATGGGGAAAGTACAGTTCTTGTAAAAAATATTGTTTTTCATCTGAAGCAGTACAACTTTTCTGGCTTCCATTTCTACACGTCATCTACTCTGTCAAACCTTCTGTTTCATCACAAAGACTCGCCATGGCCAACAGCATTTGTCTGAATGTAATCATTGAAAATCGATACTATCTTTACTATTCAATTATCTTGAGCCAAAGGCATCTCTAATGACTCATTGTTATATCATTGTAAGTCCATTTTCGGGGATTTTGGATTTATCATTTTCAGGAAAACTTTGAAAGATCTTATGTATGTTACAATATCACGGACTGTGTATATTTTGAATAATTATTGTATTGTCGTATTTACCTTTGCATCTACTATTGATTAAATGTTGTTGGCCATGGCAATTAACTTGCAGATTGTTAAAAATAATATACTTACTTTCATATATTCTACTTTCAATATAATTTCATTTTATCCTGTTTGTTGAAATGTTTTCTTTTGAATAAAAGTCGTTTTCAACTTTGTTAAAATATATTTTATTTCTTAACAGTGTTTTGTATACAAAATGTACATAATATATATATCTAAGGCCGACAATTCAGCTGAGCTTATACCAACTTTTGAGATTAGTATTATTTCGTAAATGTAAATTCGTTGTCTGTATAAATATTTGTATATAAAAAATGTTAAAATAGTGTATACTACCTTTATAGAGAATCTATATGAAAAAAAAATTGTAAAATATTCGTTGTAGCTTTTGCATAAGTGTGCACTTATTCAAAAATATAAATATAATTTGAACGTTTTCATATTTTGCGAGTATTCGTTGTTAATATTTTTATTATCTAACAATAGTTTCATATTAGAGAATTCAAGAAAGCCTCTCGTCTTTTCATTCAATTTATAAATACGCAGTATAGACAGGTCTGAAACGATGCCGTTGACGGTTATTGGTAAAATTTACTTAAAATTAGTATTCATAATAGTATTTGTAATAAGACAAAGATAGAAAACTAAATATATACTACATTTAATGGAGTCCGAGAAAAGAATTATACTATGTATTGAATCATCTTACGTGGAAGTAAAAATCAATAAATGATTTCAATATGTTTTCAAAAGTAACATTTGCAGATTAAAGATGGTATGTAAAAAAATTGAACTGAGATTATTGTGCTATTAATTTTGATCGCTTGCTTTTTCAACGGAAAACATTGTTAATAAATTCTCAAAATATAGAAAATTATGCATGCGTTTTCATGTACATGTATTAGTATTGTTCATTGCACATTTTAACTTCCATAATATAATTATTACATTCAAGTAATGTACAATTTCATACTTTATTTTTGGCATCCTTTCGTTGCTTTGTTACGCTATATTCTTATAATTATCGCTAGCACCAACCATTAGTAGGTTCATATTAAAAAATGTATATAAAATTTATATTTTAATATAAGATTGCAGTTTTGAGTATTGGGGTCTTTGGAAGACAGGTTTTAACTTAATTTTATTTTGTATTGTATCTGAGGCTATATTTTTATTTCCTGCACACATATAACATTATATTTATATTTAAATACTGATTTATTTGCTTTGTATATATTTCTTTAAAATCAGTTAAGCCTCAGTTCTTTTTTATTAAGTCCAAAATAAATAACATAAATTCTACAATCTTAAATCATACCAACGTATCTAGGGGATAACCAGACGCATTATTAAAATAATTAAAATTACCATTTACAAATTGGTTTGTGTTTAAATCTAAAGGTATATTGTACATAATATTGTCGGAAGAATTTTGTACTTGGGAGTACTGGGTATTAGCGGCTTCTTGCTCTCCGTGCAGATCATACATACTCAGCTGATTCATCTGCACCTCCAGGGTTTGGCTTTCCAGTTCTACCTCTTCTATCTCTTTATACAAGCTATCCAACATATTCTTTCTCCTCTCCAACTGGTCTGAAGCTCTCTCCATTTCGATCGCTGTACTTTCAATCTCTTTCGAACTGTCATCCATCTGCTTTCTCACAACGTTCAACAGAGTCACAATTTGATCTTCATTTTCAATGTAGCTGATCTGGTCTTCACTGAGGTACCTTCGTAATTTAGCACCTAACCTCACCATCAGTTCTTCTTCTCGTTGTAATCTTTTATTTACAATGGCCATCTTTTCTAGTACTTCTATCTGTTGCTGTATTCGACTCAGTTCGTCCGAAGACGTTTCAGATGTATCATCAGATTTTGCTTGGATCCGATTTGCATTTATTTGACATATATCAGTGAGTTCTTTAGTAAGATAGTGTTCTCTCATGAGGTGTCTCCCCCTAGATCTTTTTTTAGTTGCTCTCGGAGGACTGCCCCCAACGCCAACTCCGCTGTCGCTGTTAGCAGCAGGGCTATCAGTTGCTTCACTACTCCTTGCCTGGTTGTCTGTATTTTCTGTACTTCTTACTGGAGAATCATTTTCATCAGCTGGAAATTTGCCTCCATCTTCATCTATACATTTTGTTGTGTCTTCTTTTCTTGCAGCTTCATTGTTTCGAGCAATATCGCGTAAATAACTCTCCAGCAGGTAATTTGGTCCATGTTTAGCCATACGTGATCTGTGGGTCTGCTCTTCTAGAAGACTTATTTGCTTATCTTGCTCTCTGTGAAACAAATAGACAAACAAATTACTTAGTGATCTTATTTGTTTAAAAAAGTCTATTCATATCTACAAAGTTAAAATTTTAGTTTTCAAGAAATTTTTATATATTACAAAGGCTTTTATTATTATTATTAAAACTTCATAACTAAATTAATAGCCTGTCTAGCTACTTAGAACAAATAATAAATGTGAGCTAATATATAATTAGGGAAACTGCCCAAGGGGCTACAATTTAAAGGACTGCACTAATTATTTTGCACCAGTTTTTGATTTTCATACTACGTTTTTTATTGTTCCACACCTTAGCCGATCAGCTTGGCGCTGCAGGGTGTCCCCTTGCTTTCTCAGCAATCCTGGTAAAAGTCCTCCTGACGTGTTGGGTCTGCGGGAACGCTTAGGCCGAGGTGAAGGTGGACTCCCTCGACCAGAATCTCCCGAACTGTCCACATAGCGAAGATTAAAGCGCATCTGAAATAAATTAAAACCCACAATAAAACTCTCAATCTAATTAATTTCTATAGATATCTAACTGTTAGTATAAAGATTTACTGACTTAAAATGTGATTTAATTTTTTTTAATATTTAAGTTCAAAAACATTTTTTTATGAGTCAGTAATAAGTATTTAAGGTGGTTAAAATTTTAATTCAACTTACAACGTTACAAAGAATTTAATTAATTATTCAATGTAAATACTCTGAATGCCTTTTTTTATAGCTGTGTAGTAAAAAAGTGATTTATTCAGTTTTTTTTATATCCAAGACAAACAATGGATGCTTATATCTATAACGCTACTCATTATAAAGTTAAAATTGATAATTGTTACATTACTGGGATGAGAATTTTATATAAAATGCCTAAATACCACATGTATTGAATAGCTCCATAAACTAGGTGGCAAGATTATTATCGACGCGCAATTTTTACATTGCTATAATGAGAATTCTTTTCATGATAATTGTATGTTGTTTGTGTCATTAACAATTTTATGGCAAAAAATGTATGTTTTATTGGCTATTAAAGTAATTATTAGCCACCGCTTAATAATTTTTAAAAATACGTATTCATATTTTTTATGCATTTCATGGTAAAACTTTACAAAAATCTAGTGGCCTTCATAAAATAATACGTTGAGAATATTGTGCAATTCACCTACAATACTGCGATTTTTTTTATTCAGAGTGTCCCAAAATTCACCCAAGAAGTAATTTTCATAGAAAACACTGGCTTATAATGAATAATTATATTTTTTATTGATTTATAAAGCATACAGTATAAAGCTATGTATGAAATAGCATATCGGGTAAATGGCTTCCAAGGCTTTTCTGGCACATACGATGCTGATTTTTCGAACAAAATCATCTTCAAGCATGAAGCTCGTTTTCATCTTGATGACTATGTATATTGTTTCTTCGAAAATGGGGCTGGTCAGCGACGTGATAATCCAGTTTTTTGTGCCTGAATTGTTAGATATGGATGTGGACATCAAGACGGTGCCACATGCCATAAAACCCAAAAGAAACAATTAAATTACTGTTCATCAAAATTATTTCTTGCGTGAATTTAAGGACAACCTATAGAAGCCAAAAATAATTCAGAATATTTTTTTTATGCATGGCTAAATCTACAGAATTTATTTTGTGAAAAATAATATTGTTACATAAAAATAGTATTTCTAGTGGGTTGATTGACGAATATTTTTTTTCATTAAAAATAATTATATCACGGGCTATTTGTAGATTTTTTTTCAAGCAAACTCCATTCCCGGTGTAACAATTTGGGAAACGTGGTATTATTACAATTCCATTTCTAGAAAACTCAACTAAAATGTTGACATACTGGCGCAAAGGGGACTTCCTCCAATGTGGCCGGACACGCGATTGCCTTATTTTCCATGAAGTTCGTGACAAACGTAAATAAATAACATTTTCAAAATGTATACCTACACACTATGTGCGGTCGGACTTGCTGATTTCGTTCCGTCGTGTATACAATTTACACGGACGTTATTTGACATCACTTATCTACGAATATTATATGTACCTAAGTATACGTTATAATGCACCACTCTCTGTTTACTAATTACAAACCACTGGTGTCTCTTCAGGATGGAAATTTGCAGTCTGACTCAGAGTTTTACATTCAGAAATAAAGAAAACAAGCATAGTATATTGCATAGTATATAAGCATAGTATATAAACATTAGCAGGAGTATATTGCTTGCAATGCTTCCTTCAAACCTCCATATATTCAGCGATACTTTACTTCAGTAATCTTTTGGAGAATGCTTAAATATGTGTATACTCATACCTAGTATCATTGTTCTTACTTTTAGATAGCTGAAAATTATAGTAAGTATATACTAAATATCCTAGGAATATCACGCGCACCTTTGATACGACATAGTGCCTTTTTTTAACTAGCAAGGTTGTCGAGGGTCTATCGCTACCGGTTGGTGGTTTAATCATTTTGTCAATGGACAAGTAGCAATAATGTACTCGTTATGCTTGTTTTCTTTATT
The DNA here is from genome assembly GCA_022113835.1 of Atopsyche davidsoni. Classification (NCBI taxonomy): domain Eukaryota; kingdom Metazoa; phylum Arthropoda; class Insecta; order Trichoptera; family Hydrobiosidae; genus Atopsyche; species Atopsyche davidsoni. Next base: position 9,888,406 of record JAILWY010000015.1, read on the forward strand.
TCTGCCATATGCTCGCATCGTTCCAACGGAGTCGAGATAAATCATGCCGAGTTGAAACATGTGCACCAATTATACTCTCCAGTCTTGAGTAGACTCGGCGAGAGTACGGACGACATATGACAAATACTTGCAATAACTACAAATAATTCACTTTTGTTTTTCGGAGCATATTTACTATATATTTAACTTATAAAAGGAGTTGAATTGTAACACTTTAGTTAAACTGACACCTTAATAAGCGCGATTAACATATTTTTATTGAGGTTCTTGGAACGTTGACTTTTGATAAAAGAGTACTCGGTTAGATATCCGTCCTGATATGTGAATCCTAAGTAGTTAATTTTGGGCGCACGCCTGTTTCAGCTTTATCCAATTCGATTTGTATGTATCAGAATTTGCGGCAGTGGCTGGAAGTCAAGACAGGACAAGGCAGGACAAATATATTTTCAGTGAGATGATCGTCAACCTTCTCTGGGCAGAGGCATTTGAAGAAGAAGATTCAAGAGTAGTGAATTAATAGCGAGTTAAGAATGTAACGTCGGAAGGCATTTGTGCCATCGAATGTGTCATCGAAAATCAACGTCTACCCAGGTTAGAGATCACCGACCTCCTCTGAGGAGAAGTACTATAAGAAGTACGAGGGCGGTCCGATAAGTACTTAGCCTCACCGCCCGGTGGTGCTAGTATCGCAAGAGAGATTTACTATCGTATAGTACATTCTCGTAGACGGCTACTGTCAAAATTTCAGCCGAATCGTACTCGTAGTTTTGTTTTGACCGCGTGTGGAAGCGAACGTGTACGCGTATTTTAGAAAAATGAAAAAAGAGCAATATCGGTCGGTGATTCGATTCTTGTTTTTGGAAGGGAAATCGCGCAGCGAAATCAAAGAGCGCTTGAATGCTGTGTACGGTGACTCTTCTTCTTCGATGGCGACCGTCAAAAATAGGTTTAGCGAGTTTCAACGTGGAGTTTCACCATGACAACACACCGGCTCACACCTCCGCGTCGCCACGGCCAAATTGGTCGAATTGCACTACGAACTGCTCCCCCATCCACCGTATTCTCCAGATTTGGCCCCAAACTTGAAAAAGTCACTCGCCGGGCAGAAATTTAAGTCTAATGAGGAGAAATTCAATATTTTTGACAGAGAGTACTTGGTGGAATTCCATTGCAATATTTTTGAATAAAATACTTGAATGATTTTCCACATTTTTGTTTTTATTAGTGACCGGTTTCGCCAACCTTTCACGTTGGCATTATCTGTTTGATAATGCCAACGTGAAAGGTTGGCGAAACCGGTCACTAATAAAAACAAAAATGTGGAAAATCACTCAAGTATTTTATTCAAAAATATTCTAATGAGGAGGTCATCGCCGCCACGGAGGCCTACTTTGCAGACCTCGAGAAAACGTATTTTTCAGATGTCAAGTGTATCGAGCTAAATGGAGACTATTAATTTTCGTTTTTCTTTTGTAGGCTAAGTACTTATCGGATCGTTCTCGTACAATACGGATTGCTTTGAAGAAGTCGTTTTACTAGGGTGTGTGATTGGTTCTCGCCTCGTGTTGGGCGTCGCCCCAGGCGTTCCAGATGTCGAGGATGGAGGCGGCGGCGTCCAGAGGCTGCTCCACCCCGCGCCAGCGCTCCGTGACGACCCAGTCTCCGGCGGCGCGGTGGCGAGGAGGCGCGTGCGGGCGCAGAGCCCTCACCACCTCGGCGCAGGTGGTGGCGGCCAGCACGCCCGACACCCACAGGCGGCGCGCCCCCACCCACACGCACACCTCCTCGCCCTCGCCCTCGCCCTCGCCCTCGCCCTCGTCCTCCCCGGCGCCCGAGCTGTCCGACTCCAGCAGCGTCAGCGCGCCCTCCCTCCGCTCCCGGCAGCTTGCCTCCATCCCGAATGACCTGGAAACAAACAGAACGTTCATTGCGATGCCTCAATATCAAGGAGATGCCCGATTCGTATGATCTGACTATTCAGAATTTATAAAACACCAATAAAAATTATTGCGTAGAAAAATCAGTCGAGTATTTTATTTAAAATATTAAAATGGAATTCCTTCCACCGAGTACTCTCTGTCAAAAATATTGATTATTTAAGATAAGTACCACGTTCGAGGCATTTTACTTTCATTTTGTTAGTTTTTCCCACACAGATCTTTAGATACAGAAAGTATGACTAACACCAAGACGATCCACGAGGTACTCATCGACCTCGCCCACTCCTTCCAAACATCGACATCCCTTGTCCCAAACCCCTCGATCAGCCACCTTCTAGACTACAACCTAGAAGATTGCCTATATCAGAAAAGGCCAAAAGCCATCCCCCACCTCCCCCACCAACCCCTCCAAATCCCCCCCCTCCTCCCACCCACACACCACTCCACATAACAACTACACGGAGACACACGCCACCTAGCCAGTTTAAAAGCGTTTGAAGAAAAGACAAACATATTTTCTTGTACCGCTGCCAAAGCCAAAGACGATTGATTGAGCCAGACTTCAAAAAAGTCATTGAAAGGCGAAAACGTTTACAAACAAAAATAATCGTGATCTTCCGAGTCTGTCGTGGACAATTTTTTCTTCAATCCTGCTTATATTTCACAGTACTGCGTAAAACATGATTTAGTCTGTTTTCTCAATTATGACTATATAAATTTTAGAATTCTAAAAAATAAAAAGCGGGATATAACGAGACTGCAGCGTCAACAGTAATGGCTTTCTACTTAGCCTATGTTATAAACCCATTTTACTTTCGACAATTTGAAAGATTTATACTCAAATATGAATACTATTTATGATAGAAGTAGTCTAATCAAAACAGGTCCTAATATTACAAAATCAAACTGTTTTAAAGACGTACGCCGGCTACACAACCTGCAAGTGATTGGTGAGTAACCATTCGGTTGTCGGTTGTGTCGCAGCGTGTGCAGAAGGCTATAAAGTTATACTTCGTTTTACTGAGTAATACTTTAGTGAAAGACTCCTAGATGGTTATTCTAAGAAGCCGTCTAGCCGCGCCGGCGTTCGGCTGTTGAATCGATATTAAATCAAAACCCCCAGCGAAAGTTGCCGGATGGGCGGAATGCTGAAATTCGTTACCAAAGGCTTTTCAACTTTCAGAAGGTTGTATTGTGCGCTCGAATTAGGGTGGCGTGACTCCGCCAGGCACTGCGGCATATTCATCGATCCGGACATTTCACGCTATGACTCTATGACTAACTCGGTGATTATGTCGGTTGTTTTTACTTTTATTTCAATGGCGGCTTTTCGGACCGACTAAAAACTGAAACACGCCGTCGGGTCAAAGAGCCTTGGGCCCGCAAGACGCCCGCTGTTTTACGCCATTCGTACTCTATAACCTGTGAAGACAAATAAGACTAATTTAAAAAGATATCATCTGTTGTATTACGAAACACAAATCCGACAAACTCATTCAGAAATAATGACTTTGCTTTAAATTTTACTCCAAATTTCCAAAACATAATTTTTAACGTCTTCTAAAAGTATAATTCACCAAAGAACAAAAATTATTATTCAGAAGGCTAAATATGTTATTTGATTGCACTTGTAGATTTTGATTTGTACGGTTTTCAGGTACATACTAAAAAATCGCAACATTTTTAATACAAATATATTCATCATATTTTTTCCTCGTTCAAGGAAGAAATATAATTTTTTATAGTTAGTTTCTGTAAAGTTTTAAGTAAGCTATATTAAAGCAAGTCTTATTAAAAAAAAATAAGTGTATCCTAAACCTAATGATATTGTGTATTTACCAATAAAGAATATCTATTAGTTAATGAAATGTATTTAAATATAACTTAGCATTTAGCTCTTTATTTTTCTTATCGTTGAAGTATGTACAAGCATCTGTGGTCAGATGCACATCGACTTTATAATTGATTAAGCTAAGGAATGTTTTATAATTTTTTATCTCCTTAAATTCAGGTAATTCGACAAAGCAAAAAATCACAATGGAAGACCTTATAATAGCGGCTGTGCGCCGTAAACAATAGCAGGTACATAAAATACCTGTGCCGTAGTAGGCACACTGGTACCTATGTGATGAAATCGTTTTTACATAAGAAATCCAAGGTTTTTTTTCGAATAACTGTAGCCTATATTTTTATTTAACTGTACATGTTTTTCAGTGCTTTACCTAGAACTAATATAGCCTTATTCGTAGAATTTAAATGCGTGCTCAGGGTTGGCAATTGACCTGGCGTGTGGGGAGAAGGAAGATGCAATAAATTGTGACACAATCAAGGAAAACTGGTTTGTTTAAGAAATCGTTACACCCAGAAAGTATGGATCTACTTCATTCATAGCAGAATTACAAAACCCGCACTGAAACTTAATAGAATTTAAAAAAAGTACAAATCGGAAAATGCTCATAATAATGCAACCATAATTTTTCAAAAACAATAAATATTTGCAGAGTGGGTTTTGTAATATAACTCGATGACTTGTACTGTATTGCGCCTATAATTAAAACCAAAAACTATAAATATAAATTTCCGTCTTTGTTTGAAACTCGGTGAGTTATTTATATTAAAAATATTAACAATAAAAAATATATTTATATAAGATTATGTCACGTTTTGGCAACTCCAACGCTCAAAAAGAGGGTTGTGTAGCTTTATTTTAATTATTAAGGTGAAAATTGAAAAAAAATATTTAGCACAATTACATTAAAAAAAAAACGATTAATGAATATATACAGGTATTGTAAACATAACATTATTACATATTTAATATATCTCTCACTACAGATAAATGTCGATATATTAGAGGCTTTTACTACGTGGATTTTATTTTACATATATTAAATATTTTGCGTACTAAAAATCGTGTTTGTATTTCGTATTTGCTAATAATACAAGGTTTTATTTATAATTTACAAGAAAGCGTCATGTATTACTGCAATGTGTGTTGCAAAATGCCTTCAATAATTTATAATATCTCCTCAGGTGTGTTGGTATCGCATATTTTAACAACTCGCATAGCACGACGATCCAAATCTTCGAATAATAATAAAGTATTTAATTTAATTTTACGAAATCGTTACTCCACTGGAAACTGCACCTTAAAGTCTGTCTAGTCTCCTGGATTTATTGTTCAGTGGCGCCTCGAAAGTGTTCACGATTTTCATCGGACATTAATTTTGAATATATATGTTTAAATCTTATAAGAAACCACTTGCAGTATATTTAAAATATTACACATTGGCAATATCACATGCCTGTAGGCGTTCAAATAATTTAAATTATGATACCATATTTTAGTTTAACATAAAATTAAAAATATTTATATATTATATTTTATTAAAAATTATTCTGAAAACATTGAGCCCACAAAAATATTACTCAAACAATTATGAGTTTACTACAGAAAAACCTTTAAAATGAATGGTTTATTTTCTATATCTTCTTGCATACTCAAACACATTATAATTAAGATAATTTTGAGTTTATTCAACACAATATTCTGTAAATGTCGTATTGGGTTGAGGAAGGTAATCAAGCGGTTTGAAATAATCAGAGGCAATTGCGGTTGTGTTAAGTTTATAACATATGATTTGGCATATGTCTTGTTAAATACAAGAAAATTACAAAATGATAGATTGTCAGACAATATTTTTTAGGGCTTTCCATTATAAGTATTTATAATTATAGAACCTTACAGTTAAAAATTCGTTATTCATTAAAAATTGCTCAGACTCAAAATTATTATTTTAAGTTAAAATAAATTACAAATATAATATTTTGAAATATACTGAAAATTATAAAAAAGAAACAAAAATTTAGGAAACATCCACGTTATTAAAACTAACGGCATTGTTTAAATGATTTTAATCATACCTATAAATATCAAGGATTCTGCTCGTAAAGTGTTTAATTATTTCCATTGTGTACAAAATTTAATTAAAGACAAGAAATAATTTCAACTACACATGCCTCGTAATAAAAAAAAGGTAACCGTAATTGTTTTTTGCTAGAAATTTCATTATCATAAAAAAACAATAAATCATTTTACATAAAAATTACGATTTTATGATTTTATCCACAAGCGGGAAACATCCGATCTCGGGTAATGCCAGATAGTATGTGTCCAATTTAATACATATCTGGCATTTGCTTTATTATTATATATACAGGGAGATCACAAATATTTATTGGACCGTTTTAACGTCAACTGATTTAGCGATAAACTGCATTTTTAGTTTATTAAGTCAAAAAATTCATCGCCACTCCACACCTCTGTACTGGGGTATTTTTCAGACAATAAAAAAATATTTTCCTTGTATATTAAAATATTTTACACCGTTTTTTAAATTGCTTTATAAATTTGAAATTACACGCGTGAATAAACAACCCGGCGATTATGCTTATAATAATAAATCACCAGCGAAAGCGTGCACAATTTATTGATGATTTTTCTCGATTCGGAATTGATTTTGCAACGATTCTTGTTGAAATTCGGATCCGTCCATTAATCTCTCTGCCTCGGAATTGGGACGAACGATAGAATCAATAAAAGAAAACAAAATAACACTTTTATCGAATTCGTTTCGTCAAAATGGCGCACCCAGAAATGTGTCGCTCTGACATGCTGGCTTTTCAACTTTGTCTATTTTTATTGCCTAAATATTAAAATTATGCATAAAAAAATATGAGAATCATACTATAAATTTTAACAATACGTTTTGGAAAATAAATCTAAACATAAACTGTTTGATTTAAAAAAAAAAAAATTTCAAGATTCTTTTTCTTTCTTTTTGTGTCTTTTTATAAATTTGCAATAGTTCTAATGGTTATGGTTTTTATATGGTATGTGGCTATCCCCTGTTCCTATGCGCAGGTTGTGGAGCTTACAAGGTGTGACTTAGATGGTAGCGTACATGGATTTCTTTATTGAGTATTTTAGGGAAAATATGCGTAAAAAACTCATTTTCTAATAAATAACTAATAACTAGATGACAGAGAAATATATTTGAAACAAAATATATAACAGTTTTAATATGTAAATTGGCTAAGAGATAAACCAGTTTGCTGCAAATTAAAGCAGGTGGATACACTTATTTTAACTTTGCCAAAGTGATGACGTCATGATGAAAATCGTCAAAACTGAAGCGAGTTCGCTTGGCAACGTCTTCGTTTGACCTCCTGCGGCAGCTGCAGACGGACTTCCAGGCGTGGTCATCAAACCCGGCCGCCTCAGTTCTCAGGCCCACAATGGGAGTCCCGCCTTGGTTCCTTAACCACCGGACCAGCGGACCGAGACGCCCGGCACAGCAGCAGTTCACTCCACCTTCTACCTGCTGCAGCTGGCAGATACAGCTCCGCGAGCGGGAGACACCCGAGCTCAGATAATCTGAACAATTTTTTTTTATAAATCTACGTTTATCACATGCGTAAAAGTAAATCAATCCGTAACGCAGACTAGTAAAAAGTCATTTTGAATATCCCGTAGTCGGAATCCTTTTCTAAGCAAGGCCCTCATTGACGTTATATTCCCATAACACCCAGTTTTTTTTAATTGTATAGTCTAATATTTGCATACTCTTTTTAGACACCAGACTTTTTTAAGCATAAATATTGTTAATTGGCTAGGCGATTATGAACAACTTTGTTTGTGAACGTTTTTACCTTTACGTCTCCAGCATGTTTTAATCGAGTTCATGGGTTCATGAAAATCACCGAAACCTACACTACACTATGCATATTTTTTAATATATGTTTTATGTTTGTCATATCAAGTAATATTGGAGAGAAAACTATAAAGGGAAATCATACATTCAATATATTTAATTTCATTAAGTGAATACATCTAAATTTTATAGTTCTCAAACAAGGTTAGTTTGAAAAAAACTAACCTTATTTATAAATGCAAATATGAGATAAGAACAGTAAATATACACACAAAATAAAAATATATATAAACCAAATAGATCAAAGTATACATATCTAATTTTGATATTACTAATATATAGCAGCATCAATCACCCCAATTAGAGAAGATAATTCTTCATCTCGAGTATTATGCATTGTCTTGGAAATTGGTGCAGCGTCTATTCGCACGACAAAAGCCGAAGAAACACGAAGGCGTCGATCCGGAGATAAGGCATAATTTAAACATAATTAAACCTCGCTACTGATTTTCCACGCGTCTTCATCTCATACGGTTATGGGAAAATTTTAAATTTGTATTTTCACCAATGCCTAATTTCCAAAATTAAGACCTCAAATATGCATTTGCCTTTCCTTACGAAGCTCTCGCATTTAGATCTGATACTCCTTCTGCAAAAACAAGAGCAGAAACCCTCTATTTCTACAAGGTACTTTCATAACAAATCCCTCCACAATCACTCCATTACCGATCCAAAATACATCTAAAGCATATTTTACTACTTTAAAAGAAAATGCCAATGTAAATACGTTATGATGTAATATGAAAATTAACGGAATATTACAGAGGTCAAAACTCTGTACGGACGTTTGCAAAAAGACATTAGGGGTCACAACCGACGCAGACTTCAAGGGCAAACAATTTGAACAAGATACGTCGGGATTATTTTCATCTTCAAGCAGTATAAATACTGACTGTTTTAGTTGCACGTTGGATAAAATAAACGACGAAAAAAATACACGAAATAAAATTATTCATGCAGGTAAGGTTTTAACTTGGAAAGGTTTTCGTTTCGCCCTCAGCTTTGCGAGAATATTAACTATTAGCAGTGTTTTTTTAAATTAAATTCAGTATCGTGAGAGTTGCAACACAAAACTGCATAGTATTGAATATTTTTATTAAATTGCATATAACTTTGCGGTTAAATATTTCATCTGCGGTTTGAAAAAAATAAAACGAAAAATGGCTTTGTCCTGTGAAGCTGTCATGTCTGTACTTTTTTTTATATTCGAAAAAATAATATAATCTCAATATCAATCGACTATATTAAATATTTTTTTTATTTTGATAGTGCGAAGAACCCTAAAATATGACTTGCACACGAAATAAAAATGTCGTACCCCTTGGTACTAGAAATAAACCCCATTCAGCCTTTCATATAATACATTAATTACCCTCAGTGCAAGCTATATTAAGATAAAAAATATCGAAGATCATGAATTCACACAGCTGTAAAGGTCTCGGTCAATATAATAAACTCGAAGGGGTATATTTAATAAAATATCGCATTATATTCATGATGCAATATTTTATATGGGCGTAAGACAATTTATAAGGTGTCGTAAAAACATTATTAGTGCACTTTTATTTTTATTTATTTTATAATCATTTTATTAAATTTGCCAATTATCCAACCTTATGCACCTGGTAATAGATTGATAATTATCAATAAAAAAAGCCAATTCACACGGCAATAACTTCTTATAAATAGCTGCTGATATTTTCTGTTTTCCAGACATTTATTAAATATTTAATATATCTCATTTTTATTTTAAAATGTGTTACCTAAATATGTCATATATGAAACGGCTTAAAAAAATTCTTTCATGGAAAGTGTTATTTCTCGGTTCACATTTTTGCTGTAAATTTAGTGTGGTAGGTATTATACAAATAATTTTTTTTTCACTCGTACATATCTATTGAGAATTATATATATTTTTTTGTAATCGATGCACTCATATAAAGTTAAGAAAATCTATTTAATATACACGATTCGTCAATTATTTTAAAACATATTGTATACACAATAAATGTGGATAAATATGGATTTATTGAAACATTAATGTTTATAATTCAATTGGTAAGTGACATTGCTGGGTTGAATGGGTTTTAAAAAATCATTTGCCGTAACTATACAAGCAGATGTATTGAATCTCCATTATTATTTTATCATTCTTGATGTTTGTGAAACCTGTGTACCAAATAAAAACTGAGTATAAAAATCGAAATTCTTGTACAGTTGTATATTTTGATGTAGTATCAAGTATTTTGTGTACATATTTTGCTTGTCACTGTATTTGAATCGATTTCCCAAAAACATATTAAAGCATAAATACACATAAAGCCTTATTTCTTGGTTGTGTCTTTCACAATATTTTTGGAAGTATAATATTTTTCACCCATACATTCCGTTAGCACAAGAGACGGTAAAAAATAGAATTATGAAAACAATCATGATTCTAAATTGTGTGGGATAATATAAGTGATGGTAAAAAATAAAATACTCTATCTCGAGTATAATTCGTTACTCTATCATTTCCCTATTTGGAATTATTAGAACTTGGCATCAACCATGAGAGTGACGCAATGGCTTTACGTGGAGGCGTTTAAGTTAAGTATCTTTCGTTAAATAAAAAATAAAATGACACTTAAATGAATATTTTTTTGATTACAGATGATTTCGTGACACATATGACTTATAGATTTAAATATAAACTATAGATATCCAAACGGAAATACAAGTATTTATATTAGTGAGTGTTCTCGCTTTTCAGGGGATTTTTTTTAGACAAAATCACGCACAAACAAAAATTATCGTAGTTTCTTAGCTATTCGACTATTCATATTTGTTATTTAAATACTAAAATAAATAATTAAGATACTGCGAAAATGATTTTAAAGATCTTTATTAATTTAGTCCCTAATAATTTGTATATGAATATTATTAGGAACAATGAAGTGAATACAGGTTTGGCTTTACGCATATACACGTATTAAATAAATTCGTGAGATTACTTTTTATTTAGCTAAGATAGTTTTTAAGTTAAAATATACATACTTGTTTGTATAAAAATAAATAATTTTATAAGTATTAAGCATACTCAAAAATAAAAATCTATTATAACTTAGCGAATCGTGCTTTCGGTGTTTTTTTTTTTTCGATGAACTATGTATAAATACGAGATCTCGTCCGAACCAATTGTCGGTAAATTCAAACATAAAAACGAGAGGTCCGGGTTCAAGTCCTAGCGGGTCAAAGCAATTTGTATGTTTACTCTTGAACTTGAGAGTCCGAACTCGGAGAACAAATCATTGTAATTGAAATAAGATACAAGATTCGATTTCGATACAGAACCGTCAGTTTGATTCGAAACACACGTAGAACTGGTCGTCCAAAATTATATATATATAAATATATATGTGTATACATATTTTTGTACCGGAAGCGCATTACTTTATAGAGTTTCTATTGTATGAAACAGGTTAGAAATTGCATTTTGATATTAAATGGAATTTCTGAAACATGAGCGTAGCATCTGCCCTAAAGCTGAGACACAGTTGCCCGACATGTGGTCCTCTTACTTTAAAAGAGACATTTTAAATATACACTTATAACCCAAATTTTACTGAATTGATTTGGTTAATTCAATCTAAAGGTCTTTGAAAACAATCGAATTTACTTAATTATTCAAAAATATATTTTTGATAAGACTTAAATCTTGAAATGTATCATGAGTTTTTAATTTTTGTAAAAATATAACATACGCATAAGAATGTTTTCTCTTTTTGGATGCTCCTGGGACTTTTGAGTCACCGTGTATTTAAAACAAGGCATAATTTAGCAAGACCTTTACACCTGTAGGTAGGGCCTACAGGTAGCTACCTGCACATAATAACTGTCGACCTTTGTTTCTTCAATGGACTAGATAGCTAGTGAGGCGCAGTGAAAACGTAACCTTTATGTTTTACGAAGCAGGTGGAAAAGGGAAAATAGTAAAGATACCTTTGCAGGTACATGTATTTCCTAAAGGTGCCAAAGCTTCTGCCAATTCGTGCTTCAGAGCGTAGCACGCTTACTTGCTAACGAGCAAACCCGTGACTTGGTTCCATGAGTTGGTAAGCAAATATATATTGAACACTCGACCACTAGTCAGTAAGGTAGAATAGCTGATAAACTGCCAACGGCCTCGCAATTATATTGTTTTGTTAATAAAAAAAAAAAATTCCAGGCTTGTAGTTATAATATTTAAATTATGACTTATTTTTTCGCAATTAAAACGATTTAAAATATAATCTAGAAAAATCTAGAAGTACTTTGCAAACGTCATCACTTTTAAACTAAAGTAAACTGTAGACGATAATAAAAAAATACATTCACACAATTGTACGCAAAAAATCATCTCAAAACAATCGCTCAAGATGAAAAAATAGTTGATAAAATTATTTCAATTCTTTGCTTCGAGTTGTTCTTCAACAAAGGCCACAGTAAAAATTTCATTGTTGAAATTCGCCAAGAAAGCGTTGGAGATGCGCGAAGAAATTTCAAAGAAAATTGTATAAACGCTTTCTCGCTGGGTTACTTGTAATTAGACGTTAGCTTCACGTATTGTTTTGCAATTTTGTTATATGTATTATATATGAGGAGACCAAATTAACTCAAATTTTTAGTGTATTTCAAGTATAGTAAGATGGTGTTGGGCTGCTTGCGTATTCAAGGATTTTTTTAGAAAGTTTCAGCATGAGAACCAAAACCTTCGAAGGCTAAAAACTTTAAGCAGATCAGCATCCGAGATACCAAATCATCTTAAAACAACGGCAACCCAAGCTTACGGACATAATATAAATTTAAATTAAAAAATTATGTTTAAATCGCTTAAAAATTATTTTAGGGCATGCGATACTTTACTGCATAAGCGAACCGCACGCTCTTGGTATATATTGTAAGTTCTTGTGCAGCGCCTTCGATTAAAATAAAAAATAACCGAAGCCACATTTTTTATCAATAAGCGATCCGAATTAAAGTAAGTACTACACGCCTCGTTTACCTACAAAATGGTCGCAATTAACCCGTAATGATAGTCTGCCCAGGTAGCTGGCATTGAAAGTACAGTACGAAGCGCTATTCTCGGGATCTGGCCCAGGGGCCACATGGTTGACAGCGCGGTGCCGGTAACCCGTGTGTAGTGGATGTTACGGTGCCTTCTTTGCGATAACTTAGTGTGACTAGAAGACATGATACTTAGAGTAAACTTATAGTTTATTTGTAATTGTGAGACTCTGGATTAATATCCGAGTGCTCTTCGATTATTTTTTATTTTCGTTGATTTTAATATAAAATATATTTTATATATCAAAAGTTTTGATATGTTTAAAACGCAGCTGTGATGGCCTCTGATTACTACAAATTACATGTTTTACAATCTTTGTAATTTACATGATTAGAAATTACATAATATATAATCGAATGTCTTTCGCTCAGATAAAAATAATATAAGTAACCGAATGCCTTATTACCCGTCACTAAACGCATTCTCACACATTTTTGGACATCCCTGTCGAACGGGCATATGACGTAAAGCGCCGCCGCATCCAACCATGTGGCCCTCGCACGAAATTCCGAGTGCAGTGCTTTGTACTATACTTTTAAAGAGTGCCGCTTCGTACAGAATGTACTGATGTAGAGTGTGTCTAATGCAACTTACATGCAACTCTACGAAACTAATTTGTATGCTTCTTGATAAATTAATAAGCTAGCTGTAGATTTTTTTACGGTGAGGCTTCGAAAACTAATTGTTATTTTTTAATGTATATTTATCGTTCAGCATCAATATAGCGTAAAGATACGTGATTCAAACCTATTGCCATTTGACTAACTCCAAGTTTGAATTCAAGTAAAGCTGTTGTATAAGGATTGTCTCCTCATTTTGATTCTCAAACTTTGGATGTCTCTGCTTGTAAAATTAACAAAATTATATTTATTATTTGTAATACATAGAAAAAAATTATGAAAAAAAGGAACATTAGATTGAAAAGGAAGTGAGTTGATTGAATAAAACGTATTGTTAAATTCCTTACCTCCCACGTACCAAATTACAAAATTATAAACATGAATAACACACTTAAAATATTTATATTTATTCATTTCTTCCTTATATGCCAAAGAATTTTCGTTTTTTTTTTTGTATTTTAGATGTAACGGGACATAAGCCATGATTTATGTTTTTCTCGCACAATATATTACTTACTCGACCATCAAGAGAGCGATCCCCGTATATCAACACGATTGTGTCAAAACGAATCCGAGACTAGAGACTTGATTTATCTTCCCGATCCCTAATTTTAGGAAATTAAATTAATTTACTAGAAAACCAGTAATAAAGTTAATTTCTGGATATTTAAAACACACGAAACACGAATTTTAAATGTAATAAAATTTTATGCAGTGAACAAATTATACTGCTTTTTAATGTTTTATGTTATTAATAAAATTAAATGATGTGATTAATAAAATAAAATGATAATCTACAAATATTCTAACGGTTTTTTTCACGCTGTTAGGTTTTTTAAAACTATGTTAAATTTTATGTCATATATATTAATTTACGCTGAATATTGACATTTATGCAAATATTCCATATTTATTTATGCATCTGTATATTAGTTATGAAATACAAACGTTTAAAAATAAAATTATATATATAAGTAAATCCATAGGTTTTGGTAGCCATATTGAATTCGTTTCTTCGGTGTTAAGCTGCTTGAAGTTTTCAGTAGTCCGACGATTCGGTTCCCATATTGAGACTATCTTCAGGGGTTTCAAAAATCATATTCAAGAGGATCAACACCCAAGAGACCAAATCACTTTAAATAATTGCTGGCAAATCCAACGAACATACATATGTTCTAAAATTATATTTTATTTTTTTTGGAGGTGTGAATTGATATTTGATGGCCAAAAGGATTACGATGCAAAACGGCGAGAGTTCGTATTTTACCTGTCCTGTAAATACTTTTCGTGGATTATTCTCATCGTTTCAAATGTGTACCGATTGTAATAAATAAAAATAACAGTATTTAATCTAAGTATATAAAAAAACATAGTGTTCTTAATAATGTTATTTATTAAGTATAAAAACAGTAATATATAATGAATACTACTTATTATTCATATATTCAGCATCGAAGCGGTCATTTTTGAGCGCTGATTCGTGTGTCTGAAGCGACAGTATCAGTTTTCAGGTGTTTGCACAAACTTGAACCTGAAAGTGCTTGACCCACTGAAAAAAGACGATATTCCTGAACTGTCACGAGAAAGCGTCATAAAAATATATCAAAAGTCATTCGTGCCTTAAAAATAACGGAGAACTCCGATATGGAATTGTAATTTCGCCAAACAACAGGCATATATTATGCGACCGAGTCCCACGCACTGGATTGTATGCAGATTTTAAAAAATATAAATGTTTATTCTTTGTTTTATGGTTTTTATGGCTATTTATGCTGAAAACCTCCTTAACGAGATGTTATAAAATAAATAATATCGTGTCATTGGCCGAATAAGGTGGTTTTTCCGTAAAGGTTCGTACAGTATTTTGATAGTTTTATTTAAAAAGTATTTTTCAAACAAAATTGATTTTGTTAATTTATAAAAAAATAATCATTAAAACAATGGTTATAAAAAAATCAGTTTTCTTTTTCTAAACTACAATCGAAAACAATTAGTTATATAATAGATTTAAATTCTTTTCACATTTTGTAGCTTTTTATAGTAGCTGCTTCTGATACATTTTTTGGTTTAACAGTTAACACGCTCGTCAACTCCAGTTTTAAAACCGGATGAAACCATTGATTTTTCAAATTATTAATTTTTTCAATGTTTAATTATAGGTTTAGAAAATATAATAACACTTTCAGTTGAAACCTATCTATCTCTGATGCAAATTTTATGTGAAATCCCAGTAAGAAGCTAAAGATATCAAACTGGGTGCAACAACAATATTCTCTTAATAATTTTAACTGCCATCGACCTACCTACTCTCCTACTTTTGGATGTCTCCCGCTCGTGGGATTAAAAAAATGTATATAAATGTTTTGAGCTACAACACAAGTAAGCGATGGTCGTTGACAACGTATTAGGTAACAGTCCCCAGGAACACACTGTAGCTAGTTGATGACGCACTACGAAATGGGGTGACAGGGTGGCAGGGTTGTTTGATGGGGGAGACATGGCGTGACTTTCCCCCATTACCGACTTCCGGCCACCCCCCACTTCTGCCCCACGTCGCATAGGGGGACCATCGCGCAAGTATCTACTGTGGCACTCAACATAATCTTTTAACAATGTCTTATTATTTATATTTTAGTCAAAATAATTATTTTAAAAACATGGACTCAAATTATACTACTCAAATTTGCTAAACCAGGATTAATGACAATACGATCGGCTTTCAATGTTAAGCTCATACAAATGTTAGAACTAAAAACCCATGGAATAAATGGCGGTGTATAATGAGACGTTATCATCAAAATCGTTTGCATACAGACTTTACTACGGGTTAATTAAAAATGACTTTCTACCTAGTCTTTGTTACAAAACGATTTGACATTCAACTGTAGATATATAAATATTTAACTATTAAGTGGTTTTAATCTTCTGTATGTCGTGAGTTTACACCATTTAAAATTTATTTTTTATTATTTTATTTTTAGGAAAATAAATAAGAATGAGGGAAGTTATTTTTTTTAATAAACTTATGTATTTTTTTCAAATGCTTCTAGAGCAAATAAAACTGATAATTAGCATAATTATAAGAAACGCACTTTTTAATTTTTATTATTTTATGCATGATATATTTTATTGGGTTGATTGCTGCAATTTGGTATATTACTGAAAAAATTATAAAACTGCCTACTCCCTTTTGTTTATTTAAAAATGAAATAATTTAAACGTTAATTATTGACTAAGTTACTAGAGAAATTAAGTTAATAGAGAAATGGCTGGAAGAATACGATTTTTTTGTGAAGGCTTTAGAGTTTCAAAAGTTTCATCGGGCTTCAGAAGAAATTACTATTCAATGTTTTCACCCCAATTTGTGCGCAAACATTAATTCGCAAAAATATTTTGTTCTATGCAAGATATTATTTATTTTCATTTAACTAACAAAAATTTTTCGCTGTTTATTAAGTGATTTAAATGCAAATTTTGCATTTATTAACAAGCTTGCGTGTACAAACGTAATTTTACATCACCCGAATTTTTTTTAAGCTTCATGTCAAATTAAAAAGTATACTTGGAGTGTAAATTTTTCAAATTTTTAATTTGTTTTGACTGGTGATATCTCGAAAATGATAAAATGTTTTTTTGAAATAATCATATTTTTTATAACCTAAATTTAACTCAAAAGATAAGGTTTTAAGTTCAATTGCACTAGTTATACGAACACTTAAAAATATCATTTCAAGGCTTCGTATGCGGTAGTAATAAACTGTCATACACCGGTCAATCAAGCTTTACTTATCATACCTGCGCGTATAACCTTCCTTTTTATAAGATAATATTTTTTAAAAATACCATATTTATGCATTAATTACGTGAAATAATAACTTTCAGATATTCTTTCAGGGTTCCCATTCACAGGCTTTAATTTTTAGGTTTTGGAACAATCGTCAAAATCATTTAAGCATACCAAGTAACGTGGTTATTAGTACTGTATCTTCGTATATAATATATTTCTAATGATAATTGTTTTTTTTGGCTCAGATGTCGAGAGATTTGCAATTAGATCCGCATACAGGCAGGTGAATTCCAAACTAGTGTAATTAGTCTTATATTTATTTTAGTCAAGCAGAAAACATTGAAATACGATAATTACGAAAAGCATTCGGGATTACTCGTCAATTTAATTATTCTTGCAAATTGATCTTTCTTTATAAAATTTTATTTGTTATTTATTTTTTTATATTTTATAAGTAGCATGGAGTATCTTTATTTGAAAATGTAGTTGTTTTAATTATAAAGAGTGGTAGTGATTTTATAACACGAAATAAAATAATAAAATGCTGATAACATGGGAGTGTTGCAATCACGAAAGTAAGGCTTTTGATAATTAAGCTATGCATTTTAAGCTGCTTAATATTATTTCAGAATAAAGTATATGCTCAAATTATATATTCTTAAAAAACAAAGCATTTAAACGTGTTTTTACTATTGGAAATAGATTTTTGTTTATTTTGAAAATTCTTATAGTTTATTCTAGTCACCTTGTGAAGAAACGTTAAATCGAATTCGACGTCGCTATCTACCTGTAAATTTATGTAATAATTATTTATCAACGATCTGCCGAACTTGTACGCATTTAACTACTAATCCTCACAAGTTGTTTCGTGCGTAACTTGGTAACTCGTTAGCTGTTAATATATAACTTTAGTTTACAGTTAAATCGCGATCTAAAGTTTGTCTGAATTTCTACATAAATTGCCCAAAATACTAACATATTTTCTAAGTAAAACTCCACATAAGAAAATAATACTTTTTCACCTGGTGAAATAAAAATAAACATAGATTTTGTTAAAGTTATAAAACACACAATTAAATATCGCATTTACGAAAATTAAATTTAGTGCGTAGTTTAAACATTTTTTTTATTTGAGTGTACTAATTTCATTTTATTAGCAATTCGGCTGACTGTACAATCCAAAATGGCCACCGGACGAATCGGCCTGCAAAGGCTCGGCTCAGACAATCAGCCATTATGACCCTTGCGCACCGGGCGGTAAGGTCGAGAATCGCGTCTTCCTCTTTTGTATCAAAACAAATCGCCACCATCAATGATTTTTACGATTATTATGGAAATAATTAAAATTCTCCGTGTTTTATATTACGGTTATTAAAAATACATTTCCACTAATGTCCCTCTCTCCCCCCCCCCCCTCTTCACGAAAAAAAGTATTACAAACTTATAATTTTAATAAATGTATAATATTAAAGACACTACAAACATGAACAACCAGATGGCTATGAGGTTACGAAATTTAATTTTTGACATTTTTAAATCTACTACAATTTTAAAGTTATTTCCTATAAATGGTATTAAATTATAAATAAAGATAGTTTTGTGTTTCTAAATATGTAAGTTTTTCTGCTTAAATATTCTTAAAGCCATTATCGACGGTAATTTCATCGCAAACAAGCGATTATCTGATAAAATATCAACATAGACTATATTGGATAAATTGATGTTTTCCGTGTATTTATAATGATACAAAAATTATGTTACTTACGTAACTTATTATTCTTTCTGTAAAAAATAATATAAAAGCAGCATGTATACTGGAAATATGTCTAATATTTTTAAGGTTATTGTTAAGGCATTCAAATTAATACACAAAAATACTGTTAACTCCTTTTTTTTAAATAAATAGATAACTTCCCTTTTATGTTGCTTGTAATATCATTTTTTATAATAAATATTACCAAACCAATTCCTGAAAATTCTCTAGATCATCATATCATTTAATTTTAACAAAAACGGTTTTTGAGACTGAGAGATCTTCGCCCAGTAGAAGCATTATCAAACAAATTTATACTTAGTCGATGTGTGTGACTTGCTTATAATAATAAAAATAAAATTTACAACATACAAATCGAAATCAAACTGTGCACCGTTTTAACAATAAAAAGTAATTACTATCCATAAAACCATGTGAAAATGTTAGAACCATGCAACAGACATTAAATGTACACAAATCAGACGACTGGAAAGTGCTCTTACTTTTCAGTGGGAAATTGTTAAGAACATTTATTTTATATTTTTTTATTTATTCATTTTTCATGCTTTGACAACTCAAAGATCATGTGGAGTATTTAAGTACATTGCTCTAGTTTTTTTTCTTCTTCAAGTGCCTCTGCTCAGAGGACGTTAGTGACCATCTCTTTGAACATATCTCTATTGCTAGTTATGTTTCTGTAAATCCTCCAATAAAATAACTCTAGCTAACTTTTCTTTTTATAACTAATCTTTTAATTTCACCCATAGAAGTGGTTTGAACTCCACCAGCCTCATGAAAATTGTTTAGAAAATGATTCTCGTCATTTCACGTATAAATCCATTAACTGAATATTGTAAGAAATAATAAAAAAAAACTATAGAACATGCAACCTTTTACGGGCCATTTGGAGGTACTCTTCTCGGCAATTTGCAATTGTAAAATGCGATCGAAGCTCACCAACAATGGACTTTCTCTGTCGGTTACGCAAGTTTATTTATTCCCATTGTTTCAGGAGGCTCGCGTATATTCAATATGTAATAACTACAGACAGACGAACACACAATGCCCGCCAGCTCGCAGTTCTATTGAGTTATTCTATTGCCGAATAATGACACGAATCAATACTCGAGTATTGTTTTGTCCCATTGAGAAATAACGGTTATATTGTGTGAGATACTTTTATTGTTGCAATATTCATAGATGACTAAGTTAACGGCGAAATTTGAACGGGTTAAATGTGAAGTTTTCCACACTGACAACAGTGAGAGAAAAACAGCTATTTGATATTTCTTCTTCTTCTGATGTTTCCACGTAAACTTTCTTCTTCCAATGACTTTTTTTTCTCTCAATTTATCCTTGGACAATCAGCTGGAGGATGCTTAATTTATTGTTACGAAAAATGTAGCTGAAATAGGAGATCTTCCACTTCTTTGCTAACGTCAAGAGTTCTCTTTCTTTGCGCATTCTGGTATCTAAAGGATTCTCCTATGCAGCCACATTTCTGCCGCCTCAATTCTTCGCATAATAGCTGTCTTGGGTGTCCTAGCTTCGAATCTATAAAGGATAACTGAAACGACATAACATTTAGTTAATCTCCAGCGAGATTTCAGGGTTATATCTCTTGAGTATAATTTGATATTACGCATACAATAAACATGTTTTTCATTGTAAAATAAACCTTACTCACTATAATACCTTTTAATTTAACATTTTTTTGAGTAAAATACTTGAGTGATTTTCTACATGTTCGTTTTTATTTGTGACCGGTTTCGCCAACCTTTCACGTTGGCATTATCAAACAGAGTTTCTCTGTATACTCTCTCCCTCCAACAAAATCCTATTCCTAAAAGTAATGATCCGTCCCATCCTTACCTACGCCTGCCTCATCTGGGGTTACATCGCACCTGAGAGGCTTAAACCCCTTCAAGTCATCCAGAACAAAGTCCTCCGATGGGCACTGAACGCCCCGTGGTTCGTCCAAAATGCCCAACTCCACAGGGATACAAACACCAAGACGATCCACGAGGTAATCACCGACCTCGCCCACTCCTTCCAAATATCAACATCCCTTGTCCCAAACCCTTCGATTAGCCACCTTCTAGAATACAATCTGGAAGATTGCCTCTACCAAAAAAGGCCAAAAGCAATCCCCCCACCTCCCCCACCCCCTCTCCTCCCCGTAATCCAGCCGCCCACAACCACCCACCCCAACACATGACCCCATGGTGACACATGCCACCAAGCCAGATTGAAGGCGTTGAAGAAAAACTACATTTTTTCCTGTCCCGCCACAAAAACAAAAAGAAAAAGAACCAAGTACTCTCTGTCAAAAAGATTGAATTTTTTAATTTATCAGTAAGGTGTTATAAATACAAGCTGGTTGTTTCTAGATTAGCTGAGTTTGGACGTCTGTGAGGTTTCAACAGGCAAAGACGTTTATCCAGCCTCAGATCGAGAGCGGTCGACGTTGATAATTGAAACTGCGGCTGCTCGACCGGCTTCGTTTGACAGCGGCGTAAAAAATATTCTAATTTTTTTACTGTTAACAACCGCGCATAAACCCGCCATTATCGGCTTCTCCGGAGCGCTCTAATCTTCATGTTCTCCTCCCGAGATCTGCGTTATTATATGACCGAACGTAAACACGGGGGGTTTTTGTTCTTGTTTCGGATCACGAGGCCGCCGCTGCAGCTTGAATGAACGTCGGGGGCAAATTACTATCGATTATCGGCAGCTCGCGTGAGCAAACCTGTCCCGAGACACCTCCCCGTACGATCTGCTGGCCTGGAGAATTATATTAAAATATGCAATAATTTCTGCCTCAATAATACAAGAGTAAAGTATAAGTATTTATTTTTTCGTGTTATCGTGCTCTCCTAGTCTTGTGAGCAGAGATAATGCTGACCACACTTACAAATACTTGCAATAACTGAAGAGTGCTCTTATGAATTTAATAATACAATTTTTTATTACTTAAACGTATTTAATATATCTACTGTTAGAAATTAGTACATTTTTATTATTTCATAAGCCGAAGTCGCTAATTGCGTTTATATATTGATACCAAAGTGTACGTTGGTATAGTTTCAAGGTGTGCCCAGTGATATCTTAGACTATTCTATAAGAAGGTATAGAGGTTTACTTAGGGTAGTTTTGTGGTGGTTTCTGCTGGGGAAAGTTAGCCAAAGGGGTATATAAAGACTTTTACATATATATAATGAAGGTTGATTGATGGATTTCTTACCTTCGTAGGGGTGTGTCTGGGAGTGGATTGATTAAATTACTGCGGTGATTTGATTAACGTGCATGATACAAGACTTCCGGTCGTGTGTAGAGAGTTAACAACATTTTTTTTGTATTTTAGATAATTTAAAAATTAAAAGACTTGAACAACACGAAAACAATAAATCAATAAGATTAGAATGCATTCAAAGGCTAAATGATATCAGAATGAATTATTAATCATTAGGTGTTCATACCTGGGTTATGAACATAAGAGTCAATTGTGCATCGGTCATGAAAAATGACACTAGTTCCATGGTGTTTTATCGTCAGAACTTCTCAGAGTCACTCGGGAGAGCTCGGAGAGCCCTAGAATCGAGAATCATTATTCCTTAAGTGGCCCGTGTACATCAGAGCTTGCAGTATTATTTATAAGTGTAGACTACACGGAGGAGACGTGTCCATCGCCATCGTGCCGCCGGCCGCGCATACAAAGCGGCACGCACTTGGAATTTTACAATAGGCTCTATGAATTAGCCGCGCGTCATTCATACAAATAATGTTGCCAAGTACAGAGAGAAACGCGTCTTCCCTTACGCGGACTTGCCATGCTACTCGACGTCTTTTGAATCCCCCGCCCGGCGCTTTTTCCCCGTTTTATGAATAAAACAATTCTCAAAACCACTCCAGACAAACATAAACAACAGTGACACACTGATTTGATTTGTAGTACAATTTCTGTAACAATTGGACCTACCTAGCTTTATATTTAGCACCACAGTTGTAATATTTAATAAATATGGACATTTGTATGGAAAACCATTGAACAGAAATAAAAAAGCGAGAACACCCCTGTTTCTATTTGTGTGGGGAGAGGGGGTTGTATATTTGTAGGGTTCTACGCCGATTGCGTAGCCTGCAAATAAAAAATCCGTAAGCCACCCGATTCAGTATCTCCCGGGGGTGTTCACCCTGCCCCGCGGGGGTGGAACCCGATGTGGGGGTGGAACCCGATGCGGGGCTGATAGTGCGTCGCCTGGCGACCCTGCTCACAACAGCACGCGGCCGCGAGGGCAAGCTCCAAGCCAGGGGTCCCCAACCTTCTTGCACCCTAGAGCACATTTTATAATGCCGATCGAGCGGCGGGCACCATTTATTTTTTCAAAAGCAATGATATTTTGAAAATATTATATTGAAAGAATTATTATTTTGAATATTATAACGCTATAATTTATTTCGCTTATATTTCTCTGTTTAATTACTAAATATTATTTTTTTCATAACATTTTGTAGTAAACTTAAATTTTTTATCGTGGTCGCACAGCGGCGGGCACACCTAAAACGGTCGGCGGGCGCCATGGTGCCCGCGGGCATAGGGTTGGGGACCCCTGCCCTAAGCTCTTTTTTTCGTTTATGACTATTCAACGCGTTGACCATAGGACTGAGTACGTATATGAGAAATGTGACTTTAATTTTTTAACCAACGCGATGACCGTAGAGTTGAGAATATATATGAGAAATGTGCCTGCTATTTTTATGGCTATTCAACCAGATAGCCATAGAAATGAGTATGTTTGAGAAATGTGCTTGACATTTTTGAAGCTATTCAACGCGGTGACCGTACACGAATATATTGAGTAAATGTTTATTTTCTATCGATTATAGCTAATCATTGCGATAACCATAGAGTTGCGTTTTAACAATAAATGTGCCTTGTGATTTCATGGCTATTCAACGCGATAACCATTGAATTTAGTACATTTGAAAAATATGCATTTCATTATTTGTGACTATTCATCACGAAGACAATAGAGTTAAGTATATATGAGAAATATGCCTATAATTTTTTGACTATTCAACGCAATCACCATAGCGTTGAGTATAAAAGACATGCTTTTTTTGACTATGGCTTTTTGAAGCAATAATTATAGAGTTAAGTAAATTAGAATTATGCCTTTAGTGTGAAACGTATATGAAGTGATTATATTTGTAGATATATCAAGTTGTATCAGGTAAGCGCTAAGAAACCTTGTATATGTTAATAAAGATATTTGTTGAAGTGAAATAAGTTTTATAATTTAAAATATATAATCAAAGATAAATATTACCATGTTGGTACTTAATATTCAAGCCACTAGTTAATCTTGTATTTTACTTGTAATCATTCATATTTACAAAAAAATTATTAAATATATATATAAATATTCGATTGAATGTGCCCTGCCTTGACCGCGGCCGCGTTTACATTCCGAATCGGCCCAAGATTATTAATCTGGTGTTAAATATGAAAATCAAGATTGTTATCGGGCAATAAGTTTTGGTAATGGCCGCCTCCCGTACATGGCGACCGCTTGTTTGTTCAAAGCTACACAACATTACGGCCGCTGTTGATTTAGCTATCCTTTAAATATACATTAAGGAGTTGAATAAAATTGTGTTTCCGAGGCCCGCTAATGGGGCGCCGAATAAAAAGACGCCGGGGGTTTTTTGTTTGGTTGGAAATGAAAGGGAATTGATTTTCAATTCCTTCTACAGTATCAAAAATTTATGTCTGGAATAACAGTGTTTATCTTTTTACTAAAACTTATTGGGCAAAATAATACAAATTTAGTTAAAAAAAAACTGCCTTGCCATTTACTAAAATCATCCTATTATTTTTGGAGTGTTTTTTTATGCTTAAGTAAATAAACCAATAAAGGACTTTATTGGCTAGTTACGATTTAGTTGTCAGTTATGTCGCAGTGTGTGTGGAGAGCTTTATTGGAAAATTGTTATATTATATCTGATAGTATGCTCATAAAAGTGACTGTATTCATGCTCACAAAAAATACCCTCACTGCATGCTACAAAGGTGTTGAAAAGGTGGTTTTGGAGTGCGTGGAATTCGGAGACAGACTGAAGGAAGTCTCGCGCGCCGAGGGTCATCGAGCCCAGTTTTTATGAATATGCTGTTAGCTGGAAGTCAATATGGCTTCTTGAATTTAGAATCAGCTGCCAGGAGCCGATACGGGGAAAAAATGATGCCGTGAATCTCTAATGAGACACTGTTAGAAATAAGCTTCGTCTGTACGACCAGGGCTTGCAAACCCACGACACTCGAACCATTTATCTAGTCACATATCAACTATTTTTATATAAAATTTTAAAAGTATAATTTTTAATAAAAACTCTCAATTCTTATTAACTGAAACAGCAAGAGCTCATTTACACTTTATAAAGAATTGTCTTACTCGTATTTACTAGTAGTTTATTTAGAGCAAAACTTAGAGAAACCGTAATATTATTAATCTAGAATATTGTTAAAAAATTGATTTTACATCGATAGAAAAAATAAATTAAGATTGATGACAAAGAAAACAAAAATTTATTTTTAATCCAAACGTTGAAAAGCCAAAAAAAGTTATTTTTACCACTAAACTATAATACAGTTTTTATTTGTACGGAAAAAAAGGTTTGACAATGTGAACAAATATGTAGCTTGGAAGGTTACTTTTTCTTACAATCAATGGCATCTAGTTCAAATCCCCAGAGTGTAATGTAATTAAATCGTTTTTCAGCCTTAGCAACTTTTATTTCTGAGAATCACGCAGTGATGAAAACCCTCAATAATATCGTATTTTTAATATTATTTCTTATACCAAAACGCTAAGTCAAGTGCATTTGCGCTGCAAAATTAGTTCAATAATTTTTGTGTCCACAAAAATATTTATATATATATATACATATATATATATATATATATATATATATATATATATATATATATATATATATATATTATAATATATTGATTCATTATGGAAATATTTGCATCCATTCTTTTATTTAATGTGAAAAATTTATTTCCAACTCAGGAGTTACTTAATTTGAAGGAAAAAGTATAATTTATGAAAAAAAATTATGTCGGAGAGAAATTAATATACATTCATGCATAAATAAAAAAAGTACTAAACTGTTCACAAAAAGTAGCTTTTAATTGGAATTTCATGTTATTTTTACATATATTTTTATATGTTTTGTAATAATTTTAAATTTTTGCAAATACGAGTAATTAAGTATGAAGCTATAAAACATGATACGTAATATATAGAAACGCTATAAATTTTTGAATTAATGTATTATTAATCAAATCAGTGGTTTTTGGTATTACTTAACATGATATTTCAATAAATAATTTATTAGTATGGTTTTATAGTTATTACTATAAAACCATGCCATGCAATGCAAAACAATGCTTTTATTTTAAATTTTATAAAATAATTGGTAAATTCATTACAATGTTAGTTATTTTTAAATCATCAGTGTTTCCTTTAAAGTAATTGCAAATATTTTAATTTTTTCATGTAAAATATTTATCGTCTAAATTGTCTAGATCCAGGAACTAACAACTAATAAATCTTCAAACTTGTAATTGTCATTTAATTTCTAAAAAAATATCAAATAAAATATTTGTTAATTCTAACTGTTTAATTCAAAAATGATAATTAAGATTTCATTTCATGGATGTATACAAATTGTTGCAATCATATTTGAAATACAAGCTAAAATATATAAATATGTACTCAAAATATCTCTTAAATTGTATAATTTGTGCCAATTGTATAACTTGATAGCCATTATTAAGAAAAACTAGAATATAAAACTCTATAACATAATAAAATGAAAATGTTAAATATTTTTAATTATATTTTAATCTAAGTATCATTTAATGATGTTACAATCTACTGATTATTTTCTTATAACACAAATTCCACAATAAATAAATCAAGGGTATGAAGACATTTTTTTATTAAAATAACCATGGTGTTTGTATTGCTGGTATATACAATGACTTCATAATACTCAGAACATATATATCATTTTATTGGTCATATCTAGATTTAATAAATGGGATATTTTTTCTATATTTTATAATCTTTGACTTTCACTTTTGACTTGCATATTTTTCAACTCGATCGATAAACATCGGTTAATCGACACCTTTGTTTTTTGTTGTAGTTTTTGCGGCCTGAGCACGCCCATGTTGGATTCCGTTAGGATATGGCACAGTAAAAATAGACGAAAGAGAAGTGCGGCGTGGAAGGCACGAATTATTTCAATATGTTTTGATAGATTTACGGACGGCGTGGGTAGATGTTTTAATTGCCCGTTTTTGAATCACCCAGGATTTTAGTTTTCATGTGAAAAAATTTAGAAAAAATGAGAAAAAAAAAAGTTCTAATCATTTAAAAAATACACCTAATTTTTTAAATTATTTTTATTGTTTATTAAGTCAAAGTGTGCTCTCATTAAATACGTATTAATTCTAGGACAGTAAGTCGTACGAGTGCCGACTCCCGTTAAAGGCTAAAAATGTTCTCCTAAAGATGACCCAAAATATCAAAACCAAAGCCACTTCTGACTATCCAACATTTGATAATACATTTTTTACTAAATTGCATTTCTGTGTTAACCTAAACCTTAAGTCTTAAGTATAAATTATTTACTTGTATACTATATAGGTAAATCAATGCAATGACTATTTAAATTATTTTTTTTAATTTAGGGCACTTTTATTCTGTAATATATCATTATGAACTAAGGAGTTCTTACTATCCTTAATGTAAAAAAAATGGTATTATGAACTTTTTAATTTTTAGTACGTCAGAAGCTTAACATCTTATATGATTAAATAAGCCATGAAATATGTTTTTGTTGCTATCTATTTTATATTATGATTACATGAAATATTCACCAGTAGGTTATCTCTGGCACTTGCAACTCTATTGGTATCCGTCTGAACCGTGTTTTTTATTAGGTGGAATACGATATAGCTATTCTAGCAATTTCTGGTATTAAAATGCACGAGACATAGTGAAAAGGAGACTCTGCGAAACGCTATTCCAATCGATACTGATCGAGTACGATGCATGTTGATGTCAATAAGGTGTGAATAGATCACCTTATAATCAATTTTAAGCAAAGATTATAACAAGCTGACAGATATATTTCTAGATAGATATAATAGGCTGAAAGATAAATTTCTCGCCTGCCCCAGCATTCAAATCTTTCCTGTATGGACCGCTTTTCGAACAGCATCTTTTCGCAAGTTTTTACAGCGTTGTTTGCGTAATATCCTTATACCTGGCCTGTATTGGAATCGGTTGAATTAAAAATATAAATTGCACTGTGTTTCGTAAATACGTTGACAGCATGTATCTTTAAGAGACGGTGCTGATATAGCAGCATCCGGTAATTAGAGAACAGTATTTTATTACATAATGACAAAACCTGACGTAGAAAACGTAGACTTGTCTGCATATATCGCTTATGATAAAATAAATACTGCCTGTCTTGTTTCTTTAGCCACTGCTGTCTTCTTAGACTTGCTTTTTTCACACGTCACTTTGGCAATTATTGTTTTTTATCCGTATAATTTATGAATAAGTCTATATATAATTTCCATATATGTCATAAAAAAAATTAAATTAATCTGAAATTATAAGTCATTTTGGTTAAGCACGATTTTCACAAATTATTACTTCCTTAAGTGTTATAAAAAATAATTGAATTACAATAAACAAAAAACATTTTAAGATACAATTATATTTCATAAAAAACATAGTTTTTTCGGAGTTCGATGGTTAGTTATATTTTCACATGATATCTGTTGACTTGCTGCTTCTTCTTGGTGATGATGATGATGGAAGCTTTAAACTGAGGCATCAGGAAATTCACGGGCATGTTAAACTCCTGTGAATTCTCCCAGTGCCAAGGTTTACAACTCCCTTTTCCTCTTTTTTCTTATTCTTCTTTTTCTTCACTATCCTTGTAACGATTTGGGTCCTATAAAATCCACACATTATACTAATGTCATCAATATCACTTGCTTGTTTTATAAGCAGATTTAAATATTATTTAACAACAATCCTTTATACTTGATAGCTAATTATTTTGTAAGACAGTAAAAATAAAATAAGTGTTTTTAAATATTAAAAATACGCGTTGAATGTAATTTAAAAATACTATATTTTAAGTATCTTTTATGAAACTTTCTAATTCAAAAATATATTTTAATTATTTGCTTAAATACTTAAGTATCAATTCACATTATTCATTTGATATTATTTTTTTAATTATAAACCAAGTATTGTAATTAAAAAAACATTGTATAATTGACACGTTTAATTTTTAAATGATTATTTGCCAAATATATTTAAAACTAAAAAAAAGTAGAATAGTTGGAATTGCCATTAGAAAAGTGAGTAACAATATATCTTTAAAACATACCTAAACAATATACAATATTTTTGATAAGTATAGTATCTTGTTTCTTTTAAATTGCATAATCTGCAATAAATAGCCATAAAAGCGTACAAAGTTTAAGATGAAATACTGCCTTAAATACACAAAACTCAATTTATTATCCGAACATTTGAGTTTGTACTTATGTAGGTTGAAACAATTTACACATTTCTACTTTCTATTTCTATCGGCCTTCTTCCATCACCTCAGCGCGATTTTATATTTATAATCGCATCGTGACGTGTAATTATCGATGTAAAAACAACGTGAAATAATTACACATTTACAAGTGTTTTATATTGCAGTAATTGTCATGTCTCCGACAGCACCTCCATGCAAAACTGGTTTTTTCGCTGTATGAAATACCGACACTAAAGCCACTACGTTTTTTTACGGCGATATTCAACGAATACCGTTCCACATTACAATATCCAATGTTCATATATAAACCTAAACGAGCTTAAAAAAACTCACACACACACAAGGATATATATATATATATATATATATATATCTTAATATATATATATTTCGATTTTAGTACATTGCACATTTAGTAGACACGAGCAAGGTTATGTAAGAATGTAGCACCTATTGATATTTTTGATAATTTTGCTCTAAATTAACATTGGTCTATAAAACGTTGAAACTTATGCTAATCAATGAATATTTATTATTTCATTTTTTTTAACATATCTGAAATTTGTCAATTAAGTGATATTTACTTTTGATATGTTTAAAGTTGCACAGAGTTTTTATTGTTGCCTGTCTTGGGAAATGGCTCTATGTGTGGCGGTAGTATATTTTATTTTAAAATAAATATTTCATATAAATATATATACTTTAAAAACCTTCAAGAATAGTAATATTTACAAAAGCAACAACATTTTTTAAATAAAACGCACAACATCAAGTTTGAAAGCATATCATATGATTAGGAAATCTTATTTTACCAATAAGATTCGATTACTTTAAATCTTATAATCTACATAAATGCCTGAGCTTTCAAATACTCTATAAATTAAACAATCTTATTACAAAATCTTAAGTAGAGACAACCAACCTCAACTGACATTTTCAATAGGCTTGATGCATTTGCAATGAATCACAAATATCTAATGCTTGTTAAATTTGCTTTAATTGGCGATTAAGAGTGTTTAACGATCGCAAAATGTAAGCGTTAAATATTGAATCCAGCCGTTCTGGGCTTATGTAAGATATTAGCTCAGGTGAACTGTTGAAATGCAGCTTAGCCCGTACAAATTACTGACAGGTAGGCGCATTCGGTATTGTAATTATAACACCAGGTGATATTAAACAAATTTATAGTTATTAAACAGGTGCAGTGTTGGTGTTAACATTTCAAATATATTTAATATACTCTAATATATAGTAAATAATTAATCTCAACTGTTGGGTATTTGGTAGTTTTTTTGTTTCTCAATTTAAGCAAAGTTGTTTAAGTTTGAAAATTTAATGACAATCTTACCAGTTTATTTTTTTATCTCTATTTAAGAAAAACCGTTTAAGTTCAGAAAACTTGAGAAAGAAATTTAACCGCACTGCCCTGTGAAAGGCCGCAAGTGAGAATATATTGTAGACATCTTCGGTTTTTTGTAAAGTATGCTTCAAAAAAGATTATTTTTCGTTAAAATTAATAGTAAATAAATTAAATTTAACAGGAGTTGATTCACGTGGATCGAAATCCATATCTCATAGTCGAGATCAGCCGGTACAACCTGTGAAGCAGGCGTTTGTTATATACATAAAAAGCGCATTTTAAAGTTTGCATCAAACTATAAAGTTATGAAATATATATTTTAAAAATTAAGGTACTGGTGAACGGTACATAAACTTCTTTGTGGACACAGAATAAACATATCACGAAAAAAACTATGTAAATACTCGGTCGTAGGCCCTGAGTGCGTACATTGAATTTAAAGTAAATATTGGTTGTAGTGAATATACCGGTAGCCCAGTGGAGATCTCCATATATCGCTGTTGACTTAAAAAATCAAAGAAAAATAAATCCAAGTAGTTACCAAGAAGTGGTTCTTTGAATATCGTGCAGGAGTGCAGGGCCTTACCTGTAACAAAGGTTAATTCATGAATTAGTTAAAAACAACATGAGTTATGTAATAAATATGAAGCATAATGAAATATTAATATTAATCGAGACTAATTTAGAAATAACTTACATGCAAGTCTTGCAATGATTTAATAAAAATAAATCAAATAAATACATATATCAAAATATTAATATGTTTATTTTTAAAGTAATTATTTAGATTATAAAAGAATGACATAAAAAAACAATGAATATATATATATATACTTTAAAAATATATTTTGTTATGTTTTTTTACTTAAAATCCTCGAAATGGTGTTTATCACAATTACAACTTTTTTCTACTTAGTTATGCATTATTTACGATTATTATTGAATTTTTTTTGCATCTATAACATACAAAGAAACGTTTTTTCACGCTGTATTATTAAATTGATGAAGTTGCTAACAAAACACACTTATTAAAATGAAAATTAAGCATTTGCGTTTCAAATGTGATGATTCACCTCTTATATAAAACAGCTCTCGCATAAATACCTTTGAAATATTTTTTCATCTACTATAATTTATAAAACCAAGGATTTATCTAAGATATTAAATAAACACGGCATATATTTAAGTCTCATTTGGCCAAAGATTGATTAAATTTTCGTATATCACTGTCGCTAGAGGCGCATTCGTAAAATATTATTTTAAATAAACAATAACGAAAACACATTAATTTATTCTTAAAAAAATTCTGCTCACTGTACAATTATAAATTTGATTTTTTGGGTTATTATATTTATAACTAATAAAATATAATTTACATTATGACGGATTAATTTCTATGGTACAAGATCGTATGAAAGAAAAATCACTTGTGACTAATTTAAAATGATAATAAAAATGTTTGAAACAGTATATGATATGTTTTTTTTAAGTAATACTTAATCATATTTTAATTTAAGGTTTTATAATCAAACCCGGATAAGAATTCTGCTAGTGTTTATTTAATAAAGACTATTTTATATTTCAACAATCTAATTTTTAATACAAATGATAAGTTAATATTTCTTTGGACGATGAAAGTATGTTTTCTTGCGTACAACTTAAATCAAAAACATTATTTTTTTAAATTTGCATTGCTTAGGATGAGCTTGACCCGTTGGGTCGACTAGCTTATAAATCTATATTTAATACTTTTTTAATTAAAAAAAAATCAACAAACATGAGTAAAAAGCTTTATTTTTACTAATATATTTTATATATTGTCATAGCTTTAAATTACTGTGAACACATTTAACTTATATAAAACATGAACAGTAAAATTCACACTTTATAGTCGAATAAAAATGTTATTAATTTAAAACTATTGTGTTTATCGTTGGATTTGTATTAGTTTTAAATACCTTGGGTTTATTTAAAAACAATTATTTTCAAATAAATTATAAAATTTGTACAAAAAAAATATCACAATTCTATGAAAGACAATGAAAGCAATAGATACATTAAATTTTTTTTGCAAAATATAGAAATAAAAAGTATCACCGTGTGATGACACCATGAGTTTCGAAACACCGCGTATTAAGATGCGACGCATAATAAACGATAATGCATGTCTGACGATTCATTATGAAGCGTGGCCTTAGCTTTCCACCATTCAGGGGACTTAAAAAAATAATTAACTTTCAGAGACGCGCTATTTGCATAGCATTGCCATAAACCACCCAGTCCTCCCACAGAGCCTTCCATCACACCTGTCCGTGGAACACCTTCCCGGGAGTAGTGATGAGCACCTGAAGCTGCTACATTTGTTCCAGCTTAATGTGTGAAAAAACTAGTTATTTGCGGCTAGACTTTGTCAAAATAGCAGCTAGATTTGATTGCTATTAAAAGCAGTTGTATTTCCAAATCTTCGCGATATCTTGTTTGGAAAACGAATTCTAACTTATTTGATTGATTTTTTTGGAATAATTATTTTTAGAGTGCGCCTTTTTGTAAATATAAATGAATCCAATCTCAGAGACAACGAGAACTCTTTTGCTCTACAGTAGATTTGACATAACCGTTTTTGGGATTTTGTTCTTATTCTGTTAAATAAAATTAGGTTTTTTCTTTATGAGGAAAAAGTAGCTTCGACTCATTGCCACGAATGTAACAGCTTTATACTGCTTCAGCTAATTTGGCCCAGCTCTTCACAGGTGAGCGGTCGTGACTGGGATGCGAACCGAATGACGTTATCTGACAGCTAGACAAAGAAAATACTCGTACAGGTGTTTGCAAGACTTACAACGCTGTAAATTTCGATTTACGCCAATTTTTTTCAAGTTTTTTTTCGACGTGGAGGCGAGCATTAACACACCTATACAAATCTATTCAAAACTCAAATGCTTTCAAAGTGCTTTTTTATACAAAACAAACATTATTTTGCTTGCACACAGTGTTCTATACAAATTGCAAACATTAACAATTTAATAGCAACGACACCTTCACGTTTTTTTTAAAAACACTCAGCGTATTTATATTATATTTCAATAATTCAAACAAAAACTAGACCGGTTTTATCACAAAAGTGATTAAAACATCATTCGATTGTTTCCAAAAAATAACAGAAAATAAAACTTCATCATACTTCTTTCGTAAGTCTTACATCCTTGATGATATTACAATTTCAAAAATATTATAATACACTGCTTTTTATATTTGTTTCCAGTGATAATAAATTTTATATAAGGAATCTGATCTATTAAATAATACATTTTTTCGTTATTAGTTACTGTCAGTTGGCGGTGTGATCAAAAGAAACTTGAAATTGTGTTATAAGTCAGCTAGGTATTAATTGCTTCTACCGGCTGCACGCCACTGGTAAACTCAGGCTTCAGGTGGTCTTGTTGCAGTACAAACTGCAGTGCCGGGGGGCGTCTTTGTGTAGAGTCAAGGTGCATGCATTTATTATAATGTTGCATGGATGGTTCACAGTAAAAATTGCAATTCTGCATAGGCCGCATCCACTTGTGGTTAACGGTGGTTCTAGATTGGAATTTTTGTATGCCTTGTAGGATCTAGGTAGTCTCTCATTATTATACTGTTAGAAACCACCACTGTGTTGTTCAAACCTCACCATTATGCATTAACAATAATAGAGAATCAGTTTTCCCTAACCTAACCTGCATGATTCAATCTTGTTAACCAGAATGGAAAGCCTCATAGTGCAAAGGCCAGCATGTTTACTTTCTGTACACAGTGTCAAAAGATCTATTATGAATAGAGTAATAAGATTTCATATGTAAATATTTTTTAGAATCCGGGTCCTAGCTAATCAGAATAAAAAGCCTTGCTGAACACAAAGTAACAAGATCGATGAAAAAAAAAAGCAATAAGTTTTTTTTAAGTCGATATTTTTTGGACAATGGCACTGCGTAGAAAGGATAAGTGAGAGTCAGTTTCTTTTAATCCACCGCATTTTTAAATAACACATATTGGCAAGGATATTTCGCCTCTCAAGGCCTCTTTAAGATGTTTTTCATAAATAAAATAAATAATGCAAAAATATTGCCATATACTTTGTTTTTTTTTTGTTATTTTGCGAAATGCCTCCTGTCAAGAGCATTGAGTATATTTGCAAATGAATGGAGCAATCCGAAGACGCGTATTTTATGCATTTTTAGATTTATCATTACTGGGCTTATTTATCTGTCATCTCGGTGGAATTGCGGTAAATAGATTATTGTTACAAGTGCGACCGGTTTCGTTGGCCGGAGGCTTTGAAGTTGTAAAAAAAAATACTTGCACTGATCACGGCTCTCGATACGAGGGACAGCTTTATGCACTGTTACAAAACAGGTGTAGCCAAACGTATCAAAAATATACTTATAATTCTTTGTAAGCGTTTGTAATAAAATTAATTTTTAATCATGTTACCACTGTAAAGTATAACAACAAAAAACTTGCGGTGTTGATCAATAAAGTCAGGATATAATAATATACTTTTTTTTCGATACCAGAAGTATATTTACTTGTCAAATATTTATTAAGTACGAGACCTGATGTGTTTATTGTCTCACCTTGACAACAAGATCATTTTTAATAAATTGTTTATTTAAAATTGATCCTGATTTTTTAATGTATTTACTATAGAATATTAATAATAACTAATAAAACTATAGAGTGCCTAGTAATATTATGGTTTTGATATATTTAAATATAAGAAATATTTATCATCACATAACTACATAGGTCTCAACATCATTGAATGCAATTTGTATCAGTATTTTTATTTAAGTTTTACAGTCAAATATATCTATGTAATAACTAGTGACTTCGTAAAATTAAATAAATAAGATTAATTTTTTTAAGTACATATCCAACTTTTTTTATAAAATTTCGAATATCCGTTTAAGTAAAATTGTGAATTCAATTTGATATATAAAATACCACTGGAATACTTAATCATTATAATATGTAAGAAAAAATAACTCAGTATTATTACGGAATTATCGGTATTAAAAGTAATTCAAATAAAATATTAAGAATAACCAAATTGTATTGTGTATGAAGGTTTCGTATCGTGTTTATTAATTTTTGGTTTTTAAAACAAGGTTTTGAAAAAACCATGATCATTAATTTAGTGTTAAGCAATTAACATGTAAAAATATAAATGGAGATTTCAATTATTTTTTTAGAGATTTTACTTAAAGTTTTAAAATGAAATCAAGTCGTTTTATTATATAAAAAAAACCAAGCACTTGATTTTATTATTTTTTATTTTAAAAAATTAATAGTAAATAAAATCATTTTTGAGTAATTTTTTCCCAATTCTATTTATGAGTAATAGAAAATTACACAAATCTGTAGCATTTTACATTTATTTTAAAGTTTTAATACTCTTTTTTTGGAACTGCAAATTCAACTTAGCATAAATGCTAAGTTATGAATAGCGAGTGTTCCAGTTTAAAATACTCATTGTTTTTAATGCAAATTATCCATATCTTTGATTTGCAATCGAAAATGTAGAAAACTCGTGTGAAATAGATCATAGAAATCACTTGCACAAACGGAACGAGCGTTGGTTGGTTTTCTATTGATAAATTGTGTATTTAATTAAGAATCATAATTGTACGGGTTCCTTAAATTTGTACAGAGAGTTGCCTTCTTTCTATCTTCAAGGAACTAAAGCTCAATTAAATGACAGTTCCCGTGTTCCTTAGCTGCCTCTTTGTTGCCAACTGGTGTACAAAATGCGAGAGTTTATTTGCCCATAAAAAATTTAAACACTTGAATACAAAAACAATGGATCACCGTCCTAACAAACTATAAACTTTAAAAGTAGTATTTTAACCAAAAATCTTTCAATGTGGAAAAATCGTAGTTTTAAAAATGACATTGATACGTAATTTATCTTAGAAAAGAGTAAAACAAATTAATGGTCGTAAAGAAGCAAAGTACTTGGAACTTAAGTCGTTGTAAGAAGTAGTTATAAAGAAAACCTGTACGAATAAGGTAAATAGCAAACTAAAAGCCATTTCAGGTGCAAGACGAGAAACCTTCAGGCAGTAATAAACACATGAATAACAGTGTTTTATGGACAGCAATAAATGTATCAAACATAGTAGATATATATATATATATTTATAAATAAATAATCGCTTATACTATGTGCTATAAATAATGACTATCAACGTGTCTATGTTAAATTAGTGTAAATGTTAGCGTAACTAAGTTAAATTAAATGTTATATAGGGTAAACATCTAGTAAAATTATGTCTAAACATTCTTATTGAAAATGATTAAGAGGACGAAATAAGAGAAATAGAGTTTATGAAGAAATATATGTAATATATATTTTTTTTCAAATCAATAGTAAACGTTTTTTAATTATTTAGTAAAAATGTATAGATCATTTCATAGAATGTTTCATGTTTAGAAAATGTAAAATGGATCAAAGTCAAAAGAGGAACTTCTCAGTTATTCCCCGGGCTCGCTAATGATCTGATGCCGTCGGGATCAGAACCGGAAAGCTGGGCTGCAGCAGGGGACGCTGCAAAAACTCGGCTGACCGGGGCGGGCTTATGATGGAGAGGAGACAAAAACCTGGACGACCTTCGGGGGACGATGCCTGGAGATAGCCATCGCATGGCGCGTCTCGATTAATGGCAGTTTTACACTGCGGGTAATATTACTACGGGTAATCGTGGACGAAGAGACTATAAATATTATATGGTACAATAATATTCATTTATCTTTAAAAAAATAAAATTATTTTGAAATATGCTTTGACTGAGTGTAATTTTTTTTCTTTAATGCATTGGTTTCTCAAGACGGCAAAGACAAAATAATATAATACAAGATCCGCGTTGTTCGTTACTTCGACAACCCTGCCGGCTACAACATTGTTTCAGACCATTACTTTCGTATGATCCCAAGATCCTGTCCGGTGTAGGGAAAAAACTAATTTGTATGTTAAACGCATCTTCATTATGTTACCGCCATGTTTACCTTTGAAAGTACAAAAACTAAAGCGCATCTATAAATAATAAATGACATCCGATTTAACTCTTTACCTTGCAAATAATAATTTTAATATGAAGCCTGAAACTATAATTATGGAACCTTCAATGTGAGTGTTTTATTTTATGTCTATATTACACAGGCAGAAGACATCCAAGCTAAGTTAATCTCACCAAAGACTCTAAAATCGTAATCAATAATAGGCATTCAATGGCAATTTCCATCGTATTCGGTTTAGAATGTCATGGGAACAACAATTTTTAGAAACAATGTTAACTAAGCCCGCTCTTAAAATAAGAGGATTGCCCACAAACTGTTTTTTTAATATATTATGCACTAATTCAACATTAGATTTTTATAAATAAAAACAATAAGCCATTCAAGTGTTCATTTTAATTTAAATAATAAACTCAAAGCGGAATTTTAGATCCGACGTGTGAAATACAGCCTCGCGATATTCGGAGACGGATATAATTTTACACGTTTCTAATACTCAAAATAAATTAAGGTTTTATCTCGGCGTTGAATCTGTTTATTTCATTTCGGAACAAAAGAAACTCCCAATGATTATTCCACCGGTAATTTTAATCCGATCATTATATCTTTGATTAAAACGCAAATGTCTCGCCTTCGGGGAAACAATTAATAAAGAAATAATAAAAATGCGCTATTATTTCAGGTTTATTCAAATTGATTTGTATTCGCTTTATCGAAAGCAAATTGAATGGTTAAAATAATCGCTTTTGAAAGGCAATGCTCATGAATTACCAAAAAACTACTTTATTGCTAATAATTGCACGTTGCACAAAATGAATCGTAGTAATGTTTATAATGTAATATCTATAAGTTTTAAAAGTATAATTAAACGTCATTTAGTACAAGGTATTATATATAGGTTTATTCAATCAAATAAGCAAGTGAACTTTTGATCAATAAAGTTTTATGTGAGAGAAATGCATTTTAAATAAAATATGGTTAATAAACTGCAGTTATGGAGACACTATTCTTAACAATAAAGATTTTTTACCTGCCATATTAATTTATTCATAGCTTCGTTTTTATCACAAATAATCAAATCATATTGTATAATGAGAATTGTTCAATAAATGAAATAGAAGTTTTTTTCCACAAAGTATTAAATAAGAAAATTACGCCTTGACAATACGTCGTTTATAAACAAGCCTTATTGGTTGAGAACGGTTCTAATCTTTAGCTTTTGATTCCTGTAAAGTGTGTAACCTGCAGTAAACCACGTTTTCTGCAGGTTATATGTTAAAACAAAAACCATTATACATGTTATATTCATAAAAAGCAAAGTTGTTTTATTACTTATGTTTAAACACAGTTTATATTTTACGTTTTGAGTACGTGACTAAAAAAAGACCATGATATCTTTCTTATTATTAATAACATACTTGATTTTTATCGCAGCCTTGGTTTGACGAGTTGTTGACTGAAATCAGGTTTCATTTAATAATTGTATATTTATTTATAAAGAAACATCGCTTCCGACAATTCTAAAGTTGATAATGACTCGCAGCGTGTTGATTTCACTCTGAATTCATTTGCATTGAGTGATTAATACGGCGCCGATCGACGGCTAGATAAAAAAACGCATTTAGAAAAAACTGCACTTTGTCTGGGCAAAGCTATTTTTATGTATTTTTTTTCAATCAATAGAGAAATCCAGTTCAAAAGTTGCGCAGTTTGTTACCGATCGATATCCACTTGCGATTTCATCGTCGATTGTAAACACACGGTACCGTTAAGAAACTTAAAATAAATTCAGTTTTTTTCAGGATGTCAGTTTAAAATATTTATAACTTTTTTTAAATAACTATTTATTTAATATTAAGTCACAAGTTGTACATTTACAGCAAAAATAACCTTAATAACAAAACCATATGTTAAGATCAAAATTGTGTGATTTTTATTGTTTTTTTTCTTCTGTTTATTTAATATATATCCTCTCTTTTTGCAAGAATCCTAGTTAA
Organism: Atopsyche davidsoni; assembly: GCA_022113835.1. Lineage (NCBI taxonomy): Eukaryota > Metazoa > Arthropoda > Insecta > Trichoptera > Hydrobiosidae > Atopsyche > Atopsyche davidsoni. Next base: position 9,928,423 of record JAILWY010000015.1, read on the forward strand.
GCTTTTGCTGTTACGATTATTTGGATATTAATTTTTTTTTTTAAAAACATCATCATACTGAAAGTATCATTGAAAAATGTTTTGTACACACATGTAACATGAACTTTAAAACACAGGAAGAATTAAAATCTATAAACTTCTATGTCGACGTAGAAACAAATGTGTTGTGTCAATTAAATAATTTTGATGATTTTTTAAAGTCGCTTCGTCTTTCTTATTATATATCATACTACATTTTATATTTTATACCAATAGTGACATTTAAAAGGTTAGCAAGTTTCTGTTCCAGAACTTTGTTTTGTCATTTACGTCCCAGAGTTAAACTCAACGATGTCATTAAATAATTCACCTTTGCGTTGATTGGCCTGTTCCCCGTGTGTGCCTCCATTATAGTCATGCACGCAGTTCGTGCGTTAACACGCGTGCCTGACGCCAACTCATTACGGAAGAACTATACTCGGATGGAACAAAATCCATCAATTTTGACACTAGTAAATCACGAAAAGCCAACAGACCGTGTGCGCACTATTCACGTTAAAATTATAATGTTGCCGTTATGGTATTTTTGAAGTTATAAAGTTGCCGTTATGCTCTTGTTGAAGTGTAACATTGCCCTTAAATTTATGTTGAAATTGTTATGGTACTGCTATGTTCTTTTAATAGCCATTATATTTGCTTTACATTTATTTTAAAATAATAATTTTACCGTTATCTTGTTAAAATTAGAAGGTAGTGCTGTTTTTTTTTTCATTGAAAATATAATTTATTTAGTTGAAATTATAACATATTTAAACAAAAGCTATGAATCATGCTTACAGTTTTCTTCGCTAACCCAACCTAATCGTGGTCAAATATATATTAGCTCTAAAAATATTCAACCAAAATCACATGCACAGTAAAAGTTTTCTTCGTCAAACTCAAAAGACCGGGTCGTTTCTGCGCACAATTAAAATAACATTTTCAAAAATAAAAACACATTATGAGCGACATTAGATTACTAACGATCCATCTTGTGTGACCTCAAGCCGCGATAAAAATCCAGAAATACCCTCACGGCATTACCATGTTATGACGCACTCTCCGCACAGCTCACCCCATTCGTGACGTCAGATCAATCTCTCCCCATAGCGAGCACGGTAGGGTCAAGCGGGCTATTACGACCAATCTGGCCCTCGAATCTCACCGGATGTTAATCATAATCAATCAAAAGTCTGAGGGAAAGAAAATTCGGCTCGGGGGAAATAGCTGGTCTTTGTGGATTTAAGTGGATTTTCTACGACGCAAAAAAGAAATTTTGTTTTTGATCGTTAAATTATACAATTATGAAAAAATCTTGGTTGAAATTATAATGCCTTGTTCAGACCGATATATGAAATAAATCTACAGCGTCATAGATATCAGTTCTAATTTCAGGGAAAATCAATAGTAGACATGTAAAAAAATTCAGGAAAAGTTAAATATAAATACATAAATAATAAATAATAGAAAATATTTTTAGGAAGTTGAATCTTGTGAATAAATTATTTTTACAATTTTAAATGTTTTAAAGGTTCTTAAAAACTGTATGGAGTTTAAAAGATGTAGATATTTCGGTGTATTAACTAAACACGTATATTTTTATCGTATTCTCTCTAAAAGGCGAAAAGACTTTATATTCTTAACACTTCTAATTTGTGCGTCCATTTTCTGCTCATGGGTTTGTAAAATTCGTAAAAAAAATATTTTTTATTAATATTTGCCACGAATATTAAGAAAAATTTAAATGAAAAATATATCTTATTTTATTTAATCTCACTAGCAACTAGGTATTGTTTAATTAATAATATTTTCATAACACCTCTCAATACTTTATTTTTAAATGAATGCAATTTTGTTTTGGATAAAATAACAAATTTAAAAAAATCAAAATCGAGTCAGTTCGTAGAATTGAAAGCAGCTGCTGTCATTAGCTGATTTTGTTTGTTTTTTTTATATTTCAGTTCTCAAGGATTACCCGAAAGTCCCTGAAAACTCTGAAGATGGCCCAGAAAACTTCAAGCAGCTCAACACCCAAAATATCGTATAATCTCAAACACAAGTGTTTTTCATTACGTAAATCAAGAATCATTACATCCGTTTTTAATTTGACATGATTTTTTGACCGTAATTCGTTTGCGTTCAAATCATATGATTTTAAAAAAGTCGACACGCCTTTCCAAGGCGTCATTAGGCGGTGACAAGCGCGCTTCCCGGTAGAGCCAAGCGTGAAAGGCCGGCGCACACAATGCGGGCGTTTCGGTTCATTTTCATTATTTGCGAAAATGGCGATGGGACACAACAAAGCCGTGCCGGGGTGGGGGAGCTTGGTACGGCGTGACCTCTCCATCGGGGCAACCTATCGCCATTGTACGCCGCTTTCCGAAAGGAAAATAATCTAAAATGTGGCAGTTCATCGTGGGTAGCGCAGCTGAGTTTTTTTAAATTAAAAACATATGCTCTTTTTTGAAAAAAAATATTCTCACTGTAAAATTAACATATATACTGAATTTACGTACACCAATCCAGGTAAACCACGTCTCCTATATATATAATATATATATAGAAAAACATTTAAATACCATGGGTTGACCACTTCACAAATAAGAGAGTTTTGCACAGAATGCATAAAGAAAGAGTGAAAATACACAAAGTATCTTATTTATCAATATTTAAAAAAATACCAAATAAGGCTTACTACAGCTGATTTTCATTTGATCTGGTTGAAAAATTAAAGTTTGCTTGGGTGCAGAATTTACGACAGAGGCTGGAGAGTACAGCCAAACTTATAAACCTGGCCCTGGATAGAGACGTGATCAGTGAGACGGTTACGAACCTCTTCAGAACAGTGGCACCTGAAGAAAAATATTTATCCACTTTGTTTCCGAGTGACTTGACGTTATGAGCTATATGACGTAAATAAAATATATATCTTTTTTAGCAAATAACACAAATCACTAAATATAACACAACATGTTATAATAGATTTCACTGCGGAAATTTTCCATATTTTTGCGTTTTTCGCAGTGCTCTTGTCCGTAAAACCCGTGATTTGTCAGCTCCCGAGCCTTACTGATAAAATGCAAAAAGCCTGTTAAACTCATTCCTGATAAATGATAAATGGATGATCGTTTTATATAACTTCAGGTACAGCTTTCATTAAACATCATAGTAGTTCAATTGACTTGAGCACCGGGCCGCAATAAACTAGGCGGAATAGTCGCGGCTGTTATCCTATGAGTAATACTTCTTTTTATGTAGCTCCGTTGGTAAGAATAATTAAAAAACCATTTCCCAACTAGCTGAATAGATTTCCTTTTGTATTGTTGGGGAAAGTTTTCTATGGAATTTGAACAAAAACATCAATTTAAACCACATAAGACCACTGCTATGGAAGGAATCAGATTGCTTGGAAATTAGATTTTATACTTAAAATACGATCAGCCTATCTTTAATTCAAATCGCTTAAACTGCTTTACATACAAACTTACTGTTTACTTCCCACTCTGTTTTTTTTCTGATTTGTTTAATTTAAACACCCAAATTATTGAAGAATCAAATAATGCTTATTTTTCGGGGGAAAAATAAAATGCCAAAAGAACAAAAACAAAAAGTACGTAAGTAAAACGGTAATTAAAAAATTGTATAAAATAGGAAAACTGCACGTTATTCCAGTTTGATCTTCATCTTGACAGGTGAATTCCAAATCGACACTGTATTGATATTAATATTAATAATAAAAAAATTACAACAAGAATAAATCATTTTCAAATTGGACTAGTATGTGCCATTTGATATTTATCTTTTTATAGTTTTTTTAGTTCAAATTTGTATTGATCAACTTTATTACTTAAAAAAATAACAAGGGCATGATATGATATATCAGATATAACAGTAATGGTTTCGGTCATTATAGGTTCACATATCATTGAATAAATATATATTTTTTTATTTTTGATAGAAACCTTGTATTTAAGAATATATCAAATAATATTTTATATTTTACATTAGGATGAAAAAAAATATATTTTAAGTCAATACATTTTTCATTATTAATTCATTGAAGTAAAAAGCCAATTTTTTTTTTTTATTATTATTAATAAATATAAATTTAATAAAAATTTAAAAATGCTTTTTTTAGAGCTTTATCACTAAGATAGGAGATATTTCAATTTGAGTTTGGCGATCTTGTATAAGGCGAAAGTACTTTCACTTTTTCAGTGTTGAATGTCAATTACCTCGTAAACCATTTAAATTTTAATTACACTAAAATATAAAAAACCAATTAAACAAATTGTTGTGAAGCTCTTTGTTTTATTTTTTTTACCGTGAACACAATCACGTTATTTAGCTACATTAATATCAAATAATTTTGATTCTGAACGCATCGGAAAGAATAGGCTTCAATAATACATAAAAGCAAAACCTTTTCCATAATATTAATAATTTGAATCAATCTATCCGAGTTTCCCCAATAACACAAAAGTCTCGTACATTATTTATATCCAAACACGTTCAGGCCACACAAAATTACAGGTAAGTGGACTCTAATACCCAGCGTACGGGACGTGGAATATCCAACCCTTAAATTTTCTACTTTATGTAAATTTCCCACCGGCCATTTCCGCCCGCAGCCATTTTTATTTCGTGAAAAGGAAGTGGATTAACATCCTTAATAACAGTTTATCGTGGCGGCCATTTTTCGATAACAATCGCGTAGCAGTTTCCTCTTTTTTGGTGAACTATCGGATAGTGTGCTGAGATTTTCTCTTTTTAATAATGACGTGTTTGAAGATTATGTTTATATTCCATTCATAGGCTCAAACATGAATATACCTCGAAATCTCGTTCATTGTGATATCTCCATACAATTTGGATAGTTCAGTCATATTTATTAGAAATTAAGGCCATTCTGAATTTTAAAAATTATATTTTTTAAGTTGCATATTTTTTAAAAACACGTTTTTATTACATTTAAAAAACATCCAATAAATCATGTTAAATTAATAATTGTAATATTACTTTGTCAAACAATTATGCCAAACATAGCCACGAATATATTTTATTCCGTTTTGGTATAAATTTTGGCATAAAACACCAACAATATTTTTAAATTTTTATTATAAACTAATTAAATAAACCTTCATTATCACTTATATTTAATAAAATCAGTTGGAGAATATTTATAAACTGATGTTAAAAATATAAGTTTTCCATAATTCTTTAGAAGATTTCAGAACGAATCCGGAAAAAAATTGCTCATCGAAGAAAATGTTGCCATATGAATATTAAAATTCTCACCCTGGATGAAAAGTAAAATAGACCTATCGTTGATTGTTTTCTCATTTATAATAACACTAATAATTTTTTTCTTGTCTCAACTCCATTAAATTTATTAATAAATTTGTGAAATTTGACACGTCAATATTTCAATAAATTTCAAGAATATCATATTATTTCTAACAATAAAAAAATTGAAATCACCTCATATCTTAGAAATAACATTGAGTATAATTGTTTTTTTTTTTTTTTTAATAAAACCGAAGAATTAAACGTCATAGCATTAAGAGTATATTTATATATCTATGAATACAACATAACCAAGCAATATACGTTTAATATTTATGTTATTTCACAGATTTAAAGGATTCTAAGTTTATTAAAAACTGAAATTATTTTAGACGCAACATGAACTATTAAATATGTCAGTATTAAGTATTCACCTATATAAAACGATTTGTTAAAATGACTAGGCTATGTGCGGTCGTAATTTTTTTCATTAATATAATTTTTAAAAATGTTTGTTCAATCGTCTTCTATTATTGGGCATATAATTCCATATGTGACTCACAGAGAATTGTGTTCTACGTGCTTAATATTAAATGGGGTATTGCGTCATCGATGGTAGAAAGAGGCTAAGCGAAATCGATTTCGAATTAACGGTTAAGTTCCAATAAATGGAAATTAGAGTTTCCCATAAAAAGGGTTAATAAATATTTGTCCAATAAGAAATTGTATGGTGCTGTTTCTAAACTATAAAACATACGAAAGCAATGACTAAAACGAATTTTAAATTTGTAGTTTATAATATAAATTGAAAGTAAAAATATACCGAATGTGGTACCGTAGACCATCTGTTATATACTAAACTGCTGAATATTTGAAAAACCTATAATTAATGCTTTATTATAATTTACTTAAATTTCATAGTAAATTCTAATACTTAAGCACTTTATAATTTTCAGCGTAAAATATTAAAATAACAAATGACACAAACATACAGTAAAATATTTCCTAGCTTAGTTCTTAGCTTAGCATTACGTAATAGACTGGTAACGAAAATTTTGTGTCATAATCTTTATCCTAATATTACACGTCTTCTATGCTTTAAAATAAATCCGAACAATTTAAATATTTTTAAATATCTTCTAGATTTGCACGAAAAAGATAAATAAAATTAGAGTGGTTTGATAAAAGTAGTAATTTTTATACCTTAGTTTCAGTTTAGTCACAATTTAATTTTTAACTAATGAACTATGCTAATTGTTATTCGTCTAGAATAAAATTAAAATGATCCGCGTATATTTCTATCCGAAACAGATTCAATGATGCAAAAATTATGGAACACGTTAACTCTAGAACGGCACACAAAATTGTATAAAATAATCGCTTGAGAATACAGCATTTGAGCAGTAATCAAAAAATATTCAGTGTAAAAGAGCTTACAACATACCTTCATTTCAGCGCAGGCACAGTTCGATTTGAAAAAAACTCCCGAATCCGCCAATCCCCCAGAATGAAACTCACTACCCTAGCGAGCAAAAGCGAAATGAACTTTGAAACACCGCAGGCCTCGGGAGGGAGGGATGCTCGCGTGCAGGGGTTTGTTTTGGCGAGGTTGCCATGGCGACGGACATGTTCACCGTCCACATTGCTACGTGGGTACCTACCGCTTACCTTTCGCCGAAACGATTTCCATTGCCGTGTATATAAGCACACACATAATGTGGATAGTGTCACCACGGAGCGCCGAAAAGTTGGGACGATAAAAAAAACATTAAGCAATGTGTCATCAAAATAAAATTATTTATATTTGTGAAGACCGTCTCACAGGAAGTACGATTTTGCCTATACAGGTTTTATTGATTGAGTACATTTTTTTCAAATATTGAAAATTGATTAAAGAAACTCTCATAAATATCATATCATATCATAAAGAAAATATCATATCGTGATTTGTTTGGGATTTGAACCCACATCCCCAAGCTTACATGGCCGGTGCATTACCAATTATACTAACAAATCACTAGTACTTAGCAAGATTTTTTAACAATCATGTCCTATAAGTGAAACAACGTACAATATTGAATTGGCAGAAGTTAAAAATTATTGCTAAGTACCAGTGATTCGATGGTATAATTGGTGATGCACCGGTCATCTAAGCTTGGGGATGTGGGTTCAAATCCCACACAAATCACGATGATATTTTTCTGAGAGTTTCTTTAGTCGATTTTCAATATTTGAAAAAATGTACTTAATCATTATCAAAATTATTTATTTTTACTAAGAGTGTATTTGAATGTGGCTTTAATCAAATTTCCTAAGAAGTGGATGGGTTTCAAGTCCAAATCACCGATTCGTGCAATAATTAGCATATTATGTTTGACAAATATGTATTTTGGATAGCCTATTGGTCTATATATTATTTTAATGATTAAAAGTGTCCGTAACCACACTTCTGTGCAGGAATAGAATGCTGCAAGCAAAGACGAAAATCGGTAAGATATTTGAGGAGTTGTGTTCGCCTTTTTAAAACTTATTGATTTTTATAGATTCGAGCAACAAACAAGCTAGTGTACACACCACTTGATGCGGTTAAATAAATGTCGCGTATGGCTACAAAAACAGTATTTTTTTCGGATTCTTAATCCATTAGCATTCGTGTGGTAACCCCACGCCGTTTGTGTGGCCACACGCCTCATTTCGTATTTTATGAATCATTATGTTGCTACCCTGATTTGGTGGCGGCGACCCCGCCTCTCAAAGTGGAATTTTAACGATCGAAGAAAGTCGTCAGTCTTTTTAAAGCTTTTTTGTTAGGACTGAAGAAAGCTCCCCGCGCTATGGCTTTTTTATATACTGTCGACGTTAAAATATAACGTTGCTCAGATTTCAGAATAGTATAAATTATTAATCTGTATTTTATCAAATGATTTTTGAACTTTTTTTTAAAACAAATCAACCTTTATACAACCTTGAGGTATATTACAATATTATAAGCTTTTTCAAAATTTTGGTGATACAATATTCTAATAGAAATAATAATAAGGGGATGAACTATACCCAAAAACACAACTTTTAAACAGTTATGACATAATAAATACATCTTTAAAATAATATCTCAGCAAATACCTCTCGAAGTGTTTAAATGTATTTTACAATATTGTATTTTTTATCTAACTGAGACACAATTAACCCAAAATATATGTCACAAATGTGAAAATATATATTTTTTTAATATTTCACTTTTTCAATTCAACGTGCATTGCTAGAGATCAAAGAATTACCCAAATATTATGACTGGTAACTTTTCTTAGGTAATCTAGACTGTAGATATACTATAAATCTTATTCTATAATATTATGTTGAATTTAATAAAAATTTATGTTTGTTAATATTTCTGTGTACTTATTTTCAATGAGAATAAAAAAGATATAACAAATAAGAATACTTGATCAGATAGAGACACAGAATATATTTTTTTGCATTAAACAATATAAGCCGAGTCATTCTCCGAGATGTCTATAACGATGATATAAAGGAAATAACTACTTATTATAATTTAAACTTATAAAGAAATAAAGCTAACACGAGTTTATTTTTATTATATTTAATCTAAAGTTTCAAGCATTATATCACCTTGGCTGAATGTGAAGGTAAGGACGCGATAAGATCGGTACTAATAATAATTTACAGTATATTTTATTTTTAATTATTTTAAAGGTTAGAAAATACAACTGTATATATGATAATAAAAAATCTAATCAAAATTCCTTAACACTTCCTCTTTGTTATTAAGAAATATTCATTGCTTTTATATACCGTACCAACGAAAATATAAGTATTTGGTTTTTTGGGTGTTGAGATGCTTGAAATTTTGTTGGATTCTCCATCTTCGGGTATTTCTATCTTAAACGTTAAGCAGCTCAACATCCAAGAAACCGCAAAATCATCAAATAACAACGATTACCAAAACCTACATTTTTATATGTTTATAAAAATATACTAAATTGTTTTAATTAATATTGATATTATTTTTTGTATTTTTAAAATTATAATCTGCAGGGTGTTAAAATTTTCTGATATGTACGTTGAGTCCAGATTTAAGTGACTAATAATACTGCATAGAATTTTAAAACAAAATTCATATCATATTAATTCGTTAGAAAACGTCATATTAAATATTTAAAAAAAGCCTCTAAACATTTGACACATTCAGTGTCAATACAAATTATCTTCGATGTAGCTGAATCCCAATGGGAATCGAACCAAATACCTATTTATCAGAAGTTGACGTTATAACCACTAATGAATATTTATTTTAATAAGAATTTACATAAATATAAATTTTGAATAAGTTTTTTTTATATTTACGTAACAGTAGATCACGCAATGGCTGTACGCAACGCACTTTTTCGATTATTTACAAAGATAACCTAACTTTAATAATTTTCCATAATTTTAATTTCATAATTTTAATTTAAATTTTAACCACCGTGAACAACGCATGAATGGCACATTTTAAACCCATGACATATATTCTGTGCTGTAATTCTGATATTTTTTCAGTTAATGTAGGAATACGGCGTTCGAAGGCTCACCATTAATCTTCAGTAGAGATGGAAGGCTTTTCTGTGCTGGTCACATGATGAACTGGATATCATTTCTGTAATGAAAAAAAAAGCAATTAATCAACTTTGAAAATAATTAAGTATGCATAATTAATAATATGCAAAGAACTTATATTTAATACAATATTTATTATTATAACGGTATTTTGACTATAAATTGGTTGTTTATTTAAGATTCTGTATTTTTTAAGTTTGAATTCAATGTTAATCAATTTATATTATCGGTTTAAGGAAGCGCAAATGTTACCAGATGTATTTAATTAAAATTTACGATTCAATATAAATTGATATCAACAAAAATAGAAAAAAGAAAAATTACTATATTTAATATATTTTATTTTAATGATTTTTAGTTGATTTTGTAACATAATTTTTAAATCAAAAGGATATTACAGTGATAATTTTTACACTTTTTGTGTTGAGCTAGCAGCGAATATGACCGGAAATGAACAGGTTTTGTTGCAGAGTTGCCGTCCGCTACCAATAAAGATGGCGCAGCCATCCACCGGATTTCCGAGAGTGAATAATAGATGCTCTAATTGTGATCGAAATATAAACGCCCGCTGCCACGTGAGCCACTGCAATTATTGTCCAATGGCGTTCGTGTCAGAACTGTGTGCGAGAAATACAGAAAAAGTATTTTTAACTGTTTGGATGGTTTGTTGGTTTGATGATTTGACTGCGGACTCGGAAGGTATTTGGTTCGATTCGCGTTCTGGCAGGTGAATGCGAAACGGTTGTTATTAGACATAAGCTTGTTTAAATTTTATCAAAGACGATTTGTATTATTATTGCATTAGTCGGTACAAATTAATATTTCTAAAAGAGAAAAAAATTATTTCCAATAATAAGGAATTAGCGAACATACATGTTTTAATAAAACCCTTAAATCTGAAATATACCAGAACATAAACCCTCATACGGAAAAATTGATAGTCACATAATTTCCAAGCCTTACAGCCTTATCCGACATGTCACGCATTTCACATACGTAAACCTGAAAAAATATGCTATAAAAATCTCACACAGAGAATACGTAGAGACTTGTATGACCACTATTTAATCACATAAAATACCATATAATTTTTTTTTTTTCTTCGTATAATAAAGATTATTTTTGCGTTGAAAAAACGGTAATTTAAAAAAACGCTTTAATTGCATTTTAACGTGTTTTTGAAATTAACGGGGCTGTTAATAATTTATTGGTGATTCTTAAAACCGGGGTGAAGGCACCTGGCTTTATGGTTGCTGCTAAAAGCTGCTTTCTCCTCAGACCATAGACCAATAAATCAAGAAAACCTAAAACAGGGCGGATACACATACATATAGGGGTGTATATATACACCCTTCGCGGCCATAATTACTTAGGCTGTATTCTGAGTACTATTTTCCGTGTCGGCGCAATCGTTACTATAGCAGTAACAGCAGTAGATCCTAACCTGCAGTCCGCGGAAGTCTAAGAGGTCCACAAATTCATATTTTAAACAACGAATCAAACTCAAACTTTCAACTTTTTCAATAAAAAATATCACATACTCAATTTATTTATTACTTACTTTTTAGGAAAACACATTACGATAAATATATAAATATATATTGATTAAATTATCACCAAAGAATAATTTTCTTTTAGTATACTCAAACTGGATGCATTACAAATTTAATTCTAATACATAAAAAGATCTTTGTATAATGAGATGCACTCTCTAAGAATATAAAATAATAAGTCTGAAGGAGTACTTTGGAATGAAATTCGTAAATCGCTGAAGGATTAAAAGTTGGAGGGTCACTGGAGTTGGCACTATATTTAGGCCCTCGATACTCCACTTTAATAACAGGCCGCGATAAGGGAAGGTCTCACCCCCAGCTAAGCGCCTTACGTCTCGTGCGTGTCTGGCGTGGCCGTAAATCACGTGGCTAACCGCGCAAACGTTATCGCTCGGATTATCATGGTCCGACTGACCGCCGGCGTACTTGAAACTTAAGTCCGCCTTATGCCACATAAAGGAGGCAATACACTTAAAAGTGAAACGACGTACTGAAAAGGTATATCTCCCGGACTATCATGGTCCAACTTGATACATAAAAAAGGCAATATACATAAAGGTATAACGACATGGTGAATAGGTATATCTTTCGGATCATCGTGGTCCAACTTGATACTTAATTACGCCTTGTACTACATAAAGGAGCTAATACACTTAAAGGTATAACGATAAGCTGAATAGGTATTATATATTTCCCGGACTATCATGGTCCGACTGACCGCTGGAAACTTAATTCGACCTTACACTGCATAAAGAAGGCAATATACTTTAAGGTATAACGACATACTGAGTAGATTCATAATTTATCGTGGTTTGACTAATTCTCCTTTATACTTGAAATTATTTATATGGAAATATTTTATTTGATGATAATGATTTATGAAGATTTCATTTTTCTAGATTGAAATTTTACGTATTTCTATTGGGCAAAATTATGAGTATTGATAAAAATTTAAAAATTCAAACAAAGATTTTATTTTTCATTTGTATGCAAATTGGCATGTTTCGAGGCATCGGTGATTTAAGGAAGAGTTGTTCAAAGAAAGCGTCTTATTAAACATCATAAATCATCGCAGTGATTAAAAGTGGATGGCGTAATCGCAAGTCAATTTATCAAAAAAATATCTTTCATTTCCAAATCACAGCCTCGGTCGCAGACACGAAGGCAAACCTTTCGTGGGCGCTCAGCACGATGTCTGCATTTAGAGCGGCGGGATCAATATTTTCGTGAAAACCCAGCACGCCTTTTGGACATTAATTTGGGGGGTGAAAATTAAGAAGGCTGTAGGGCGGAATTGGCGTTTCACAGGCGATTTACGAACGCGGAGGCTCTATACGTCTGCCGGGGCGGGGAGGAAGTGGAATTTGAATTTCAGGCTGTAGTAATAGCCTGGCAACCCCGTTGTTTGTGGTTCGTGAACCAACAACGGAACGCGTTCGGGTATTTATTGATATATTCTGGGATTCGTGATTACTTGGAACTTGGGTGAAACGCCTCGGATTTTGCAGTAACTGAAATATCTAGTAATTTAAATTTAATTTATGTTTTGTGTGTGAGCAAATAACCGAAACGATCAAATTTATAATACACTGGTTTAATTTGCAATACTCTCAAATTCACTCAAATTAACACAGCAAATATGAATATCTCCATAATTTTTATTTTATTAACGAGAGGTATTTGAGCTTAAAAAACTTATACTATAGCCAAATTACTCTGTTACTATTAAAAGCAAGCAGATAAGATCGGTCGAAACCATTTGCGGTTGCGTCCAACGCAATACGTCTCCAGCATTTACATACGCTGTAAAATTATAAAAAATCTGCATTAAAAAGCGATTTCGATGAGGAGTTTTTTTCGCTGTAAATCAAGAAATAATTTCAAATTTTACAGAATTTTAAAAAACTGTAAAAGTGATTGCTCCACTTGATCTCAAATTTTTTAAAAATAAAAAAACAATTTTGTTGAATTGAAAAATAGCATGCTTAAAGACAATGTTTTTTATTTGATTATTTACATATTTAAAACCAATACGGCAGGTTTTTTCATAGCTTTACTGTCATAGAGTGGGCAGGCGGGGAGGTTTCTTGGGGGAGGGGAGACATGCGTCACGGGGTATTTTTAGAGGGGCGGCTGGTAATCTAGCTCCGACCACGATTTGTTAGCTAGGCAGGTGTGGCGAATCCGTCGAGCCTGCAATCCCAGAGGACTCTTTTAGTATTTTTGTTGATTAATTAGAAGCGCCATGCAGTATATAAACAAGCAAGAGTGTAACCAACAAAAAAAAAACACTCGGACTCACGCCTGGAACGAAGAGAAAAACACATGAAAATACAAACGACAAATTGACTTTTGCGTATGAACCTCTAACATATTAAATATATTACTAACGCATAAATCTGCAAGTAATGCGAGTATATCAAACATTCAATAATGATTCGTCAAAAAGCAAAAAAAACCTATCTATTCTCTGAAATATCAAATCGAAAGTTGAGATGATCAAATATTCAGGTAATAAAGTTTTTATAAATAAAAAAAACACTGAAAGTCAATTTTTTTGATATAAACAATATATACATGGTATATTGTTTAAATTTATTACAT